>CM035202.1:9520718-9535940 GCA_020233015.1 Callinectes sapidus | reverse complement strand
GAGAGAGAGAGAGAGAGAGAGAGAGAGAGAGAGAGAGAGAGAGAGAGAGAGAAAGCAGGGACTGTTTAGACTGAATTTGAGAGAAAGAGCGTAGAGGAGAATGGAGGAAGGAAGGTTAAAGAAGGAGAAGGATGAGGTGGAAGACTGGAACTAGAGAAAAGGGAATAGGAAAACTGGGAAAGGAAGAAGGAAAAAAGATAAAGGGAAGATATGAGAAGAAAACGGTGACGTAAAGGATAAGAATAAAAATTAAGAGAGAAAGAAAAAAATAGATAGGATGAAGAAAGAAAACAATAAAGAAAAGACGATAAATGGATGAAGAAAGCTAGAAAGAGGAAGAAGAGCGGAAGATAGTCAAGGGAGACAAAATAATGGAAGAGGAATGATTATGATAATAGAAAAAAAGTCAGATAAAAACCAAAACAAAGGGAAGGGTGCGAGAGAAGCTGAAAAATGGAGAGAGAGAACTGAGAGATGAAGAAGGTGAGAAAGAAAAGGGAGAGAGAGAGGAGGAGGAGGAGTAGGTGGATGATTAGAGGAGGTGAAGCGGGAAGCCATGTTGACGAGATTAAATCAAAGGACACAGCCTCCCGTGAGACAAGAGGCGGCGAGAGGTCATAGTGTAACCCCCCTCCATCAGACCCTATTTTTGAAAACACCCCAAGAAAGAAAAAAAAAAAGGTCTTTATTCACCGACTCCTGAAAGTACATAAAAACTTGTCTAGCCTTGAGCCGCCGTGTTTCGATATTCTTTTAACGTTAGACTCGCCCAGGGACACTCGTGGCTCGCGGTCTGTTGAGAAACACGCCCGAGTTTCGTAAGTACGAATTCTCCGAGCAGTTCAGTTTGCAGAGATCCCCAAAGTGTGCCAACGGGGCCATGGGCGGAGGAGGAGGAGGAGGAGGAGGAGCAGGACGTGGGACGGCTTCGTGTCTTGCCTCGCCTTGCCTCTCTTGACGAAGGGAAATGCGACCAAGTTATCAAACCGGGGAAGAAAAATAAGGCAGTTCTCTAGAGGACGGGAAGGAGAAGGGCGGGTTTTGAGGTCGCATGAAGTTAGCTTAGGCCCGTTGTGGAGACAGAAAGGGGAAGAGGAGAAAGAGAAAGAGGAATATATAGGCAGTGGCGAGAACGGAGGAATATAACACGAGCTGGATAGAGAAGGAGGAATAGTAAAAGATGGAAGAAGAGGAAATGAAGAAGTAAACAAAAAAAAGTAGTAGGAGGAAGAGAATGGAAAGGACTAAAAGAGAGAGGAGACGAATGTCAAGGTCGAATGGAAACTGGGAGTATAGGGAGAAAGGAGGAAAAAGAAGAGGAAACGGTGGGAAAAAGAAGAAACGGGAAAGGTCCAAGGCAGAGTTTTCCCAGGTAATTCCGGAAAAGACAGGCTGAAGATGAGCAGCGGTCTTTGAGGTTACGAGAAGTCAAACCCAATGAATCTCAGGAAGGGAAAAGGTGGCGAGGACGGCCGGTGCGCCACACTCCACACTCCCAAATAGAGGTGGAAAAAAATATGAAGTTGCTGAAAAAGAGAGGAGTGGAAGAGTGTGGGAGGCGAGGCAGTCCGCTCCACCTCATCCTCCACTAAACGCCTCCATCTACTGGTATAATCTCTCTCTCTCTCTCTCTCTCTCTCTCTCTCTCTCTCTCTCTCTCTCTCTCTCTCTCCTCTCTCTCTCTCTTACATTATCCTCTAGTGGAAATACAGCGTCGCGTCGGGCGTCTCCCTTCCTTCCTTCCTTCCTTCGGGCGAATCTGGGCGGGATGAAATATTCCGTGCACCGTCGTGGCTTTGTTTGTTTTGGCGAATCTGTGGGGGATAAAATACTCTCTAACTTCTGGTTAATTACGAGACTTTTAAACGAGGTATTTTCCAGGAACTTGGCCCCTATAGCACCTGCTTTTATGTGGCACTCCCCCTCCTCCCCCCCTCCATTCCCCCCTCCCCCTAGGAGTGAGTTATAGCGGCGCCTTAAAACTTACTCCTCACCCATTCCCTCCCCATTACCTCCCTTCCCTCGCTTTCCACCCATTGGCTCCCTGTCACCTGCGTGTAACTGATATTGTAATTGTGTTTGCCTTCCGCCAGGTGGTGCAGAGGGGCGCAGGTAATATCAGGTGACCGGAAGTTTCATTTGATGGATTTTATAGTTATGTTCTTCCGGTTTGTAATGATGCTGGTAGAAATTAGTGCATTAAAAAAATCATTTACTCTAAACCTGATACTGTCGTTGTTTTTTTTTTTTTTTTTTTTTTTTATCGGTTTCAAGTGAGATGTTTAGATGAATGGTCAAAGTTCAGGTGGTGTATTTCCATTTGATAAGTAAAAAAAAGTGAAATTTCCGTCATTATTGTTATCCTAATTAATTGATAATTTCATAAAAAAAACGTCATTCTTTTTTATCGTTTTTAGCTGACGTGATTATACCAATTAATAACACTTCAAAGTTTTCTAGATCAGTCATTAAAATTGAAGCGAAAGTGAATGCATAAAAAAATCCATCATCTTTTATTCAGCATCATTTCCAGATTGCATATTTACATTCACCAATAATACTCAAACTTTATTCATTACCTCCCATTCATTAAAAATAGATAAATTAATGCATGAAAAAAAAATCATCGCTTATCATTTCACAGTAACAAATTTGCATTATCAACAAATTACAATATTCTTCATTACTATTACTCAGATGTATAAATTAATCTACACACTAAAAGTTCACCACATATTCACTGATAGAACCTCATAGAAAATCCACCATTACTTCTACCATTTCACTGTTTCAGAACTCCCCTAAAATACAATATTCCTCATTACAACTCAGAGCATAAGTTAATCCACCCGTTACGAGAACACTTAACGTACTAAACACTGAGGGAATGGCTACAAAATGGCCGGCAGGAATCAAATTAGATACCCATTAAATTACCTGGGAAAACGTACTGTTCCTGGCGTGCAGCTAATAACATCAATACGAAAATACTAATAATATTAATAAAAATACATTACGGAGCGTCCAACTTCCTCCCAGGGCTCATTACAGGCAAGATATCACCTCCACTTTTGCATCCCATTCCCGCCTAACTTATGGCATCGCTGTGGCCGCTTCTCTACCGCCAAGACAAACGATAAAGCGGTGCCATTGTCGCGAGGGAGGAAAGAGTGTGTGATTTGGTGTGTGTGTGTGTGTGTGTGTGTGGGGTAGTAGTAGTAGTAGTAATAGTGGTGGTGGCTATGTTCCGAACGCTGTCATATTATCATTTAGTGTGGGAGTGTACCTGCTGATCCAAAGGTACGGACAGGTGGTGAGAGCAGGTGGCTACGTTCCATGGAAGCTGGCGGACGTTCCCAGCTGGTCTTCTCATTAACGAAAGCCCTTCCTCTTCTTGTACGATCTATCCCCTCAAAAAGAAAGAAAAAAAAAGATAAATAATAGAAAAAAATACTTTAGCATAACTGTCTGTTGATCACTTGCGAGAAAAGTCACTCAGTTTATGTCCGTTTTCCCTTCCAGTGTTTTCATTCGTAATTATTGCCAAAGTGACCCGCGTGTGATTACGTGAAAATTATTGTTGGTATTAAGTGATGTGGCGGGGACGGCGTGTTGACAGACCTGGGAACGAAGCAACCAGCCAGGAAGGAATGCAAGTCACTAACAATGTATAATTACTTCCACAAACACGCTGGCTTGTTCTTGCTGCTGTTCTTGTTATCGGCCTTATTACCATTGCTTCTGATGCTGATGATGTGACCTATTAATGGTGCTACTGGTAATGATAATGATAATATTGGTTGTGGTCTTGATATTGCTATTGCCTATTTTTTTTCTATTTTATTTATATTGTTAAGTACCACTCTCATTTGCACTGCTGTTGTTGCTTCTACTACAGCCGTCATTCGTGGTTTTCTGATTGTTATATCTCTTTTTAGCACACATGCTTCTTTTCCCTCTTATTGGTTTGACGTGCATGTGGTGTGTCAGGCAGGTTGTGAGTGTGACAGTGTGGCAGGGGTGTTATGCGTTGTGGAGCGGCAGGTGAGACAAGGCTGTGAGATCCGTAGCAACACCTGTCAGCCGAGATACACTCTCTTCTACACTCCCTTAGGACACACACACACACACAGTTGGAAAATTTACGCCAGCATGCATTCTCTGTCTCTGTAGGGGAGGTTATTGAGTGTTATTTTTGTTATTGATATAGACATGATACTTGATAAATTAATGAAATTGACTTAATAATCATAGTTTTTCGTGCTGAGTCATTTAGGTTCGTATTCAGAAACGCTTTGCTCTCTCATCACGATTGTCTTCCTGGGTCTTATCCATAAATATATCTAATCTTTCTTTCTCTCCAGTAATATACGCGTTACGGGAGTAAAAAAAGGTAAATAACGTCAGCAACTATTTAGATTTGCACGGAGGAAAGATGTGCAGTTTCTCGTGAATTATGAAGGTATTAACTGGGAGTCTACTGTATTACCAATGCGGAATGTACAAAGTGCAGTGCATCTAAATGTACGAATAAGTTGTGAGGATTGAGAGAGAGTTGGTGTCTGGCGTGTTGGTGATGTGTGGCCATAACATGCCTGGAGCCTGTGATGTGTTGCCTTCACGTGTGTGGTGTTTGGTGATGTGTAGGCTCATGTTTGGTGTATTGGTGATGTATATGTCGTCTCAGTGATGTGGTACCTGAGTGATGTTTGTTATGTGTAATTCAACAATGTTCAAGCGTAACATAAACATCCTCCCCACAACACGCTGGCGGGCTGGAATCACAATGTCCCGGTAATATCAAGGCATCGTTAGTTTTCGCTGACGGCAAACAGAGGAAGCTTATTACCCATCCCGCCGTGAGTCAGGCTTCTCCATTCCCCCCGCGACCTCAGTCAACACGCTCCAGGCTAACCACTCTGCATCGCGCGAATGAAGAATCAATACCAACTTCCGCTTGGAAACGCTTCGGGAAAACAATCGATGCAGTGCAGTTGGAGAACAAGTTATTTTCGTCGTAAAATTTAGAATATTAAGCACGGGTCGCTGTTTTCTCTCAAGCGTCTCTCCTCCGTCCCCAAGCTAAAGAAAATGGAGTGTTTGCCAGTTTGGGGAAAAGAAAACGGGGTGTAATTTTAGTAACATTGCTCCTATGTACATTCAGTAAACGACTTATTGTTACTACCATTATTATTTTGTGATTTGTATTGCGCATTATTTACATCACTTGAAAGGAGGTCATGTTTACACACACACACACACACACACACACACACACACACACACACACACACACACACACACACACACACTTGAGAAGCACCACTTTAAGCATGATATATTCTGAGACATTTGCACCCAACTTGAAGAGACTTTTTTGCCACTTTCACCACCTGAGCCTACGACGCGAGGACCCCCGAGGCTCCTGAGGGCAACGGGGGCAGCTTGTCTGGAGGGACGTGGCAATGTTGTCCTTAAACTGCTGCAGGAGGCGATGTAGTAGGAAGAGGAAGAGGAGGAGAGGGAAACGGAAGAGATGGAGAACCGCAGCAGAATGGGACTTGGGAGAGTAGGAGAACCAGGAGGAGGAAGAGGAGGAGAGCGGAAGAGGTGGAAAAATAATACTTAGTCGAGGTATTTCGTGAGAATACGTAAGAATATTCATCGCCTCGAATGTATTTGTTGGTTCGTGTTGTGTTTTGTGAATGTGGTGGCGGTGGTGGTGGTGGTGGTGCAGTGAGTTGCAGTTGTATGAACAGATAACACAAAGAAACATCAGAGTAACAATTTTTTGTCCCTTACGATGCAGTTTATGACACGCCTCACCGTCTAATCTGGAGTGAGAGACGTAGGAAAGTAAACACGAACGGGGGAGAAGGAAGAAGAGGAGGAGGTGGAGAAGAGTAGTATTGCTTTGGTTTAGATTTTCCTTCCAGCTCGGTAACCTCAAATCTTTACACATCCCGTCATAAACATCTCCTGCGAGGTCCCGAGGCACGGTGACCTGGCGTTGGTCGTGCGCTGGTTATGGTCAGGTCAGGTCAGGTCATCTGAGGTCACGTCGTGGGTCAGATCGTGTGGGTCTCATGGGACGGTGGAAATTGAAACTTACCTCACTAATAGATTAATTGGAAATAGCGGGGATAATTAAATTTTTCTCCCTAGACGCTGGAAAGGAGGAAACTTTTCTGTAATCCTCGCTGTGTGGGAAGGAGGAGGAGGAGAAGGGCGGGAGGAATGGAAGGACTGGAGGAAACCTTATCTGACACTTTAGGATTGGCGAGTGTTGTGCGCAGGAGTGAAAAGCTTCCTGGTGCTTCCATCCCGGGTCATCCTTCAGTGGGCAGACACGGCAGGGCAAGGGAAGCCATCACGTGCAGGAAATCTCGCAGGAAATTTGACTCTCGCTCTTCATTCTGCGCCTCACACACCACCACCACCACCACCACCATGTCACACTGCTGCCCTACCGTCGCCCAGCCCGCGTCGTCTTGGGAGTAGGGGAAGTTAGGTTAGTGGGACAAATTTTCACTTTAATTTGCATATTCGAAAAACAAGCGAAATGGGGGCGTGTCAGGTCTCTCTCCTTGCTCCCCCTCACCCCGTCCCCCCCCCACCTCCCCATTCCCTGCCTCTCCGCCTCAAGGAATTAAAGGACGATGGTTAGGCTCTAATGGGGCAGTTCATTTACTGGCGAGCATAAACTCTGGTAAAGTTGCACAAGTTGATATTTAAAGTTGGCAGGGAGGGAGGAAGGTTGTTTGGCCCTCGTTTCTCCCTGGGGCTGTCTTCCCCCTATGGGCCATCCCTTGCCGCGGCCCAGCGTGTACCCCGTGGCCCCGTCTTGACAATATGGTTCCCCGCTGCTCAAATGGCTCGTCGGCTCATATGGAGCGTGGTATCATTTGGCTAAGTCACCCTTGCGCTTGTGCTGCTTCCCAGTTTTCTCTGGTGTGTGGGAGCGATGGAGTTTTGCGCATTTCCTGACTGTCTCCCTGCCCTCTACGTCCGGCTGACACTCAGAAAGGCCAGTGAAAAGGAAGACCAGAATAGTGAAAGGCCTGAGTTCGGCGTACTAATTAGACGGAATAGGATTGGCCGCCTTGAAGTCAGATTAGGTTGGCGCAATAGTGGGCGAGGCTGCAGCACCGAGTGTAGCACCGCTCCTGCGTGCTGTGTCTGACAACAAATATACGAAAGCACTTCTGTGCTATACCTCGACTGATTTCAGAAGTTACAGGAGTTTTTTCAGCATTGTTTTGTGGTTATATTGATAGATTAACAAGATTACATTAAGAACAGGATAAGAAGTCTTGAGAACGTGGTTAGTAATTTCTGTGGCCTCTGGAAATAACGGTGGTGAGAACAAGATGCGTCTCAGCACGACTCACTGGTGCGTTGTTTCTCTCCTGACGAGTTTATTGCCTGAGTTTTGTCCTGCGACGCTGATTGTTGTTTGTGTTGGTCGTGTGTCGTTCTGGGAGACACACGAATAGGTGGGTGAGTGGGAACAAACAGCAACAGATCTATTGTCCCTTCACAAGGTTGTTTGCAACAAGATACAACTCAATATAGGTGAATATCAGGAAAGTTTCGTATATTCCCATTGTTTTTTTCTTCTTGTTTTGTCTTATATCGCACTCCTCTTCCAACTCTCACTCAGAACTCCCACTGGAAATACTCACAACACCACTCCACTCTCCACACCAGCCCTCACCACCCTGTCCCCTCTCTCTCTCTCTCTCTCTCTCTCTCTCTCTCTCTCTCTCTCTCTCTCTCTCTCTCTCTCTCTCTCTCTCCCACGCGCCAGGCACCCTTCACACTTCACACTTCAGCGCACCCTCAAAAGCACTCTTTCACACTTCTCCTCAACTCCATCTCGCTCTCTTCCTCCACGTGTCATACCAATACCCAGCTGCGCCTCCTTCCTCCTCCACCTCCACCTCCACCTTGTATCTTATCCACTACCGCTGCCTTCCCGCGCTATTCAAACCGACCCTCCCTCCACCACCCGCACAGCTGCCCTGAAGATGAGAAAACTTGGTAAAAGGGATCATGGTTTAGTGGTGTCCCTATCCTGGCTATGTAACATATGTTTCTCCCTCCAACTTCTCTCATGACGCGCATAGTTCCATCCCCATATATATATATTTTTTTTATTTAAACATAGATATATACAAAAAAATAGGCTTAAGATTCCACGTCGTTGTGTATGGAATGATGTCAAAAAGCCTCAATACTGAAATAAATGCTCAATTAGACATACGTAACGTGACGATATTAAGGATTGCGTTATTTGATGTTACACATGCAGTACAGCCAGACAGACACACAAACACACATAGTCTTTGCCGCCCACACAGCTGTTCTATAAATGGGAGAAAACAAGGCTCGACGTAGAAAAAAAAAGCATGGTTTATTAGTTCCCCGGTTTTATATCTCGTTTTCTGTCGTACGTCCCAATTTCTACTTCTTTATCTCAGCCAGTGCACATTTCCCGCCCACTGCCGCCCACCACACTGCTCTCCTCTAGACGGAAAAATGTATGAAAAGGATGAAAAGAGTTGTAGTTTGGGGGTTTTCTCAATATGACATTCTCTCTCTCTCTCTCTCTCTCTCTCTCTCTCTCTCTCTCTCTCTCTCTCTCTCTCTCTCTCTCTCTCTCTCTCTCTCTCTCTTGCTAAAGTACCACCACTTTTTCAAGCCTCCGCTCTTGAAATTGTAGTGATATGACTATGGATTTTACATTTTTCTTTTTTCTTTTTCTTTACGATCCGAGGACACAAAAATATACACAAAAAATGATTGTATATTCCCACCTACGAAATATGAAAAGAGAAAATATTAAAGACCTGTCCATTTTTTTATTTAGTTATTGTTTACCGATTTCACTTTATTTAATTATTTATTTGCTTTTTCCATTATTCTTTTCCATAGTCTTCCTTTCCCCACTACACCTTTTCCTTTCCCCCCATTCTTCACCCACTCCATCACCTCGTACCCTTTCTCTATCTATACAGTACCTTCACTTTCTATCATGTACCTCTTCCTTTCTCTCCTCCAAGCCCATCCCTTCTCTCCAATCCCTCCCTTAATACCTACGTACATCCCACTCTCTGACCATCACACAAGAGACAATACCAACCCATACAAGTGTAAAATTGAGAAGCGCAGGTGGCCCGTGTTCCTCTAATTTACATTCAAGTCCCTAGGCGGTGGCGAACACGTGGATGCTTCGGGTGGATCTGTTGGCGTGGGTGGTGGACGGGGAAGGGTGATGGATGATAGGGAATGGGTGTTTTGTGCAGGTGGTGGGAGTACTTGGGGTGGAAGAGGGGAAGTGCAGACAGAGAGAGGTGGATGGGGGAAGCTGTGAGGAAGTGCGGAGGCGTGAATTGAGAGAGAGAGAGAGAGAGAGAGAGAGAGAGAGAGAGAGAGAGAGAGAGAGAGAGAGAGAGAGAGAGAGAGAGAGAGAGAGATGGAATGTTGTTTAAAGGTATGGAGGGAAAGAACGAAAAAAAAATTTACTAGATAGAGAAAAATGGAAAAAAAATGAAATGGATGGAAGGAGAAGAAAGAAACAATATGGAGAAATGAAAAAAGGGAAGAGAAAAGAGGACGTTGGTAAATATGGAAAGTGTAGGAAAGGGAGGAGAGAAGAGGTAATAGGATTTCAAGGAAGAGAGGAAACAAATATAGAGAGAGTCGAAAGATACTAAACACAGGAAACAAAAGGAAATGATGGGATGAACAGAGAGAGAGAGAGAGGTGAGGGTAGGACATGCAGTGCAGCGTATGAACAGAGACAACTCCAACAGGAATACGAGTGAAATCAGGAGACATTTGTCCGGGAAACGACATTTCTCACTCAAATTCTGAACTGACAGATGCATGGAGCGCTTTGAATGGGAAGTCAGGATAGAGATCAGACCCGAACAACCTCTCAGGGACACACAACACTCCTAACGCCCACGAAGCTTCCAAACTTGGACACATTTGAACACGCTTGAAGAATACATTGACACGCACGACATCCTTACAAAATCCACCTAACCCAACCTAAATTAATCGCAATAAACAAGGAGTCAAGAAAAACATTATTATTATTTTCCTGAGGTGATTTTTAGCCAGTCGAGGACGATGTATTTACGGTCCTAACTCTTGAGGAACCAATTATAACATTTTGCTGAGTCAGAAAGTGGTGGAGGTGGGTAGTGGTGGTGGTGGTCTGGATTTGTTCCCTATCTTTCGGTTAATTCTTTCGAAACTTTAAGAGGACTGGCAAATAAGTGAGCTTTTTTACTATCTTTATTGCTTTTGTCCAGCTTTCCCCCTCTTACATTAAAGAAATGATAATAGTAGTAGTGATGATGGTGGAAGATGATGCTTAGACATGCTTCCCTTTTCGTCTTTCTAACCCTCAAAATATAGAAGTGGTGGTGGTAGTGGTGGTGGTGGTGATGGTGGTGGTGTTTGAAGGTGATGCTCAGACATAGTTCCCTTCCCGTCTCGTCTTCCTAACCCTCAAAATATGGAAGTGGTGGTGCCTCTCTCTACGTAGTGGCCGCCTGGATGAGTGATGTCTCCATTCTAACTTCCATGTAGGAGTTAGCGAGGTGGGGACTTTGGAGGCTCCAGGGCAGGGCAGGCGGGGGGTGGGGCGAGGGGCGGGCCGTGGCAGGTGGCAGACGACCGGGTGAGTTAAAGTGCGATCCTTTGATGTTAGTTGTATTATAAGTTTTGGTTGTCCGCCCGTGTGTGTGCGTGCGTGTGTGTGTGTGTGTGTGTGTGTGTGTGTGTGTGTGTGAGAGAGAGAGAGAGAGAGAGAGAGAGAGAGAGAGAGAGAGAGAGAGAGAGATGTTGCTTCAGGAGAGAATATGGAAGGTGAGGCAAACAGAGGCCGCAGTGTATCAGAACCCAATGGAGAGACACAAGGGAGATGGGGAAATAGAGACTAGATTTATAACGGCTTGAATCTGATACACGCTGAGTACGAATTATTTTTACGTTGTTCCAGATTTGACTGTGTCCTATTTCATGTATACGTAGAATTTAAAGTCGTGTGGTTAGAATTTTACTTATTGTGGAATGAAGGAATGGAGTTAAGATGTTCTAGTCACCTTTGAAAAAAAAAAATGGTTGAATAGGGTAGATATAAGGGAAACTTCAAAGGTATAAGGAGATTAAGGAGCAAGATAGGAGGTTAGACTGGTAAAGGGCAAGGCTGTAGGTATGTATGTATGTATGTATGTGTGTTTGTGCGCGTGGGTTCATCTCCATACTAATGCCGTGTATCCTGTGGCGAGGCGTGGCCGTGCTCCGCTGTGTCAGATCATGAATACATTCTCAAGATATCGCCACAAACAAGGGATGCTGCGGTGCCGCCACACACTGCTGCCACTTATGATGCTGCCGCCACAGGTGTAACTCTCATTTTTGCCTTCACTGCCACGAGTCGCCCCCTGTTGGCTTGACCGGCCTGTCTCCGCTGATTAGACTTGAGTGTAGTGCAGCAAGACACTCCAAAGATTTGTGTCAAGGTGTAGTGCTTTCCGTCTGTGATATCTGTGATGACAATTATATCAGAAATAGATTGGCTCTCTAAACACACACACACACACACACACACACACACACACACACACACACACACACACAGGCACAGGCACTTACTTGCCCACTCTATAAATTGATAATGAGTTTCGCGCCGCCGTGCATTCTTTTCCCCCGTTAATTGGGATCTTGGAGTGGCGACAAAGGCCTCGATGCAGCGAACTAGGGTTGTATATCTCCCTCTCCACGCTGCGCCCTTCCTCCGCCTACCTCCCTACCTCCCTGGCAGACAGAAAACCATTATCAACAAAGGGCGTGAATGTGTGACTGTGCTCAGCGGAAC
Organism: Callinectes sapidus; assembly: GCA_020233015.1. NCBI lineage: Eukaryota > Metazoa > Arthropoda > Malacostraca > Decapoda > Portunidae > Callinectes > Callinectes sapidus. The sequence continues at coordinate 9,524,044 of CM035202.1, read as the reverse complement.
GGGAATTAATGCAACAAAGATAAGGAGGAAACAAAGGCGAAGAAGGAGGAGGAGGAGGATCACGGAAGAATAAGAAGTAAAGTTAGAATTTCACAATCTCGTATCGTTGGCATTTCGGGGTCGTGGCCAATTAGGTGCGCCATTTCGGATCCCGTGAGGCACAACCGGTGCTCCGTTGTGCATAATTTCACAATTAAAGTTCACCATATTTACCTGCGCCGACCCACGCCAGGCTAGAAAGTTTACCTCTTAAATATTTGCTAATTAGCCTCTTCATTGCTTCTTCCCGCCCTTCTCGCCTCTTACTTCTGAGGGAGCCCTTTACATGTTGATACTCTCTTCCTCCTCCTTCTGCGTGATTTCTCTCCCATTTTCTCCTATTTTCTATCGTGTATCTTCCTGTTCGTTCTTCCAACATGTTGATACTCTCCTTCTCCTCCTCCTCCTTCTCCTCCTGCGTGATTTCTCTCATTTTCCTCCTATTTTCTATCGTTTCTCGTCCATTTTCCTTCTTCCAATCTTGTTTAAGTTTCATGTTCCGTTTTATTCTCACTTCCATTCCATCTGTGAACTGTTTCTCTTGTTTCGTTTGTCTTTTGTGTATTTCATCTCATTTCCCTCCATATTCTCTTTCTATCATCTTCCTCTTCCTCGCCTCTCTTCAGCTTTCCCTCACTGCTCTTTACGATTGTATTTATTCTTTCCTAACATTTGTATTTCTTCCTTTTTTATCTTTTCTCAATTCTCATTTCGTTCTCATGTTGTATCACTTCATTTTCTCTTCACGTTTTCCCTTCCTTACTTCTGTTGCTCCTTGTTTTCCTTTGTTTCCCTTCTATCTTCCTTATTTCTTATTTCGCTTCATCTTTTATCTATCATCTCCGTCATTTATTCTCTCTCCAATCACCTCTGTTTCTTCTTTAATCGTCTTTCTTTTCTTCACTCCAGTGGCTTCTTGTTCTCCTTAATTTTCCTCCAATCGCACTCTATTCTTCTTTTTGATCTCTTTTATTGGTTTCCTTTCTCAATTCCTTCCATATTCTCTCTCTCTCTCTCTCTCTCTCTCTCTCTCTCTCTCTCTCTCTCTCTCTCTCTCTCGTCTCTCTCTCTCTCTCTCTCTCTCTCTCTCTCTCTCTCTCTCTCTCTCTCTCTCTCTCTCTCGTTCTCATCACGCTCTGCTCGTCTCTCTCTCTCTCTCTCTCTCTCTCTCTCTCTCTCTCTCTCTCTCTCTCTCTCTCTCTCTCTCTCTCTCTCTCTCTCTCTCTCTCTCTCTCTCTCCATTATTTCTTATTTCTTCATAATATTTCTTATTTCCTTAGCGTCAATATCTTCTTTTACGCTTCTTATCTCTTTCATTCCCTTTCATTTCTAAGCTGTTATTTTCTTCTTTTTTTTTTTTTTTTTTTGTTCCTTGTTTCCATTTTGTGTTTCATTATTTAAACAATCTTTTAATGTTCTTGTTATCTCCAGCTTGTTTGTCTTTTTAACGTTCTTACTTTCGCTTTGGTTCTCTTTAATTCCATTCTTACACTTATTTCTCTTTTTATTTCTTATTTGTGCCACGTTTCCTGTTTTCCATCGGTTTTGTTTAAGTTTATGGTTTCCCTCAAGGTTCTATTGATTAGATGGCCTTCTTTCCCCCTGCTTGTTGATCTTCTGTTCTCTTTTTTAACGTTCTTACATTCGCTTTGTTTCTCTTTGATTTCATCCTTACACTTATTTCTCATTGGTGCCATGGTTCCTGTTTTTTCATCAGTTTTGTATAAGTTTATAGTTTTCTTCTCTTTTCTAATGTTCTTATCTTCGCTTTGTTTCCCTTTAACTACATTCTTACTTATTTCTCTTTTTATTTCTTATTTGTGATATTTTTCTTGTTTTCCTTCGGTTTTGTTTAAGTTTACGGTTTTCCATCCCTTTTTACCGTTTTCACCTTAGCTTTGTTTCCCTCTAATTCCATTTTTACTCTTATCTCTCTTCTTTTATTCCTCATTGGTGCTTTTTTTTCCAGTTTTCCAGCATTTTTATTGAAGCTTATGGTTTCCCCCCAAGGTTTCTATTGATTTCCCTTACTTCCCCTTCGTGTTGGTGTTCTGTTCCCAGTGTGGCGGGTTTGTGGTCCTCCCCTCGCTGCGCCCTAGTCTTGTTGTCCCTCTTGATCCCTTCCAATGGTGGGACTTTGGATCAGTTCTGTTTGTATTAGAATATCAGAGTTTCCGTGGCCTCGAATCGGGTAGATCTTGTAGAAGGACTTGTAGTTGGAGAAGTAGGAGGGAGAGGATGAGTGGTGGTGGCGGTGGTGGTGGTAGTGAAGGGAGAATAAGGGAAGGAGAAACAGTGAAGTGTGTAGTGTTTGGGAATGTATTTTGTATTTCTTGTATTTTACATTGTCTAGTTTAGATGAAGCGGGTTTTAAAAATAGAATAGAGTTGAGATGAAGCGGGTTTTACAAATAGAATAGTTTAAGAGTATTAGGAAAAGGAGGACGACGAGAAGCAGGGGGAGAATGAGTAAGGAAGAGTAGGAAGTACATAATCTTTGCATTTTAATTTTCTGTTTAGCATTATACCCTATGTCTAATAGTAGTAGTAGTAGTAGTAGTAGTAGCAGTAGTAGTAATAGTAGTAGTAGTAGTAGTAGTAGTAGTAGTAGTAATAGTAATAGTAATAGCAGCAGTAGCAGTAAGAGCTTGGAAAAAGATAAACAAAAACCGCAGCATTTTCACCACACAGTCTCAATTCCCCCCCTATCATTTTACCTCATTCAGACCCAATCCATTTCATTTACAAGTAGGTGAACCAGGACTAATCACACCCAACACCGCCCTATCTTCACCTTAACAATGAATTCAGGAGCAGGAGGAGGAGGAAGGGGAGGGAAAGCTGGAAGAAAGTAGGGCGAGGCTAAGATGAGAGAGAGAGAGAGAGAGAGAGAGAGAGAGAGAGAGAGAGAGAGAGAGAGAGAGAGAGAGAGTAATGAAAGTCAAGAGGAAGAGGGAGAAGGAGGTAAGGAGTGAGGCCAAGAGAGGAGGGGAAGACAGGAATAAGTCAGAGGAGAAGGTGGAGGAGAAATAAGAGGAGGAAGGGAGGTCATGAGAGGAGAAGAGAGGAGGAAGTCAGAGGGCGAGGATTAGGAGAGGAAAGTTAGGGAGGAGGAGGAGGAGGAGGAGGAGAAGGAGAGGTCGGCGAGCTTCATTGTTGTAAATCTCTACAATATTTACTGTCGGGCAAATGTTTTTGGGTCCCCAGCGTGAGATATGGGGTGTGCCGTTGTAATTTCTGTTCTTTCTTTCTTTTTTTTTCATTCTCTCTCTCTCTCTCTCTCTCTCT
>CM035202.1:9480580-9491784 GCA_020233015.1 Callinectes sapidus | reverse complement strand
GAAAAATAGAAACCCAGTCAGAAAGGCTAAAGGACGGAGAAATATATAAAGAAAAATGCCTTTCAGTCTAAACCTATACATTTGTTCTTTAAAAAAATCATCTTAAGGTATTCACAGAAAATTACAACCCTATTATACCTACCAATAATAATCCAAAAAAAAGAAAATAAACATGGAAACTCACCTTAAAAAATATAAAGAAATGAAAAAAACTATATAAACCGAAAAAAAAATCCAAAATAGAACTGGATACCATTTGACTTATAGATCAAACCACCACACACCATTACGTGAGCAGCAAGATAGTGTAGGGGGGGGGGGGTGCGTGCGGCGCCGCGAAGGGTAAGGAAGTAGATCATGAAGGGGAATGTTTGAAAGGTGCCGGAGAAAAGCCACCATGAAAGCCATTGGCACCCCTTCTGCCGTCGCGCCTTCCTCCCTTCCCTCATGCATCACCCTCACTGCTCGGAAATGTGGCAGGTAAAAGAGACAGGTGATATGTCCGTCAAGTGATGAGCCGCCATTCCTGTCAGTAGCGTGGAGTTATTGTGTGTGTGTGTATGTGTGTGTGTGTGTGTGTGTGTGTGTGTGTGTGTGTGTGTGTGTGTGTGTGTGTGTGTGTGTGTCATTGTTTTCTGCCTCTTCTCTTTTTTTTTTTTTTTTTTTCTTTAATCTTTTATGCAGTTAATCATAAGGTCTAATGCAGTGTCAGTTTTACTTAATGTACATTCACTATTTACCGTCTGTTTGTTCATTTTTGCATAATTTTACTCTTTTTCTATTTCATTCTTTCCTTTTTTTTCTTTACCGATCAAGTTAAAAGAGGAAATTAATTTACGTGTATCACTTCTGAATATTGTTGTAATGATTCTTCATCTTTTTCTTTTTTTGTTTTATTTATTACCCTTTCGAGTCTCTCTCTCTCTCTCTCTCTCTCTCTCTCTCTCTCTCTCTCTCTCTCTCTCTCTCTTTCCTTTTTATAATGCTGGTGTGTGTTTTTATTTGTGCTTGTTTGCTGTACACAGAGAGAGAGGGCTTGATCAATTACAGGTGTTGCTTCCATGCAGGTGTTTTCGTGCAGGTAAATATGAGAAAGGGTGGGTGAGTTTTAGATACGGCTCATCAGGTTGTAAAGAAGAACGTATAATAAATGTTTTGTGATTTATCTCAGTAAGGGGATGCTTCCGTTATTTAGTGAATGGTGAAGTGAAGGTGCTCAAGTGAAAAACAGGTAATCAGTCAAAAAAATTCCTCAGTCACCTTATGTCTAATTTCCTTATACTTCTACTGCTCTCTCTCTCTCTCTCTCTCTCTCTCTCTCTCTCTCTCTCTCTCTCTCTCTCTCTCTCTCTCTCTGCCTTCCTCACATTTATCATAATTACCTCCACCACCTGCTTTCCCCACTTGCATTATTACCTCCTTTCTTCCCTGCGCCCACTATTATTTCTCCCTAATGGCTCCGTTTCCCCTCTTTCTCTCTCCACTTTTATCTCGTCCTCTTCATCTCTCCCTCAATACACTCACCCGTCCTCCTCCTCCTCCTCCTCCTTCTCCTTCTCATACTGTTTTTCTTTTCTCTCTCGTTTCTCCTTCAATCACTCCTCTCTCCTCCATCGATCTGTCTTGTGTTCTCTCTCGTTCTCCATCCCCCCCTTCTCCCTCTCCCTCTCTCTCTCTCTCTCTCTCTCTCTCTCTCTCTCTCTCTCTCTCCTTACTTTACCTTATAGTTTCTCTCTCGCCTGCTTGACAATGATTGGTTCTTTCAATAATAAGATGAACAGCATCCATGAGAAAACCGCTTACTGAACTCAAATATGGCCATTAGTTATATCTCCCTCCCCACTTCACCTCCTTACACGTGCACCTGTGCCTACCTGAGTTTTGTCTTGTGTCTGCCAATCCTTTCAGTTTTTATTCGTATTGAGTGGAGTACAAGGAGGGAGAGGGAGGGAGAGAGAGGGGGTGTGGAATGGAGTACGACAGAGATGAGGGGAGAGAGGGAAAGAGGGAGGAATGAGAAAGACAGGAAGGAGAAAAGAAGACGTATGCATATGGAAGGAAGTGAGGAACGAAGAAAGAAAAGAGAAAGATAGAAAAGAAAGAAAAGGAATGAAAAAGGCAGGAAAAATAAAGAAATGAAGGAAAACGAGAAAAAAGAGAAGAAAATGAAGGAATGATGGAAAGAAGGAAGAAAGGGAGAAAGGAAGGAAGAAAGGAAGGATGGAAAGGAAGAATGGATGGCAGAGGTGGGTGGGGAGGCCAGTAAAGATCATGGCCGGGTAGGTTTAAGCAGGTGTGTGTGTGTGTATAAAAGTATACGAGAATTGTTCAGGTGAGAAATGTGATACCTGGTGTGTGTGTGTGTGTGTGTGTGTGTGTGTGTGTGTGTGTGTGTGTGTGTGTATGTGTGTGTGTGTGTGTGTGTGTGTGTGTGTGTGTGTGTGTGTGTGTGTGTGTGTGTTTACGAGCGGAGAGAAATTATATGCAAGTGGTTAGATTTTCACGACCTTCCCCAAGCCAGCGCAGTTCTTACTTACTCTATTCACAAGCTTGCATTTCCAGAGCTACGTGGCCCATTACAGCGAAACTCACACAGCACGGCAGCACAAGTGTTTAGTTTCATGAGGCGTAAGTTTCATTTCTTCTATTTGGTGGAGTTGATGGGTAGGTAAGTTGCAAAATATGAAGGAAGGGTATATCATATGTGAAACTAAATCTATTCAGTCAGTAGTGATATTAACAGCAACAACAACAAGAGGAGCAAAAACAAGAATACCACCACCACCACAACCACCGTCATTACCAACACCACCACCACCACCACCACCACTAACATCAACATCAACAACAACAACAGCAACAGAAACCACCTCCTTCCTCCATCCATTTCATTTTCCTTCGTTTTCTCCTCTCTCTCTTTCCTTCACTGGTGCCTTCTTTCTTCACCTTCCCCGGCGCCTTTCTCTCTCTCTCTCTCTCCCTTTCATTCTCACTCGCAACTCCCTCCTGTGAGAAAATTACATTCAGGCCACCAACCTTCGAGCTGGAAATATCTGCGTCAACACTTGAATCTCGGCGAAAGAAGAAGGAGAAGGATGAGGAAGAGGAGGAGGAGAGAGGAAGGAGGAGTAGGTGAAGAAGGAGGAGGAAGAAGAAGAAGAGGAGGAGGAAGAGAAGGAGGAGGAGGAGAGCGTTTCTAGCTAAGAGCACTGTGGAGTTTGCATACATAGGTGCAAGTATACATATATTTCCTCCAAAGGGACAGAAGGAGAGATGAAGGAAAAGACAAGAGATGATGGTCATGTTTTCGTTTTCATTTTAGCTGATGTCGTCATGTAATTTTAATATGTGTGTGTGTGTGTGTGTGTGTGTGTGTGTGTGTGTGTGTGTGTGTGTGTGTGTGCGTGCAGATATCTTTCCTCCTCTGTATGTATTTTGTCACGTGGGAGGCAGGCGCGATGAAATGGATGGCGAGTGAAGGATACATATGAAAAACGGCCGGTCAGAAAACACACTCACGCATCCAAACAGATCCACACAAACTGAGCCTTTTTCTCTCCTCATCCACACACACCCACCCACCCATCTACACACACACACACACACACACACACACACGCAAGGAGGGTGATTATTTGTGTGCGTGGCGTGAGGCGAGTGGATGAGTAACCCCCTTCAAGAGGCATTATGGAGCTGAGCCGCGCCAAGTGTCCGCCTCTTGCCATAATTGCTCCATAACCTACTGCCTCCCATTAGTGGTGGGGGGGAGGGGGAGAGGGGGTGGTAAGGAAGTTAACACAGGGACCCATTACTCCATTACGTCATTACCTTGCCCCCCCCCCCCTCTCTCTCTCTCTCTGTCTCTCTCGCTCTCTCTCTGAGCGTGCACGATGTTATAATTCCACCTAAAATGAATATGGAGCGGTGCGTGTCTGCCGAACGTGAGGTGTGGTGCTCTCCCTTCTTTAAGCCATCAACGTTCGAAGGTATGCAGGTAATTTGAGTGTAATTACCTATTGACCTCTCTCTGTAACCCATTGATGCCCCGTGGTGCCCCGTGTTGCCCATTGGTGCCCCCTTGCCTTCCCTTAAGGTCGAGGCAGAAGCGCCCCCCCCCCCATCCCCCCGTGTGTTGAGCGGCCCACGAGGAGAGGGAGCTGAGCAGGCCAAGCTGTGTCCCGAGAGGCAGGCACTTGTTCTATTCAGTTTGGAGTACCTCGGTCTCCTTCCCTCCCTCCCTGCCCTCCCGCCGCCCTCCTGTTTGCCTCTTAAGCAGCGCACTTGCGTAGAATGAATAAGCACACGCAGTCATAGAAAAGAAAGGATGAAGAACATATTCGAAGGAAAATTCTTATTGTACCTTCTCTAATTAACTTTCTGGATAGGTAGGTAGGTTGGTTGGTGGGCAGGTCTCTCTCTCTCTCTCTCTCTCTCTCTCTCTCTCTCTCTCTCTCTCTCTCTCTCTCTCTCTCTCTCTCTCTCTCTCTCTGATAGGTAAGCTGTGTTTCGAGGGCTGTCACGTAAACCTGTTGGATTACAGATGGAAGGCTGTGTTTTTACATTTCAAGCTTGTCTCTTCCTCAGTTTGCGTTCAGTCGATCCTCTTCGTGTTCCTTTGAGTGGTGGTGGTCGTGGTGATAGTGGTTGTGGTGGTAGTAGTAGTAGTAGTAGTAGTAGTAGTAGTAGTAGTAGTAGTAGTAGTAGTAGTAGTAGTAGTAGTTGCGGTTGATATCGTCGTTCTTGTTGCTGGTGTTGTTGTTCTTGTTATAGCTGCTTTTGTGTTGTTGTTGTTGTTGTTGTTGTCTTCAAGGTTCCAGCACTTTCCTTTAACTAACCAAAGTTTTCACTTCTACATGTAACACTAAAGGTATGAAATCGAGAGTACCACGGTCATTTCCCTTTCTCCCTTTCCCGCCACACGCTACATTAGGATATTCGTGGATTGACCGCTGGCTGGCCGTCTTCTTTCTTTCAATTTGGTCACGTGTAAGCAGATTAGTGGGCGCGGCAGTCATGGGAGGGGGCGCCGAACACGGGAAGGACCACGCTACTCCCTCTTCCTCCCCCCCAAAAGAAGTCCATTTCTACGTCTCACTCCGCACATTCCTGACTTTCCCAGAATTCCTATATTAACGTTTCGCTCCGGTTGTGCCTTTTCTCTTTTCTTTTCTTCTTCTTTTTTTTTTTTTCTTTTTCTTTTTTTTTGTGAATGTCTCGGGGGAAGATATTCTTCTGCGAGATATTTTCAGAATTTTTATCTTTATACTTTTAAGAGAGCCCAAACCCTCTTAAGGTTCCAGTAAGTTCCTTTTGACGTTTCTTTAGACGTCTCAGGAAGTTCTCTTTTTGACGTCATGGGAAGCCCTCCTTTTCTTCCAGCAAGCGGCGGCGGCGGCGGCGGTGGTGGTGGTGGTGGTGGTGGCAATCCATGGCAGCGGCAGGGATGGGGTGGCAGGGCAGGAGCGGCGCGTCATCCCGCCTTACTCGCTTGCACGCCATTTTCGACGCAGTGACACAAATCTTGATGCCTTTAATCTCTCGTCTCATTTCGTGCTCCGCTTCTCTCTCTCTCTCTCTCTCTCTCTCTCTCTCTCTCTCTCTCTCTCTCTCTCTCTCTCTCTCTCTGTTCTTTAAAACCATGATGTTTCCACCCATACACTGTCATATCCCTTACACTCAGTCCTCTCCCACAGTCCCTTCATATACCATGCATTGCTGCTTCTGGTTTACTTAGAATATTTACATCAATGAAGCTGCGGCCATTTTGTTTGTCATTCCTTAGTGTTCCTTTGTGTCGTATCTCCCCTACAACCACATCATCAGCATGGCAGCAACGCCTTTCTATCATGATCAATTAATGCAGCTATCCTCGTATTCATAAAGCAAGGATCCATACCTACCAGGCCTAATCTGATCGCAAATACGGTTTCTAAGTAATCTATTTAACACTTTTTATTATTACGATTATTTTTATTATTATTTCTGAAGGATTTTTTTTCACCATTTCTTCTATTTCATGATTTCCGTAATATTTTTCCATTTTTTTCTGTATTTTTGTCCTTTTATTTTCTCTGGTGGCTGGAAGGAAAGGGTTCGTTCGTTCCTTCGTTCGTTGGTTCGTGCTCCGGTTCTGTTTCTAGTTGAATAAACATGGCTTCATATTCCTCAGCCTCAGCCGCCATCTTGCTTCGTCCCCGAGAGCCTCCCCCCCTCCCCCCGCCGCCCCGCCCCCGTCTAGCCCAGCCCAGCCCAGCCCAGCCCAGCCCAGCCCAGCCCAGCCCAGCCCAGCGAGGCCTTCTAATATTAAAGTATCTCTTTTCGCTCTTCCAGAAGTTGTGCTTCGTCATCTTTATTCATACATTTAGTTGCCTCACGTAATTTCATTCCATGTATTTATTTCCTTGTCTGTTTATTTATCTATTTATTTGTTAATTCATTTGTTTATTGTGTAATAGTTGTCCTTCTTTGTTCTCCGTTGGTCGTGTCGCATTTTTATTAATCGTGTTATTCTAATTTCACTATCATTATTCTTTCCCACACACACACACACACACACACACACACACACACACACACACACACACACACACACAAGTAAAGATAAAATGAGAGCAATGTAAATAAAATGAGAAAAAAAATCAAGGTAAAAAAATTAAACCTGAGTAAATAAATGAATGAATAAATAAGCGATTTAAACTGAAAAAAACCTCTGCTACATTTCGTTAAGAATATATAAACTGAGGTCATGTGCGTGTCTCTTCCTGAAACTGATGTGATCATAGAAAAGCAGTGAAGGCGGAGTAAAAGGAGAGAGAGAGAGAAAGATAGAAAGAGAAACGAAGAAAGATAGGAAGAGAAAGAAGACAGAATGGAAACAAGAGGAGAAATATAGTAATAGAAAAAAATGAAAAGGTAAAAAGTCAGGAGATGGAAGCTGAGATGAAGAAATATCATAAAAAAAGTAAGAAATAATGTAAAGAAAGAAAGCAGCAGAAAAGTGGCAAGTGAATGAGTAACTAGAGTGATAAAAAAGAAGTAAGCAGGAAGAAAATGAGTGAGGAAGAGAGAGAGAGAAGGATACGTACAAAGGAAAGAAAAATGCAAATAAAAGATGAATTGAAATAAAAAAAAGGGAAGCAGGGAACAAGAGGATCGGATAGAAAATAAGCAAATAAAGAATGATAAAGAAGGAGAATAAAATATAGGGAAACTAGAAAAAAAGGCAATAAAATACAAATTAAACAAAGAACTAGGAAGAAGAAAAAGTAAAAATGGGAAAAGGGAAGGAAGTAAAGAGAGAGAAATGGGAGGGAGAAAGCAAAGGAAAACAATGCTGAAGGTGAAGTGAAGGTGTGTGATAGAAATGGTGAAGTTACTGGGTGAAGATGAAGGTTGACAATATGTATGGGTGAAGATATGAGTGTGTGGGGTGGTGTTGCTGCTCCTCACTTTAGGTACTCACTCACTCACTCACTGACAGGTACACGCGCCCTGCCCCCGCCACTCACCTGAGGAGGAAACAAAAGAACGCGTTAGTTTGGCATCAAAGGAAAATTATGCAGGAAAAATGAGTGTGTTGCAGACTACGGGAGATTAATAGATAGCCAATCATTCCACTAAAAGACTTCAAAGTGTTCTGGTTATCACTATTATTAATGTTTTATTATCATTATTATTATTATTATTATTATTATTATTATTATTATTATTATTATTATTATTATTATTATTATCATCATCATTAATCTTCTTCTTTTTCTTCTTCGTGCTTCTCTTCCTCCTCTTGGTTTTCCTGCTCCTCCTCCTGCTCTGTCTGCCGCTACCGGGTATAACATGTCGCTGGTTCCCTTCTAATATTACTGTAATATTTCGTCTTCGTCTCGTCCTTGAGCATAATTTTCTGCTGCGTTGAGAACTACCGGCGCGTCATTTTTCCTCGTGTGTTCCCTGCTTTTCATTATTATTCCTGCCCTTCTTTTATATTTGGCTTACAATTTTCCTCTGTGTTCGGGCTTCGTGAGTGGTTTTCCATTTTGTATTTTGACTCTGTGTGATTTTGGGGGGATGTTTTTTTTTTTTTTTTTTTCATTCTTCCTTATTTAATTTTTTTGTGAATGTTTCCTTTTCTTCCGGTATTTCAATAGATCAGGTTGTTTTCATATTTTTCTCAATTATTATTTTTTTCTCAAGTCGGTATCGAAAAAAAATCAACTGTTTGTATTTCTGTCCTAGCACGAAAGCAAAAATATTCGGTATTGAAGTAAGACAAGTAACTCTTTTTGTTGTTATTGCACTTTAAGTTTTACGTTTTGTGTCTGCAGTGGAAAATGCTGCACAGTTCTTTGTCTCTTTTGTTCCTTTATGTGTGTAAACAAGAACTTTTCAGTCTTTGAATAGATCATATCAAGCATTGTTCTTATGTTGATGTTCATTTGCATACACTATATTACACAAACCAGATGGGTACAATAAAAGAAGACTGTCAAGATATAGTTCAGAGTTCAGATGCAGCAAATGTACTTTAATTTCTGTAATAGTGATAACCATGGCGGCTACATCTTTTCGCATCCATGACTATATGGCTTCATAAATAAAAGAACATTGTAACACTTCCATTTTGAGAACAGTAAGTGATGCAATTAAAGAACACGAAAGAACGAGTGAGGGGTGAAAGTATGTGGTCTCCTTCAGGTCTGTTTCTTCTCTATCAGCGGTGACATGAGAGGAGTTCCTACCTACAATGTTTCTCTATATAACGTGTCATTCTTTTTACCAATTCTCTGGTTTCTCTTCGTCTTCCTATCTTTTCCTTCCCTTTCTTTTGGTCACAGTTCGTGTCCATGCTTTTCTCTTTCCGTGCCTAACACTAAAGCTTTTTTCCGATTCACTCTCTATTCGTGTTCTGTTTTTCCTTTGCTGTATCATTTACTTCACAATGAGTCCCTTCTACAGACACGGTTAGGAATAGCGTAATATTCTGCCGTTTCTTTAGTTTTTTTCAGCGTCCTTCAGCCTCAAAACCTCCTGATTTACTGACAGTCTCTTTGAAGTACCTGCCAAGTTATAAAGGGAAAGAGAAGGTAAGATCGAGGAAGAGCTACAAAAAAACAGAGGATTTGAGTGAAGTACGTCTCTTCACCCGTTTTTTTTCTATCCAAGTATGAACACATATTTTCTACTATCATTATTTACTGACTGGATTCCTTTTAGTTACCTTCTAGATCGTTTATCACCTACCATTTCTCCTCGTATTTTGAGCATTTATATCACAGCAACTTATTTTTCCTTTATAACACAACCTCTTCATTTAGTCACATGCTTTATATCTTCTTTGTCTCACCCTGTCATTTGGTGCTTGTCCCGAACATTTCATTATAAAATTCAAAGCATATTACCCCTCTTAATATAACAACACCTTTGATTTGTCCGGGTGCATTTTCTCCTCTTTCACGCCATTCTGCCCATCTGTTCCTTACTCTCTTATTATTCTTATTTGCATGACGTGCTTTCCAGGCTGCCCTCACTTCCCTCCCTTCGCGCAGTCACTCTCAATCATCACATCAACCAATCACCTCTTCCACTTGCAGCATCGCATCGTCCCCTCGCGGCAAACAGCTCCGAAGGCAGAGTTACGAGCCTCCTTTACCCTACAATTCACTGAGGCGAGTCCCGTCCAGCGATTAGTAATGACGCTTATAAATTTGGGAGGAGGAGGAGGAGGAGGAAATGTGCGCGGGATGATTGGCAACAAGTGACGTGGACTTAAGCATTAGCACAAACTATACTGTTAATGTGTTGCTTCTCCCTTCCTCCTCCTCTCCTATTGTCTCTCTCTCTCTCTCTCTCTCTCTCTGTCTCTTCCTGTTTCCTTTTCTGGTGTCTGTTTCTTTTCCTGTGGTTCTGCCTGCCTGTCTTACTTCCTTTTCTTCGATCTTGATTCTATACCTGACCTCTCTCTCTCTCTCTCACGTTGTGTTGGTGGTGGTGACGGTGATGTTGTGTCTAGTTGCAGACCATTATTATTATTATTATTATTATTATTATTATTATTATTATTATTATTATTATTATTATTATTATTACTACTTTTTTATGCCTGAAGAGCATTATATTTACTCCATATAAATATAAAGGAAGGTGATGGAAGAGAAGAGGGATAGAGAAAGATGGTGATGGTGGTAGTGAAGAAAAAAGTGATGGGATAAAAGAAGAGAAAGGGAATGCTTGAAAAAAAAAACTTGTAAAAAGAGAAAAAAATGAGTAGAAATGGAAGAGAAACGAGAGGAAAAAACTCATAAAACTCATAGAAGAAGGAAAGAAAACGAGTGATGAAACAGAATAGAAGAGAAAGGTAAAGAAAAGACAACTTATAGAAGAAGAATTAGATGAAATAGAACGAAATGGGAAATGAAAGGAAAAATGGAAGAATGAAGATAAAAAAAACAGCTATGGAAGAGAAAAAAGAGAAGCAGAAACAGCTTAATGATTATGCAAGAGGAGGAGAATGAAAATGCGATTGAGGAAATGTGAGAAAAAAAAACGAGAGGACATTTAAGATTGGTGAAAAAGTGTAGCAGAAAGGAAAGGAAGAGAATGTTTAGATCTATTAATGAAGAGGGAAGAGAGGGAAGGAGAGAGAGAGAGAGTGAAGGAGTGTGAGTCGGAAAGGAAAAGAAGGATTAAAGTATAAGATTGAAGGACTAAGGTAGAGATGAAAGAAAGGTTGATGCATAAATTAATGAATAGGGAAGAGAGGGAAGGAGAGAGAGAAGGAGTGTGAGGTGGAGTGGAAAAGAAGGATTAAAGTATAAGATTGAAGGACTAAGGTAGAGATGGAAGAGTGGGAACAGTTAATAATTAGGACAGATGTATTAGAAATGGTATGATGAAAAAAATAATGATAAATGAAAATATAAGTGTTGCGTAGATTCTTTGGTGTATCTATTTGAGGGATTCAGAAGATAAACTATGAGTGAAGATACAAAAACAAAAATGTAAGTGGGAAAATTGTAGAAGCGTTGAAAATCGAGGTGGTTTGTAGAGTGAAAGTTCCTATATTATTTGTTGTTGATGTTGCTGATGGTGGTGGTGGCGGGAGTAGTGGTGGTGACAGTGACAGTGGTAGTGGTGATGATAATGGATGTAGTTTATGATGATATATTGAAGTAGGCCATTCAGTTTTGTTCAGTTTCTTAAATCTCTCT
>CM035202.1:9374928-9433284 GCA_020233015.1 Callinectes sapidus | reverse complement strand
CCTCTCCCTCTCTCTTTTTCTCTCCTTCTCCCTCCCACTCAATCCTTCCTCCATCCCCTCCTTTTCTCCTTTACTTCATGTCTTGCCTCGCCTTCCACTGTCCCTCCCTCCTTCCTTCACTCTTCACTCGCTCCCTTCTCCTCAACTCGTCAACAACTAAAAGGCTGAATTTTAACGAGGCGCTTCTTGACCAAAACAGTCCACGGAGCCCATGAAGGAGGATAAAAGAGTGCACGGTGAAATAAAACTGATTAAAGGAGGAGATAAGGCAGGTAAGGATACAGAAGGAGGAGGAGGAGGAGGAGAAGGAGGAGGAGGAGGAGCAGGAGGAGGAGGAGGAGGAGGAGGAGGAGGAGGAGGAGGAGGAGGAAGAGGAGGAGGAGGAGGATGTGTGGATCTTACAGCTCTCGTAAATTGCAACACCTAATTTATCAGCGGGTGTCGTTCGCAGACGGTCACTTTGCCCCTAATAAGGCAAACGGCCACAGGTAAAACACAGACAGACAAACACACACACACACACACACACACACACACACACACACACACACACACACACACACACACACACACACACACAACAAAGAATCTGAAAAGGGCGCCTCACTAACATTATGCTTTTCCTTAGGACTCTAAAAACGACTTAGTAGGAATTATGGGATCTCAAGCAAGAAACAACAAGAGACATAAAACATTAACATTAAGAAGCAACAAAAGCAACACCAATAGTGTGTAGGATGGAGAGAGAGAGAGAGAGAGAGAGAGAGAGAGAGAGAGAGAGAGAGAGAGAGAGAGAGAGAGAGAGAGAGAGAGAGAGAGAGAGAGAGAGAGAGAGAGAGAGAGAGAGAGAGAGAGAGAGAATGAGAGCAATGCATTCTTCAGCCTCTTAAAGGATCTTCTAGGAATTGCAGGACTCGAAACAAAGATGGAGCCACCGCCGCCACCACCACCACCACCACCACCAGCACCACCATAACAATAACAATAATAAAAGTAACAACAATAAATAAGAAATAAGTCACCACCACCACCACTACCATCGACAATTACAAAAGAAAGAAAGAAAAAGAAGAAAAAGCAACAACAATGATAATAACAACAACCAGTACCACTACCACCGATAATAAAAACGCCAACAAAAACAACAACAACAACAACAACGACAATTAAGAAGAGAAGAATAATACCATCATCACCACCACAACATCCACATCCACAACAACATCATAGAGCCAGACAAAGAGACACTGACAATTCTAACGACCTGGCAAACCAACACACGGAGCTTGCAAATTAAACCAACATCCTGCAGGAATTTCAGGAACACTTCAGGAACTTGCTGGCGGGATTCCTTAGATGTCAATGGCTGGTCTGGAGTCAGGCCCCATATTAAGAGAGATTCTTAAGTAAGTAACTTTTCTTTGACGAATTTCTAGTCTTAAAATCCATCTTAACCTCTCTAAATAGGTCTTGTATTCTAACTATTATCTCACCAGCAGCTTCAAATTTACTGCTGATGAGATTAGTTCAGGATGTTAAGATGGATTTTAAGACTAGAAATTCGTCTAAGAAACAGTTACATACTTAAAATAATCTCTGTTGATACGGACCGTGAATCTTAAGATATCTGATTCGCACCTCGCCTACTATGATGAGGCTGTAGTTGAAGTTGAACTGTTTTCTAAGGGTGTTTCTTGCCTTGAGGATGTTCTAACACTACCTAGGCTGATATTGACACGCGCTGCTTCATCAAAGTAACTCAACGGGGACTGGCATCTAAGTGGGCATTTTTTGTTTAATAATTTTTGGTGTCACTGGTCAGATTTCTCTCTTACATAAGGAAAAATCGTTCAACGGGGGCTGGCATCTAAGTGGAGCTTTTTGTCTGATCATTTTTGGTTTCATTGGTCAGTTTTCTCTCTTATATAAAGAAAAATTGTTCATCGGGAACTAACATCTAAGTGGACCTTTTTGTCTTATCGTTTTTGTTACCCTTGGTCAGATTTCCCTCTTACATAATAAAAAAAATCGCAGACAGCCAAACTAATGATAAACACAGTGAAGAATTTGCATACCTACCAATTAAATTTTTGCCGAATTTTCACTTCTTTCTTTCTTTATTTTTTTTTCATTATTTGCATTCATGTCTTAAAAAAAATCATTCTCTATACCTGCAACACAGTATGAAGAACATCAACTTCGAGAAACTGCCCCTATGAAAATGTTAATAAAGTAAGCATTAGAAGGAAAATAACAAGGAGGTAACTGTCAACAAGCACGTACAGAACAGAAAGCACTGGTTAATAAATGCTTTACCTTCCCTCCCTACCCTCTCTCTCTCTCTCTCTCTTAACTTTCCTTTCTCTATCCGCAGGTCATTTTTTTTTTTTGAGAAGTGGAGGGAACTCTGGAGGAATGGAGGTAACATGGATGAGATGGAGGTAATATAGGAGAGATGGAGGGACCACTGGAGGGAACATGGGAGGGGTGGAGGTAATTTTTCTTCAACAGGAGATCAGGTTTTTACTAACGTGAAGGGAAGACGTTTACTGCCTTTACAAGAGAGAGAGAGAGAGAGAGAGAGAGAGAGAGAGAGAGAGAGAGAGAGAGAGAGTTCAGAAAAGTTGATTAAAGGATAGACATAAATAAGGGGAAAAAACTGATTTATTTCTTACACAATGGATAGAAGAGAGAGTTAAGGAAAATAGATTAAAAAGAAGTTGTTATTGTTATTATTTTCTTGTGCTGGTGGAGGAAACTTAAGAGGAAGTGAAAGGATAGACATAAATAAAAAAAAAAAATAAATAAAAAGAACAGAGGGAGAAAGTTAGGCTATTTATTCCTTACATAACGGATAGGAGAGAAAGTTAAAAGGAAAGTAGATTAAAAGAGGAAGTTGTTCTTTTTTTTTACTCTTTTGTTATTGTTGTGGTGGAGGAAAATTGGAGGAAACTTACGAGGAAGTGAAAGGATACATATACGTGAATTGAAGAACAGGGGAACAAAATTAAATTAAAAGTTTTTGTTATTTTTAATGTGATGAAGGAGGAAATTGGAGAAAGCTTAGAAAATAAAAGGATAGGAAACGTAATTAAAAGAAAAGGAGAAAGTGATTTATTTCTTTCATTAGTGGAATTTTAAGAGAGAAAAAAAAATGATAGTGGAGGAAATTTAAGAAGAAACGAAAGGATAGGAGACGTTAATAAAAGAAAGGGAAAATAAAGTTGTTCATTTCTTACTCTATTGAAATTACAAAGGAGAAAGAAAATGAAAGGCGAACTATTACGGAAAAAAACTATAAACTAGCAAAAATAAAAGGAAAACAGGAAAATAACGTTTGATAATGAAGAAAAAAAGTGAAATTAGAAAAAAAGAGATAAATATTGAAAAAAAATAGAATAGACTAAAGAAAAATAAAGAAGTAGAGAGGTGAAGGAAAATAGAAATATGATAAGAAAAATAGAAGATGAATAAGAAGTGAAGGAAAGAAGAGAAAAGAAACTGAAAATAACGCATAGGATAAGGAAAAAGGAAGTAGAAGAAAAGGAGGAGGAAGAGAGAGAGAGAGACATAGAAGAAACAAAATAAAATAATTGATGTGATTAGAGAAAGAATAAAAGAAGAAATAGCCTTGAAGAAATTTTTACTACTACTACTACTACTACTACTACTACTACTACTACTACTACTACTACTACTACTACTACTACTGCAACATGTCTACCAAAATTACAACTACGAAGAGGAGAGGAAGAATGACAAGGAGGAGGAAGGAACCTTTATCTCGGCCCTCCTCCTCTTCCTCCTCCTCTTCCTCCTCTTCCTCCTCCTCCTGCGAGTTACTACCACCACCACCACCACCGACGTTACTTAAACCACCATTCTCCTCTACCACCACCACCACCACCACCACCATCACTGCTACTACTACCTCTGCTGCTACTACTACTACTACTACTACTACTACTACTGCTACTACCACTACTACTACTGGAGAGAAAGACAATCACGCACCTCACTTGGAAGAAAATAGTAAGAATTGTGGGAGATTTGTGTGTGTGTGTGTGTGTGTGTGTGTGTGTGTGTGTTTACCGAGGATGATGTTTTTAATTTAAGGTCCTTTGTCGTAAAATTGCTTGCTTGTTTGCTTTGTGTGTGTGTGTGTGTGTGTGTGTGTGTGTGTATGTGTGTGTGTGTGTGCATTCGCTTCTGCTTGTTATCCCTTAAACATACATGAATCTCATCTACTAACACACACACACACACACACACACACACACACACACACACACAGCGCTCGTGCTCACCGTCATGAATGAAAAATTACATCATTACTCTTTTCCAGAAATTACGAAAACACGAAGAAGAGAGGATGAGAGAGAGAGAGAGAGAGAGAGAGAGAGAGAGAGAGAGAGAGAGAGAGAGAGAGAGAAAAAAAAAATCCCAATGCCCAAAGTGAGTCAGAAAGTCTTCGAGAATTCAAGGATAAGTGACTTCAAACCACTCACTCTCTGGAAAATTCATAGGATGGAGAAAACACAGAAACAGACAGAGTTCCAGAGTTTACCAGAGAAAGGGATGAATGACTGAGAATATTGCCCCTCCTGCTCCTCCTCCTCCTCCTCCTCCTCCTCCTCCTCCTCCTCCTCCTCCTCCTCTAGCCACCAACTTCCTGTGTTCATTTTAATTACAGGCTTCGTTATTCCTTACTTTTATTGTCTCGAAAATCCAGCACAACTTTTTCTTCTTCTTCTTGCAGGATTTATCTCCGCCGCAGTGCTGGGATGGACTTTTGGGCAGAGTTAAGGTGAGAAAATAATACCTGTTACTTGTATTGCGTAGTTCGTGTTGTTGTTGTTGTTGTTATTGTTGTTTTTGTTGTTGTTTTACATTTCTTTCCTTTTTTTCTATTTTCTTTTGTTGTTTTCCTTTTTCTCGTTGTTTTGTTGGTTGTTATTGATGATGTTCTTGTTCATGTCATCGTTTCTTCATAGTTTTCCAGTTTTTTCTCATATCAATTTCCCAGTTTGTTCACCTGCGAGATTTATTTTCTTTTTTTTTCTTTTCTTTTTCTTTTTTTCTTTTCTTTTATCCGCCAAGTCCTCACCCCGCGGCCGTCAGTGTCCAGCCAGGCGAGGTCCAAGTGTTGCTGGAACGAGAAACGACACGTGAAAAATCTAATCGAGGTTACCCGCCTTGTTTTTTGTTTTTTGTCGTTTTGGGGTTTGTTTTTTTCCTCTCTTTCTCTCTCTCTCTCTCTCTTCCTGTGACCTCTTTGTCTGTGTCTGGCTGGCAGTTTGTATCTCTATTTATTTATGTTGCTGTCTATCTGTCTGTCTATTTTTGTATTGTTTTTTTATGTATTTTTATTTGGGTATCTATCTTTCTATTCATTTAGCTTGTTATCTATTATTTGTGTCTGTTGATCTACGTATCATTCTAAGCGTCTGTGTATTTATCAGTCTATCTGTCTGTGTGTATCATTCTTTTTATGTATGTGTATCTATCTATCTATCTATCTATCTATCTATTTGTCTGTTTGTCTGTCTGTCTATTTGTATTTGCCTATCATCCATCTATTTGTCTGTCTAATACTTACCATTTTTTTTATTTTTCTTTGTTTTCTTCCCATTTACTCGATTTCCTTCCCCCTCTTCGTTTCATGTCTCTCCATTTTCAGTGTCCCTTCCTCTCGCTCTCTCCTTATCTCTCCTCTCTACCTTTCTCTCTCATTTTCCATCCCTTCCCTTGTCACATTCTCTCCTCTCTCTCTCTCTCTCTCTCTCTCTCTCTCTCTCTCTCTCTCTCTCTCTCTCTCTCTCTCTCTCTCTCCTTTTTCTTTTTTTCTTCTTCTTCTTCTTCTTCTTCTGTTGTTTTTGTTATTGTTGTTGCTGTTGCTGCTGCTGCTGTAAAATTGTAAATAAATGGAAGCGCTATTAAGATAAAGGAAAATTCAGTGTTTTTTTTTTTTTTTTTTATGCGAGCAGGAAAATTAAAACAGTAACAAATAATTACCTTGCTTTACGAAATCACGTTCTCTTTTTTTCTTTTAAGAGTTTCGTTCGCTTAGGAAAAATCAACTTTGCGCAGAAGACTTTCGGGGGAGAAAAAGAAAAAAAAAACGAGGAAAACAAAAGAAAATTGATAGCACTTTGAAGAAAACTGTGGTATGAGATGAGAAACTTTAGAAAAAAAAACAAGGGAAGAAAAGAAAGGAAAACATTCTCTTTGTGGAGATGCAGCGACTTCGTAAAAAGGGAAATGTATTGAAATGTATCGAGAGGAAGAGAAACGCTGAATATGACGTAATATTGACAACTGCAAAGAAGAACAAGAAGAAGAAAAGAAAAAGAAAAAGAAGGAAAAAAAAGAAGGGGGAAGAGGAAAGACGGAGGAAAAAAAGAACTCATCAGGAAGTAAAAGCAACGAAATTTCAATAACATAGATTAAAATAGCAAATAATGATCTCAATATTCTTTATTATAGTAGTTTCATACGAGAGAGAGAGAGAGAGAGAGAGAGAGAGAGAGAGAGAGAGAGAGAGAGAGAGTCAGAGAGAGTCAGAGAGAGAGTCAGAGCCAGAAAATCAGAGAATAAAACAAAAACAAAAATGAAAAACAAAAAAGAAGAGGAACACACACACACACACACACACAAAAAAAAAAAATAGCATGGAACGTTTAGTGCAAGAACAGACAGCGACGCAAAGAAATCCGCTTCAGACTCTAACCGAGCGAAGAGACACACGCAGAGATCGATGAGTGACCAGACCTGAGCGGGGCGAGGACTGGACCGGCCGGGGAACTGACGGAGGTGGTCGCGAAGGGGCCAAACGAGGACAGACACGAGGACACGGCAGGAAATGGAGGATGTTCTTGCCTGGAGTGTGTCGGGTGAAGGAGGGGCGTGAAGGGAAGGATACGGGGGGCAGTGTGACAGGTGAAGGGAGGAAGGGGTAGTGGAAACGAGGTTAGGAGAGAAGGATGCATCTGTAAAGAGAGGGAAGGAGAGATAGAGAGTGAAGGGAGTAAAGGGAATGAAAGGCAGAGAGATGGGAGAGAATAGACTGAAGGAGAGAGGAAGGTCAGAGATGTATATACAGTGGGGTTAGAGAGAGAGAGAGAGAGAGAGAGAGAGAGAGAGAGAGAGAGAGAGAGAGAGAGAGAGAGAGAGAGAGAGAGAGAGAGAGAGAGAGAGTGGTTGAGTGGATATTGTGCTTAGGGTGGGAAGGTGGTGTCCAGTGTGTGGATGAGAGGATACACTGTGCAGCCTTCCCTTATCCTCATATCCCAACACCCTCTCACTTTCCCATCACCTTCTTCACCTTCCCCTACTTTCCCCAGCCTCCCTTCACCTCAAACTCAGCCTCATCTTCCCCACTTCCCCATCTTCCTCACCTCTCCCCACCCCTCCCCTCCCCCGCCTCACCTGCAGCAGCCAGACTTTCAGGGTCGGAAGGTGCGTGGACAAGCGGGTCGGCTGAGTGTCCTCGCAGCAATGTTTCACGGCCGCATGAGGGAGTAGGTTAGAATATGTATGGGACATGAGGGTTGGCAGACGGCTCGCCTCTCTATTCCACCGACAGGACCTGACTGCCCGCTCTCCTCGCCTCGCCTTGCCTTGCCTTTCCTCGCGGCCGAAGAATATTCCTCCTCAAGGACTCGTCAAGAAAAAGAAGTCTTCCAGTACTGCTTGATTATCGACTTTATGCACTTACAGCTCGCCAGTTATTATTTGCAGGTATTAATGCGTTATCGCGGGGTTGTCTCAGCACCGAACGGCCTTGATGCGTCGTGAAGTGGAAGGAAAGATTTATAGCGTCTTCCTTTTGTCTTCCATCAAATTCAAAGCCATTTGTAAAAACCATACCTACACAAAATTTTGAAATAACGGTAAAATAGAATGGGTGAAGAGATGTTGGTTGACGGTGTGATGTGTTTGAATGACAGTCGACACAGCAGTCCAGTCCCTGTGACGCCAAACTTAATGGGATTCAGTATGGCCAGCAAAACACTAACAATATTTTGGGAGAAATGTACCGTGTGTGACGCCGCCTTAACAATTGGTGACCGGATGTAGAAAAGTGTTCCGAGACAACACTGCAGGAAAGGCACGCAGGAAAGCCGGGCAAAGTTAATTCGCAGCTCAAACATCCGCAGGTGGAAAATATGTCACAACTGGGTCAGCGGAGCCATTATGCAGAGGGAATGGCGGGAGGTTAAGCTGCTGCTGCTGCTTTTTGGGTGAACTTGTCGCTGTACTATTGCAGGAAGGAGAGGAAAAGATGCGGTAAGGAGGAGAAGCAGGAGGAGAGGAGGACGAAAAAGAAGAAGGGAAAGAAGAAAACAAAAGAAAAGGAAGAAGAACAAGAACAAGAAGTAAAAAAAGACGGTCAAGATAAAGAAGTAAAAGATGAAGAAGAAAGAGGAGAAAAAGACGATCATGATGATTACCAAGAACCAAAAGAAAAGAAAAACAAAGAACAACCGCAATAAGAAGAGAAAACGAGCGATAATCACCAACGAATGAAGAAAGAAAACAAATATATAACTGAAAAAAAAAACAGAGAGAGAGAGAGAGAGAGGATATTGTCCATGCCAACAATATCCTGAGGGCGGCGCATTCACGGATATTACTGCGGCGGGAAGAGAGAATGACTGGTTGACGAATACAGAATCACCAATGACCTTCTACCTTGTCGCGGAAGCTGGTAGGCTACATCAGAAGACAGGCTGGACCATTCTCACCTGCTTCTCATCAATTTTCCTCATCCTCTTCTTCCTCCTCCTCCTCCTCCTCCTTCTCCTATTTTTCCTCCTTCTCTGGTTGTCGACGGTCTTTTACGCCAGATTAAGAAACGGAGTGTGTGTGCGTGTGTTCGTTCTTCTTCTTCTTCTTCTTCTTCTTCTTCTTCTTCTTCTTCTTCTTCTTCTTCTTCTTCTTCCTCCTCCTCCTCCTCCTCCTCCTCCTCCTCTTCTCGCCACAGGGCAAAATGAGGATTACATTGTCGTCATCGTAAGATTTATGATGTTCTGGGCAGTTAACTTATAAAAATATGAGTAATCCTCTTGTCTTATTTCTTGTGTGTGTGTGTGTGTGTGTGTGTGTGTGTGTGTGTGTGTGTGTGTGTGTGTGTGTGTGTGTGTGTGTGTGTGTGGTTTGTGGAAGATAATTGAGGTAAAGTTTTACTCATGTTTTCTCTTGTCTTTCCTTCCTCTTCTTTCATCTTTCCTCTTCTCTTCCATCATAATTTACAAAGTTATTATCTCCTCTTTCATCCCTTCCTTTTTTCTTTCTTTCTATTCTGTTTCTTTTCTTTTCATCACTGCCTGACATCCTTTCTCCTCCTCTTCCTCCTCCTCCTCCTCCTCCTCCGTTTTCTCCCTTCTTCCTCAACTTCAAAACTGTAATAATCTCAACCTACCTGAACAGAAGCAGGTTGAGTCATCATTATCACCTCCATCGGTTTCCCTTTCTCCTTCTTAACAATAGACAGACATATAGATGGATATTTGGTCTTTTAAAACTCTATGTTGACTGCACGCCAACGAAGAAGAGGTGCAGCAACCTATCGTTTGGAAGGGATACCAATACGAGGTCACAGAGCAAGAAATAAAACCTTGCCCTTGGCTACTCACGCCGTGGATCAAGCAGTGGCTCGCTTTCATCGCTGCCTGAAGAAAATTAAAGTTTTAGCGACTCGCGGACTGAAGGGATTATTTGTGCGGCCTCTCCGGCGAGCAAAGCAAACTTTTCTATTGGAGGCGCGCGGCGGTAAAAATTGAGGGCAAGAATGCGTCCAGGGAGAGAGAAAGCTGAGCGGGAAATCCAGGGTGGAGAGATGTCCCTGAGTGAAGCAGAGGCAGTGAGCGTCACCACATACCAGGGTGGAGGGTTGTGGGAGGAGGGGGTGTTTAAGAAAGCTGTGTGATTGGTGAGTGGCTAGTTGTGCGTGCAGGCCAGTGTGGCACCATGAAGACTGCAGCATTAAGTAAAGGAGACGCTGTTCTGCTTGAAAGTCACTTACACGGGAGAGAAAAGATGAGGTTGAGAAACTGGTATCTGAGTGGGCCTTTTGGTTCACTCGTTTATCATTGTCCTTTGCTGGTTTTCACTTCCTGCATGATAAAAAGTTAAAGGAGAAACATGAAGTAAATATGATCATTGTAAAGGCAATTCCTGCACACCGAACACAATAGAGCAGAGCCAACATGGAAGCCTAAAGTGAAACCCTCCGGTAGGGAGAACAGGAACAAGGGAAGGACCCTCAGAACACCCTACAAGACCCTCACCCTGCCTGCCCGCCAACCACATGCAAGTGCTGTTGGGTATAACTGAGTCTCTGGTTCAGGAAGAGAAACAGGGGAGGCATCGACGCTCTTCAGTACTGAGACACATTTTCACATGCATTCTGCTTATTATTCGTCGACTTTATACAGCTTCAGAAACTGTTGCCAGGATTAAAACAGTACAGACTCTGGTCATTAATCTTCTCACCTCCATAGCGCCAATAAAATCATCTGATCACACCCAGATCTCGTGGTAAAAATGTGTCGCAATACTGAAGGGGTTAAATATAATGTGTGCTGCTACTACTACTACCACTACTACTACTACTACTACTACTACTACTACTACTACTACTACTACTACTACTACGACCATTGTTCCGGGGCGCCTCGATACAGCAAGTCTCTGTGATTACCTCTAACACACCTTTAATTAAGGCACCTCTAATATACATGCAAATTACTCGCCAGGTACTCTTGCCACCCAACTAAATCTCAGGTGAAGGATGTTCCTCGTTGTTGTTATAGAGTAGTGGTGGTGGTGGTGGTGGTGGTGGTGGTGGTGGTGATAATTGTTTCCTTTACATGGACAGCGGAAAAGAATAAGGTTAAAAAAGAACACACTGACAACCACTTACGAATACTCTGAATCGAACCCAATCACTTTCCCTCCATCAGGACAAACCTCTCTCACCACAGCCGCCCTCAGAGTTCCCCTTCTAATCCCAGCCTGGAGGTGTGATCGGGTCTTTGTGTCGCGTGAGGCATTAATCAGATGAGCTAGTGGCGCGAGGCAAGCCAGGGAAGGGGTCTGGGCACGGAGAGGTGAGGTGGCCCTGGGTGGAGCTCTAATATTTCCTTGCCGCACCTCGACTACTTTCAAAAGGCTTTGGTTGAAGTAATAAGGGTTTTTGAAGTTGGTTTTTAAGGGTTTTTTTTACACCTCTACTGACGGATTGATAATATTTCTGTATTACGTACGTTAAAGAGTCTTAAGAATTCTGTTCGTCGTTTATTACCTTTGAAAATAGTCGTAATGAGAGAGAAATGTTTCTTCTTCTTCTTCTTATTCTTATTCTTATTATTCTTATTCTTATTCTTTATAGTTATTGGTTTTTTAGGCTGATTTGTTTTTCGGTCAATGAGAATAACACAACAAGTCGCCTTCCCCACGGCAAGGCGATCTTATTGACATTAGGAAGAAGCTATGCCGATCAGAAGGTCAATGGCCAGAGTCTTCATTATTTTGACCCCACATGAGTTTCTGAAGCTGTATAAAATCGACAAATAAGAAATGGAAAATGCGTCCCAGTGCTCAAGAGATTAATGATTGCAGTGATGATAAGTATTCTAAGTTATCAGTGGAAAGAAACCATGAGAGCGCCATTAATCACATGTGTGGCCTATGAAAACATTCCGATAAGAGGACAAAGCATTAAGGAAATTGAGCCCAAGATTAATTAAGAAAGGAAAGGAGTGAGATAATCTATGAAGGTGTCTGGATGATGAAGGTGGTGGTGGTGGTGGTGGTGGTGCTGCTGCTAATGGTGGCGCTGGTGGTGGTGGTGGTGGAGAGAACACAGGACGAAGCAACAGATCACCTCACTTACGTTCCTAGTACCAGTCTCCGCCAGAGGGCACCTGTATTCTTTTCGAGGAAGGTTGTCGGCGGAAACGTGAGAAAAATTATATGCCTACTATGCCTCACCACCACCATCACCACTCACACAGTCTAAAAAGGATCCAGAGAAAACTGTGCCAGAAAGAAAAGAACCTGCATGAAAACTAAATAAATTGTGAAGGATTGTGTAGCTAACTAGTTGAAGAAAATGGGTGGGAGGAAGGGACAGTGTCAATCAATCCTTTGTAGTCTGGAGAGAGAGGGGGGGTTGGAACAGACACACAGACATACAGACACACAGACATACAGACACAGAGAACAGTCACTGGAGGAGAATGAGAGACCTTTCCTTCTTTTTTATTTCCCCAGAGGATGTGGTGAAGGCGTAGCGAGATTTGTCCCCAGCCAACGCAAATGCGAGAGGAAGAGGAGAAGGAGGAGGAGGAGGAGGAGAAAGAGGAGGAGGAGGAGGAGGAGGAGGAGGAGGAGATCTTGAAAGTCAGCGTCAAAATAGGAAGGAAATGGAGACGTTTGATATCGTTTGGAGTCAATCTTATTATTTTTTGTGCATTAGAATCTGAATGTGAAGTTTTACTCGTCATATTTTCATTCTTTTAGCATAGAGACTGAGGGGTTTGAATTCTGAATAGACCGATAGATAGGCGAATAGAAAGATAGATACACTGGCAGATAGAATGAATCAAGTATCAGTACCTTCAGAAAAAAACACAATTTGACAGACAGACAGAGAGACACAGACAGATAGATAGATAGATAGATAGATAGATAGATAGATAGATAGATAGATAGATAGACATACAAACAGATAGACAGACAGACAGACAGATAAAGGGACAACTAAAAGCACTATCAGTTCCCAGTGGCAGTTGTGCTGTGCTGAATTTGTTGTTGTTGATGATGTTGTTGTTGTTGCTGCTGCTGCTGCTGCTTTATCATTTTTATTATGTGACTCGAGTTAATGATTTCAAGAAGACATTTATCTTTAGAGCTCCTCCTCTCCCTCCTCCTCCTCCTCCTCCTCCTCCTCCTCGTGTTGCCGTTTCGTGCTTTGTCCTTTCCCATTTTTTTTTCCTTCCCTTAATTAGATTTTGTGGTTCTTTGGGTGTTTCCTAATTACATATCGCCTTTTGTTTGGCTTTCGATAGCTAGATATGATTTCAACGTTGGTAAATGTGTAAACTTAAATAGAATGTCCCGAGGCGGCCAGAGGAGGAAAACACGAATCCATTTAACAGAAAAAAGGAATACTTGTAGAAAAAAAAAAAACTAAAAATGGAAAAAGGAAAATTAACTCACAGGGAAATCGGAATAAATGCCGCAATGGGGAAATATGATTAAAAAACTATGAATGAAGAATGAAGGGAGTTGAGGAGAGTTCATTGGTTTCTGTATATGTAGTAAAGAAAATTCTGGGAAAAAACATATTAACTTAGGAAATGGAATATACTGAAGGGTAGCACAGAGAGACAGACAGACAGACAGACAGACAAAAATAAAATCCTCAGAAACAACTAGGCGATGGATAAAGAAAAACAATAATACACAGATACACAAAGAAAATCCTTCTGGGAAATCAGCAGACGCAGATAGAGATGTTAAAAGTGCTTCTGATTACAAATAGAAATAAAAACCACAAACACGATGCACAAAGATCAGAACCGTACTATTATTTTGGAGAAACAGAAAACGGGCTTCATAAATCAGACAAAACTGAAAAAAATAGAGAAAATAAGTAAGTAAGAAATAGATAAACAGTATTGACTTCACCATAGAAAACTTAAGTGGATTCAGAAAGATAACAGACAGAAAAAAAAAGTTCCCAGTTATTGAAATCCTGACGAGTGATCAGAATTTCTCCTTGAACAGCTGGACTTCGAGGAGGAGGAGAAGGAGAAGTGCGTGACAGTCTGACGGAGATGAGAGAAAGATGCGTTGTCAGGGGAGAGATAGAGGCGAGATAGGGGGCGCTCGAGTGGACACCGTCAGGAGGCTGGGAGGTGCTGTGCTGTCTGGTGAAAGATATGGCTTCTCGTAAGTAGGTACGATAGTGTGTCACATTGCTTTTGTTGGTATTGTGTGTGTGTGTGTGTGTGTGTGTGTGTGTGTGTGTGTGTGTGTGTGTGTGTTTATCTATTTATTTATCTTATACAGTTATTAACGTTGTTATAATTTCCTTTTCTGTTTTTTCTTTTCTTTTCTTTTCTTTGTGTGTGTCTTCTTTAATTAGTGTTGTTATGATACGGTTGTTGTTGTTGTTGTTGTTGTTGTTGCTGCTGCTGCTGCTGCTGCTGCTGCATTTCTACTTCATCGAAAGGAGAAACTGTCTTGCAAGTTTATCTAAGAGGGAAGTTTCAAGACATCCTTGTTTTTTACTAACTCTACTGAACATTTAAGGGAACTGGCAAATCAGTGAGGTTTTTTTTTATTTATCAGATTCGTTACCATTCGCCAGCTTCCCTCTCTTACATATAAACAATAGAAAAAGACATCTGTGTGGCCTTGGTAAACTGTCATGAGAAAGTAAAGCGTTTCTGATCACGTGTTTAGGTACAGTTTGGCAGCTCCGTATATACTGAGTCTGGCGGTCGTGTATTTGTCTATCTCGCCGCCGCTGCCTGACTGCCCCGCCACCTCGCGTCCACCGGCTGCTTTAGGAAGGGCTTTCGCGGGGGACAGAATTAACTGAAGCGTAAGTCTCTCTGTGCAAAGTTCCACCAGCCTGTCAGTTCCACCTACATTTAACGAACACGAAGCTAAACCACGCCACACTGCTTCACGTCCATTACTTTACGAACGTCCATGTATAACGAAGTAGTGTGTGTGTGTGTGTGTGTGTGTGTGTGTGTGTGTGTTCATGGTCCGCTTCTTCCCTGAATTATTCTCAATAGTTCTCTCTCTCTCTCTCTCTGTGTGTGTGTGTGTGTGTGTGTGTGTGTGTGTACCCTACACACACACACACACACACACACACACACAGAGTACCCCCATGCAGGTCTTTCCCTTGAGATTAGCTTCCCCCTTCATCCTGACCGTCAGCCCTTCATCAGGTTCCAATTATCCAGGTATCCAGCATTTTCAGGCCCTCTAACCTCCATGAGCTGAGTAGCGATGCCAATTTTACTGAAGCGAAGGCTCATCTGAACGCCAAGTCGAGATTGCATGTCTGTTTAGTTGGCTTGTTTGTGAGTCGACTATTTGTTGGGTTGCTAAAGCGGAGATACGGGTTCGTTTGTGAAATATGAAGTGTATTTCTAGTTGTTGTTGTTTTGTTGTTGTGATGACGGTGGTGGTGGTAGTAATAGGAGAGTATTCATTCTTTTATTTTCTTTATTGCTGTTGTTTTTCTTCTTTATATTTTAGGTCTGTTTAGTGGTTGATTTATCAGTTTATATAAATTGTAAGTAAAATTAGTTATCATTTCTTTAATTATTTTTTTTTATAGTGTAGGTGGTGGTGGTGGTGGTAGTGAGGGTAATATTTTCAGTGGTGAAGGTGATAGTAGTAGTAGTAGTAGTAGTAGTAGTAGTAGTAGTAGTAGTAGTAGTAGTAGTAATGGTGGTGGTGGTGGTGGTGGTAAGAAATTATTGTTTGTTGTTGTCGTTGTGGTTTTTTCTGTTGCATTTTTAGTGTTGCTGATAATGTTGATGCTATTAATGTAGTTCTTCTTCTTCTTCTTCTTCTTCTTCTTCCTCTTTATCTTCATTTTCCTCCTCCTCCTCCCTTAATAAAGGCTCCTGTACTCTTTCTTCGCCTCCTTACCTTCACATATTCACACGGACTTGGGTTCCTCAGACTTACATAATAACTTTCATTTTTCCATCCCGAGCAAATCTTTCTAACTTCCCTGTAACTAATTTAACTTTTTAGATTGGATGCTTTATTTCCTCATCTTTGTCGTTGTCTTGATTCTCTGGTTCGGCGGCGAGAACACAAATGAACACGATTTGCAAGTTCTTTTCTTTACTTTTCTATTTTTTTGTAATAAGAGAAACGTTATATTTGTTACGGCTCTTTGAAACCTATAGAACTCTCTCTCTCTCTCTCTCTCTCTCTCTCTCTCTCTCTCTCTCTCTCTCTCTCTCTCTCTCTCTCTCTCTCTCTCTCTCTCTCTCTATCTATTTATCTATCTATCTATCTTTATCTGTATTCTAATTCCAGTTGAAATGCAGTACCTTCCATTGCTCCCATTCATCGCTTCTTACTGTAGTCATCATTTTCGCTTTCCATCATCTAGGGCTTTATTTACCTTACCTTGAGGGGGAGTCTAAGGTAAATCCATACGCACCTTAAAAGAGGAAACGGAGGATGGAGAATAATGGAAGACAAACAGAAAACTCAATGTCGTTCAGGTTTATAGTCGTCATTTGTTTTTGAATGTCAGCATGTATTTCACTGCAGCGCAAGACGTGTACATCTCGCCAGCTTGTTTGTAGCGCGCACACACACACACTCTCTCTCTCTCTCTCTCTCTCTCTCTACACGCACGCAAATCACTTGAAACACACCGCAGTATTCATAGGAAGTGTTAAATTTGACTATTGATCCCAAATAAACAGTCCAGAAACGAAGGAAATATCCTGATATATGAGCCGGCTGGCGGAGGCCCCGTGGTGGGTACGTACGGCCCCCCCTCCTATCTCACTCCCACCTTCATTAAACTTAAACTTGACCACGAAAGCTATGTCTGAATGGCTCATATGAAAGTTTAGTACCATAGCTACATACTGTGGCAAGATGAGCCTGTAATGATTGATATATATGGCTTAAAATGACCGATTAAATAAGAATGCATGATGGCGCCCCGGGTGTTGGTTGGTGACTCACCTTACATAAACCTTGATACACGGCAAGGGTAGTGGTTGTAATACCATAATCCACAATCTGTTACTCCATCTTGCAGCTTCAGTCCAGGAATTAGATGACTTGGACAGTGAATAAACTAGCACAGTCATTAACAAACTCGTGAACTCTCGCTGGTCACTTAACCGCATCGTTTTTCAAGTAAAGATCTTCTTAATACGCCACTACAGTGCCAAAACACCGTGAATTACCGCTATTTACTTTTAAACAGACCGTTTTTCAGGTAGAAATCGTCCGTATGCGTTCAATCAGAGGCTTTTCAATCGGTTAATTAAACGTAGTGCACCTCCCGGTACCTCACCCCAAAACACAGGGGAGATACTGACTCGCCTCCTCCCGCACACCCTACACCCCACCCTCATGGCTGGCCTGGAAACTAGCATATTATTTCAACAGCTGCCAAAAAGTGGTTGTATTTTTCCAGGTTTCTCTTGACACAGGAAAGAAATCGAGTAGGTTATATGCAAAGAAAATAGATAGACAGTAGATGAATATACATAATCCCATAAACGCCACAAATAAACTTGATTAGCGAAAGAAAACACCCGTAAAATAAGTGGAAGGAACAATGCCGACCGTAAGTCATGTTTACCCCCACTCAGAGCAAAAAGTAGTCGTATTTTTTGGCTTCTCTTGACACAGCTAAGAAATCGAGTAGGTAAAATGCAAAGAACATAGATAGACAATAGATAAATATGTATATAACCCCGTAAACGTCAAACTAAAGCGAATTAGCGAAATAAAAAACACATTAATAACTGGAAGGAACAAAGCCGACCGTCAAGTCATTTTTACCCGCACTCGGAGCAAAAAGTAGTATAGTATTTTTCCATATTTCTCTTGACACAGCTAAGAAAACACGTAGGTTATATACAAAGAACATAGATAAACGTGGGCGTGGGCGTGGGTGGGGGAGAACGTGACGTTAACCAGGCTGTGTGCTGTATCGGAAGACAGGTGACACCCACATACACTCTGCCGTCTCTCCTTTCCTTTCCTTCTTGTTCATCATTAAGGACTGTTATTGTGGATTTAATAGCCTTGCATTCTCGTGTCTTCAGTGAGCCTCTAATGACACACAGGTAACAGAGAAACCCGCATCTCGCATCTATTTTCACGAGATCCTTCACAATAACCGTTGGACTGCTGTGGTTTGTCGACGTAAATAGTCAGAGTTCATTATAATCACAGGAGCTAGATGAGAAGTATACAGCACAGGAAAATTTAGTTTGGGAGTGAGTCTGGAGTCAGAGCCAGATGGCGGAAACTCAGAAATCACACTGACAAGGTTATGGTGAAATGATTTTGCACACCAAACAATTTACATATCGAAAATGACATGCACAGTGACTGCCGGCCCGCTGTGCTTAATCTCTGTATGTGTGTGTGTGTGTGTGTGTGTGTGTGTGTGTGTGTGTGTGTGTGCGTGTGTGTGTGTGTGTTTAATATCAATGGGCCGAGCAGCAGGAGCAGAAGGTCATGAAGGTGAATAATAACAAGGAGTCTTTACCAGCAGGACATTATCCCTAACAATGCCACGTCATGACCCTCCTCCCCCCTCTCCTCCTCCCCTCTCTTCTCTTCCTTCTCGTTTCTCGTCGTCGTCAACCAATTAAAAGGACAAATTGAACCTCTCTCTCTCTCTCTCTCTCTCTCTCTCTCTCTCTCTCTCTCTCTCTCTCTCTCTCTCTCTCTCTCTCTCTCTCTCTCTCTCTCTTTGGGGTTAGTTGGTAATCTAATTTGTATTCCCTTCCCACTTTAGTTCTTCCTTCACTATTTATCCTTCTTTCACTCGGGTCCATTATCGGTCCTTGTTACTCCTGTTCTCTCTGCCTTTCTCTTTGCCGCCTCTCCTCTCCCTCTTTCCTGTCTCCCTTCTTTCATCCCACTGTTCTAACTCCTCTTTTCCAGATCTCCTCTCCTTCCCAGTTTCTCATTCAACAAATGTTTCCTTGTTTGTTTACCATCCATGTTGCTTTATTGTATGTTGTACCTACCTACCATCTCTCTCTCTCTCTCTCTCTCTCTCTCTCTCTCTCTCTCTCTCTCTCTCTCTCTCTCTCTCTCTCTCTCTCTCTCTCCTTCTACCCTTCCTATTAATCCTTTGTTCTGTAAAGTTCATTCTATTTATAAACTCCAGTTTAGTTTGTGAGGCCTCGTGATAGTTACAGTTATTAGAACAATAAAAGTGGTAGTAGTAGTAGTAGTAGTAGTAGTAGTAGTAGTAGTAGTAGTAGTAGTAGTAGCCAATCTATGCGGTATTATCTGTTAATAACAAGACTTTTTTTCAAATAAGCTTGTTATTATGTCAACAGTTGTTAGGCTAACAGTGGCGCCACATTTAGTCTTCCACACACCTCCACCAGCCAGTCTTTTGTGATCTGCGGTGGTAAGAGGTAGTGGTGTGCAGTCAGGTTGGAAACTCTACAATTTAAATAGAAAAAAAAGTTTTAGTTGAAGTGGCACAGGTTTTTAAGTGTATTTTTGCGGTTCGAGTGACTGATTAGCGACATTTCGGCATTACTGACACTAGAAATACGTTTTTGAAAGATTCTAGTTGAAGTGAGGTGGGATAGCAGTTTCTTATGGCTCTAGTGCTACAATGTGAAAATAATGAGAAGTCTTGTAAACTGAGAGCCAGCTGGTGTATGGGAGTGTGGTGACAAGAACAGCCCATTTGCCTGGCCGCGCCGGAGACTCGCAACCCTCCAGGTTGATCTATACAGAATGAACTAACGGAAAAACAGGAAGTGAATGCAGTTTAACATTATCAAATGCAAAGTAGTTGGCGTAGGAAGAGGAGGTCCACGCAATCCCTCACTAACTCCTGCATCCGTTCTTCCCATTCAAGCAGTTGATTATAGTTAGTCCTCGAAGCGTTCTCTATGATGGGCGCCTGTGTTTGCAACAGGTGTTATTTTATCTATTTATCTATGCATACATTATTTTAGGCTCGAGCTTTGTTATATTGAAAGAGAGAATGTATGTAATATTCACCAACTTCATTTTATATTTGTTTGGATGTGAAATTATGAAATAATTTTGATTAGTATGGGTCGCATAACTGTGAATATTGTACTAAAAAACCTTAATAAGAAAAAATAAAAGATTTTTTTAATCTTTACATTTACAAATAGATATTTATTACATTTTAATTACAAAATATGTGATGAAAAGCTACAGGTGTTATTCTATTGGAAGTTACTCTACTTTACAACACGGATTTAAGTCTCACACCAAGAAAGTGAAATTTGCCGCCAAATCTGAGGCCTCGTCGTGTGTAGGAGGACAGGAGCGGAGGATATTTTACACCTTCTGCGCCCCTGCTGGAGAGGATGGTGGCTGTAGCTCAGACCTTCACTTTCCCCCAGGATGTGTGGAAGAAGTGGGTACTATAATCAGGAACAAATAAGGCGGCTAATCTAGAACAATTGCATCCCTGGAATTCACCTTCTGAACCCTAAACTGCACTGCCCACTTCACCTCACCTCCCTCAATCAACCTGAATCCACTCTGGGGAAAGGTCCTCGCCAGTATTGCAATAAGCCTTGCCAATGGTACCCGTCTGCTTGCTTCAGTTGCCTGTACTCGTTCATTTGGTGTCTCGCCTGCTGTTGTTATTGTAATTAACACGGGAAGGAATAAGGTTTTGTTTGTTGATGTTTTTTTTTTTTTTTTTTTTTTTTTTTTACCACAGTAACACATTGCATGTGTGACTTCTTAGTTCTATTGGTTTGAGTTTGTAGAATGAGTAGAAAGTTGATGCATCTGAATCAGCTGACTGTTGAACTTATGTAGGTACCGAGGATATTACTAATTACCCTACAGGGAAGCTCACCTTGCCCTTTCAGTACCAGGCAAGCCTTGTGGGGCACAGCAGACTGTGAGGCAGGAGTAACACTGAACTGCTCAGCTGAAATGTACTTTCCAGCCATCATCTTTATCGGCTAAGTTTTATTGCTCGTTGGTTTTGTTAGTCTTGCACATTGGTTAGGGAGACCTTTCAGTTTTCTACCCATTAACTTTCCCAAGCATGGCTCACAGGGAAAGGTCATCCGGGTCAGAACTGCAGTAATCTTTGTGTTCAGTGGTGTTTGTTATAGTCACCGTCATTTATTCAGCATACAAATTTTGCACAGGGTTGAAGAGCTTCAGGCTGAGTACAAGGAGGAGGAAATCACTCTGAAGGGCTATGTGAAGCGGCTGCGCTCCCTGCTGGACTCTCATCTCATGGAAACACACCATGAAGACATTGCTCAGCTGGAGAGGAGACTCAGAGATGCTGATATTACTGAGGTGAGATATTTGACACTGCTCACTACTGCTACTGCTGCTTTCCCTTCAATTATTTGGTTCATACGTGTAATGTTGACAGTTTCTTTGCAAATATGATGCTTATACTTGAATTTAATATGAAAAATTAATGTGAATTGCACTGATAGTTTTACTTCCAAATATTTTTTGATATTCCTGAATTTTGAGTTTTAGTAAGGACTGTTAGTTAACAGTGGTCTTGAAAATAGGAAATTATCTTTACTGTCAGATAAAACTGAATTAATTTTGTTAACATCCCCTCTGAATAGGGCACATACTTCAAGAAGCTTGAGGAATTACTGGAATCAAGTTTAGAATTAGCAGCAAATAATGGCAAGGTCACAGAAAACAAGAAAAAGTCACAGAACAGCATTGCTTCAGGGAAACAGAAACTTTCTATGTTTGCCTACAAAGAGAGCAGCAAGAATGGTAGTAATGGCAGTATAGGTAAAGGAATGGTAATGCTACCAGTACGGGTAAAACAAGAGAGCACACTTAAAAGCAACAGTCAAGAAAATAATGAAGAGATTAAAGAATATGAAAGCAATGGTAAAGAAATCAAGGAAGAGATAAATACAGATGAGGAAAACCATGAAAGTAATGAAGAGGAGATGGAAGAATGTGAAAGCAATGGTCAAGAAATTAAGGAAAAG
This sequence comes from Callinectes sapidus, assembly GCA_020233015.1. Taxonomy (NCBI): domain Eukaryota; kingdom Metazoa; phylum Arthropoda; class Malacostraca; order Decapoda; family Portunidae; genus Callinectes; species Callinectes sapidus. The sequence continues at coordinate 9,411,526 of CM035202.1, read as the reverse complement.
ATGAATAAAGTTCAGGAACATGAAAATAATGGTCAGGAAAATAATGAAGAAGAGATGACAGAATGTGAAAGTAATGGAGAAAAACAAAGTGAAACCAATACCACCATGACAGAAGAGGAAAAAGAAATGGACACAGAGGATGCTGCCTCTTCATCCTCACAACCACAAAAGAAACCGGCAAAAGGTGAGTTGAAGCTGTCATCCTTTTACCACATCAGATACACAAGCCACAGTGAGTACTCAACTCCCTGTCTGCTTCTGTAGTTCCAACATCTTCCTATTGCCTGAACTCATTCAAGAGGGAGATTTCAAGACATCCCATTCTTACACTACATGGAACGTTGCAAGTATTGTATATACGAGTAAAGATATCCTCAAAAATTTTCTTCCTTTGCTTGGTGATGATATATTGATGAGAGGATTGCCTTGACAGGTCGAACACCTCGCCGCAGGCAGTCTCACACCGGACAGAGATCCATAGCAGACCTCTTCTCACCATCACCCAAACAGAGGACTGAGAAGAATGAAGAAAAAGAAGAGGAAGATCCAGACAAGCTTCTTGAACCTGATGAGAAGAAACAAAAACTTGAAGATACACAGGAAGCTGCAAAGGACATTACACCAAAGTAAAGAATCAGTTATCATTGTACCAAGATGAGCTGTTTAGTCTCATTACAATCATGTTCATCCTGAATTATTCAAAGTAAACTGTTGAAGTCATTGGCCACTCTCATATAAATCTGATCACAGCATTATGATTCTTGCATTTATTGTGCCAAGTTTTACAGTTTCAATATTCAAGCTTGTCCCAAACTGAGTATGAATCACAAACATCATTCCAACAGAGTGAAGCCTGAGCCACAGAAGTGGATTGTCAACCGGTGTGAGATATGTCGACAGCACCTCTCCAGCCCAGACCTGCTGCTGTACCCCGGCCACCCTGAGGGCTCTGTGGAGGAGTTCATTGCCCTCACTGACCAAAGACTCTCTCTCTTCACTGGCAATGAGGAATTTATTCATGAGTATGATGAAAGACCACAACATAAGATCACAGAGTTCAAGTGAGTGTTGTATTCAGCTTCTGTGTGCACACATTGGAGCCTGTACTTATGGAATCAGAGTTTGAAAATCTTGCATTTCTTTTCTGTTGGTGAATTTGATTTACAAAGTTTTAATACTAGAGACAAAGTTATTTTCTCCTTTGGATTTATTAATGCAGACTTCACATTTAAAATAATGGAAATGCTTTGATTCTCATCTAAGTCTTATTGCCTTTTCAGTGTGTATGACACAAATGGTCACCTTTGCCCATTTGATGGTGGCCTTATAGAGCGCAATGTTCTGCTGTACTTCTCTGGCTTCCTCAAACCCATCTATGAGGAAGATCCAAGTATAGAGGGTGGCATTCCCACTAAGGACATCGGCCCCATCAATGAATGGTGGATTTCTGGTTTTGATGGAGGTAAGGCTCTTTGGTGTTGGTGTTGCATTTGATATATTTGACTCATGAAATGTATTGTTTGATGAATATTGTTTTTGTTGAACACACACAGTGTATAGTATATTGTGTATGTGCTGATACATATCTCTCTTCATAGACATCTAAGTATAAAGAACTCATCAAATAACTTTTCAGGTGAGAAGGCTCTGATTGGCTTCTCTACTTCATATGCTGAATACATCCTGATGTCACCAAGTGAGATGTATTCTCCTTTTGTGGAAGCTGTGAAAGAAAAAATCTATCTCAGTAAGCTGGTGATAGAGTTCATGCTGGATGATGCTCATGCCTCCTATGAGGACTTGCTGAACAGGCTGGAGACAGCAGTGCCGCCCAGTGGCCTGAGGGCCCTAACAGAAGACACGTTGTTGAGACATGCACAGTTTGTGTGTGACCAGGTAAGACTATTAATGTGTTTACTCTGTTCATTGAGTTTTCTGGTAATATTTTCTTTACTCCAGCACAAAATTGATGTGGGAAATCCTTAATTGTCCAAAACCTCTCAATTTTTCTTCAGGTTCACAACTTTGACCAAGCTGGAGAGCAAAGTGAGGAAATGCTCATCACCACACCATGCATCCGTGACCTCATCAGACTGGGCGGCATCACTCTGGGCAAGCGTCGTGCACTGAGGCGTGTTGGTCCCAAACTCAAGGTTGTCAAGACACCCAAGTGGACCAAGGCCACCACAACTCCACTTGTCAGAAACCTATTTGAGTCTTTCTTCCCTGAGCAGATAGATACCGACAAAGAGGCGGGGCCCACCAGAAGAACTCGGTGCGGTGTGTGTGATGCCTGTCAGAAAAATGACTGTGGACAGTGTAAGCATTGCAAAGACATGGTCAAGTTTGGAGGCTCAGGCAGATCCAAGCAGTGTTGCATCTACCGCCGGTGTCCCAACATGGTGGTGGCTGAGGCAGATGATGATGACAACGAGGAGCTGGTTGGCATTTCACTGGAAGACGGCACTGCCAAGCCAAAAATTCATCGCATCCGGAGACACACCCACCACGTTGCATGGAGTGGAGAGCCAACCATCACTGAGGGGAAGAGGACCTACTACAACTGTGTCCTGATCAACGACGAGGAATATTTTGTGAACGACTGCGTGATGGTGGAGCCTGATGACCCCCAGACCCCAGTGTACATTGCCCGCATCAACCACATGTGGGAGGACGGCATGGGCAGAAAGCACTTCCATGCGGACTGGTTCTGTCGGGGAACTGACACAGTGCTGGGAGAGACGGCTGATCCACTGGAACTGTTTATTATCAATGACTGTGAAGACACTCTTATTGATGCTATCATGAAAAAGGTAAAGACCTCTATTGCATCTCTCTCTCTCTCTCTCTCTCTCTCTCTCTCTCTCTCTCTCTCTCTCTCTCTCTCTCTCTCTCTCTCTCTCTCTCTCTCTCTCACACACACACACACACACACACACACACACATACACAATGATGTATGAGTGTAGGTCAAGCAAGGATCTGCAGAACATTGTATATTACACTTTATTTTGATAAATTGTTATTCTTGCTTCTTTGTTGCATCTCTTTATTTGTGAGGAAAGACAAGCTGCTAAGATTAAGTTGATTTCAGAAGATCTTTTCATTCATTTATGTGTAAAGTGTAAAAAAGTGAAATGTGGATGCCACAAAAGGAAGCAATGTGGTGGTACAGTGTGAGGTAACCCTGCAGGTCACGGTACGGCATGTTGGTCCACCACCAAACTGGAAGACGCTTGGTGGCATCCCGGAGAAGGATGAAGACTACCCTGTCAAGGAGAAGGATGGCTCCGCCTACTGGTACAAGATGATGTACACACCGGACTATGGACGCTTTGAAGACATTCCGAAAGATTATAACGTAAAAGTAAGAAACATTTCTTTGTACTGTTGTTCTCAGTATCGTGGAGAAATGTGCTCCTTAGGAAATGACAACTCTTTTTACTAGTAACTATTCATTGCATTTCTGGATCTTTTCTGCTATATGACTGAACATGGCCTACCATTCAAAGGAAGTTATTTGTCATAAATAATTCTCTTCAAATATGAAAACTTAATGATGAAACAGTACAAGTACTTTACAACAATTTTTACTTATTATTATTTTCTAATATATTGCATCCAATCACTTCAGCCCACAGGTGAACAGAAAAGTCACAGGTACTGTTCCTCGTGTGCTAATCTTGAAAAAGCTGAAAAGAGAGAGCTTTGTGTGCTGGGCAAGAAACTAGAAGAGTCCACTCAATCACAAGTAAGGACCAGACTGTTGTGTCTGTTGATATAATGAAACTAAAGATTTGAATTGTGAAGACTACTTGTACGATTCCTAATTTTGCTGCCCCTACAGGCCAGGTACGCTTCAGCCACGTATATGGAGGATGACTTTGCTGTGGCAGATTGTGTGTTTGTAAACCCGGATGCTTTCCAGTTTCAGGTAATACTAACTCTTCATTTGAAATGTTTGTCTTGAGAATTGATGGTCCACATACCTTTGAGATTATCTGCCATCCTTCATATATTGTATGCATCTCTTATGATCTGTGGCAACTGACTTTATGTGAGTGAATGCCAATGAAATATGTTCATTTAAAAGTTTTGTATAATTTTGCAGATTAAACCTGCTCCTCCACCTGAGAAGGAAGAGAGAATGAAAAATGTGGATGAGGAAATGTACCCAGAGTATTACAGGAAGTCTTCAGACCACATTAAAGGGTCAAATGAAATGACACCCGAACCCTTCAGAATTGCAAGGATCCTTTACATTACAAGCAAGAGTACAGGTGAGGGATTTGGGCTCTTTGTGTGTTCATTGTACTTGTGAATTGCACCAAAAAACATTTTTCCTTCAGTCAGCAGATTGAGGGATGAAGGATTAGTCTTAGCTGTGTTTGTGTATGCATGACACAAGTGAGTATGCCCTTGACAGAGTCAGCCCAGAGTCCCAGTGATGTGTCGGTGAGAGTGGCCAAGTTTTACCGTCCAGAGAACACTCACAGAGGTGCTGTAGCCTCCTATCAAGCAGACATGAACCGCCTCTACTGGAGTGAAGAAGGTAAGGTTGTTAATATTCTGACACAATATTATACCATCTTGCTATTGTCATTGAAAATTACATTAAATATGAAGTCTTTCCAAATGTTGATGTTATCTGTATACTTTCATCTCTTCTGTCTGGCAGAGACCTGGATAACCTTCAGTGATATCACAGGGAAGTGTTTTGTGACTTTTCAAGACAACCTCTTTGACAAGACCAACGATGATCTCATGAAGGAGCTGCCACATCATTTTTATTTTGCTGAGGCCTATGATGCATCACGCAAAGCCTTTGTAGAACCTCCTCTCAAGGCCCAGAACATGGGCAGACTGGGAAAAGTAAGCTGGAAGACTATTTGCCATAAATGCTTTGAAAAAAATATATTTCATGATTTTATAAAGCATTATTCATGCTTTTCTCTCTATAACTTGTGATCATGTATTAATTATTTCATTAATATTTTAGACAAAACTATTTGCTAACTAATAACAGTGAAGAAGTGTAATTGGAAATATCTAAGTAGATGTCATGTAGAAACATCCATATTGGTATGTGCTTGTACTCCTGTAGCTCTGAAACTTACTGCTACAATAATTCACTGCCTATCATTTATTGTGGCAGGGCAAGGGAAAAGGAAAGAATAAGGGCAAGGGCAAGTCTTTGCATGACGACAGTGAGGAAGCCAATTTCCAAGGTTTCAAGGAGAGTCCCGAAGTGAAGCACAAACTGCGCACAATGGATGTCTTTGCCGGTGTGGGAGGTAAGCAAGTGTGGCCAGAGGGACCAAGATGCATATCAAACATATTCCTCCTTGTCTTATGGTTGGACTGTTTTGTTTGTTATTGATGTCTTATTGTTCTGCATCACAGCTTCATATTGCTTTTGGACTGGAAAACATGCTGCACTTATTCCTTATAAAAGAAACATTAGAAATAGAAATTCATAATAATTGCTGGGTTAGTGTAAGTGGCCGGTAGTAATCCCAATTATTTATAGTGATTCAAGTCTGTGTCATGATTCTCAGGTCTGTCCGAGGGATTCCATGAGGCTGGTGTGAGTGAGTCCAAGTGGGCAATTGAGGCATTTGAACCAGCAGCCTTAGCCTACAGACTCAACTTTCCCAATGCAACTGTGTTCACCGATGACTGCAATGGCTTACTGAGACTGGTGATGGATGTGAGTACTACAGTGATTCTACATGTATATAGGTAATTCTCTCTCTCTCTCTCTCTCTAACTTCTTTGTACTCTTTAGTTGGTTGAGTGTGGTTTGCTATGAATGAGGAACACTGAAGGTTGATGGTCTTTGTAGGGTGACAACATGAACCACAAGGGCCAGCGTCTGCCTCAGAAAGGGGATGTGGAGATGCTGTGTGGGGGTCCCCCATGCCAAGGATTCTCAGGAATGAACAGATTCAACAGTCGGCAGTATTCTCTGTTCAAGGTCAGTAATCAAGTGATAGAGTATAGCCAACAGTGACCCCTTTTCCAATTTTTTTCATATTCATTACTTAATGACATAATCTATTCCTTATTGTTTTATTGTCACTTTTTGTCACAACTGTGGTGATAGATGTGATAAGAAAAATAACTGCACTTGGTGTTCATTCCATCCCATGTGACTGCCAAGCCAACTATCTCCACCTTGTGTATAAATTAATCAATTACAGTATTTCACTAGTATTTACTGTATTTATTAATAGTCTAATACATACTCTACTATTTTATATTCCAGAATTCCTTAGTGGCCTCTTACCTATCTTACTGTGATTACTACCGTCCACGATTCTTTCTGCTTGAAAATGTACGGAACTTTGTGTCATACAAGTGTGGCCTGGTGCTGAAACTGACCTTGCGAGTGCTGGTCAAGATGGGCTACCAGTGTACCTTCGGCATCCTTCAAGCAGGAAACTATGGCGTCTCACAAACTCGTAGAAGGTTTGTTATGTGCTGTACTTTTAATGTGTTGTAGTTATGAACTGTCTATCATTTGGATGAAAATTAAAGTAAAGTGGTTATGCCCTACTTTATTACCATTCTTTTCAGAGCAATCATCTTAGCAGCCGCTCCTGGAGAAAAACTGCCCCGCTATCCAGAATCTACTAATGCCTTCTCCCGAAGATCAAGCAATTTGTCTGTTGTGATTGATGGGAAAAAGGTATGAAAATTAAATTCTTTAGGTATTCATTAATCGCTTAGACGAGTTTTGTTGTTATTTGTAATTAAAATTAGTTGAAAGACGAGGCTGCTACAATATGTATCATTATACATTATTTCAAAACAAGATATAGTTAGTGATCATTACTTGTGTCTTGTGGGTTTTTTTTTAGTATGTGACCAACTGCCAGTGGACGGAGTCTGCCCCACTGCGCACAGTAACAGTGCGAGACACCATGTCGGACCTTCCAGAGATACCCAATGGGCACCGTAAGGAAGAAATGAGCTATGGAGCCGAGCCCGTCTCTCACCTCCAGCGCTTGGTGAGTCCCCTTATTCTGTACCACATGATGTTTTTTGTCATTTGGGAATACTTGACAATGTAACAATCATTAGATCATTTTCTGACAGTTAGGTGATATCAAGCACCATAAACCTGAATGTTTCTGTTTAGAATTTACTATTTTTTTGTTTTTTTTGTCAATACATCTTGCAGCCATAAATGACTTGTTGACCTGTGACCTACAGATTCGTGGCAACCAGTACCAGCCAATCTTGAGAGACCACATTTGCAAGGAGATGGCTCCATTGGTCGCAGCTCGTATTGAGCACATCCCCAGGGCGCCAGGCTCAGATTGGCGGGACTTGCCAAACATTGTGGTCACCTTGTCTGATGGAAAAGAAACCAAGAAACTGTAAGTCATGATTCCTTCCACCGACATTATATCAATATTGTAAGGAATAGAGTATGTACTGGTTATCAGTTGTTAGCATCTCATGGCGTAGTTGTCCTTGAGCTTCATAGAGTACATGCCAGACAAAACTATTATATTTATTCTAAAACAGATATGATAACATTTGCTTACAAATAAATTGATTTTCCAGCTTGTATCTTCACCCTGACAAGAAGCAAGGCAAGTCCTCAAATGGAGCAATGCGTGGTGTGTGCCCCTGTGCTGCTGGGCGTGCTTGCCACCCAATGGACCGGCAGTACAACACCCTCATCCCCTGGTGTCTGCCACACACCGGCAATCGCCACAATCACTGGGCTGGTCTTTACGGGAGACTGGAGTGGGATGGATTCTTCTCCACCACTGTCACTAACCCTGAACCCATGGGCAAGCAGGTAGGACAATGCACATTTGCTTATCATTGCACCAATCAGACATCTCCCCTAAAGCTGGTACAGGTACACTCTCCATAACAATTGATCTAAGCTGCTTGGGAAGGGGAGTGGGTTGGTTTCCAGGATTTTCACAATTTCTGAAGGATTATTGAGACAGTTTAGGTGAACCCCCCAAAAATTTATACTGTGCTTACAATGTAGATATCACTGTAAAAAACAAAGTAATGTTTATATGTTTACCAAGCATACTGTGTTCAGAATTTTGGAGTTAGGATAAATGGTTATGTAGTACCTGTATATGATTTTTCATCCATTCTGTTTAACATATACACAGGTAATGAGCTTCCTGCGTTTCTTACAGGGCCGAGTGTTGCACCCAGAACAGACACGAGTGGTCAGCGTGCGGGAGTGTGCTCGTTCCCAGGGCTTTCCAGATACATTCCGCTTCTTTGGAACCATCTTGGAGAAACACAGACAGGTATGTTCCACATTCTCTAGCAGCCACCTCAAGATGTTTTGAGCAAGTCTTCTTTGGTTTTCTCACACTATACTCAATTGCACATCTTGAGAACTTTAAATCTGTCCCAGAAATAGGGCCATCTAAGTTAAGGAACACCACATTAAAACCACTCCAGCACCCTTAGTTTTGTTCAAGAAACTAAATTAAACTTCCTCTGCACTTTATGAGAAGCTAATCTCTGCAGAAGCTAAGTAAAATGTGTGCTGTATATTTGCTATAGTATTAAACTCTGAAAATGAGAGCTTGGTCCACTAAGGCAACTTATTTTGCTGTATGAAATTGAAAAGTCTTTTGTTTTATTAACTCCTGAACAGGTGGCACATTTTTTTTATTTTCTACTTCCAGGTTGGTAATGCTGTGCCGCCTCCAATGGCCCGTGCCTTAGGACTAGAAATTAAGAAATGTATACTTCAAAAAGAATATGAATTGGACAAATGATAAGAGAGCAGTAAAGGTTTGTAACTGATTTTAGTACAACATTTGTTTTTATTTTGTAGTAGAAAGATTTTATGTTTTATTTTGCTTTTAATAATTTTATGGAAATCAATAATCATTACTGTTTTAAGTGATGGAGATATTGTAAGTAAATATTTTGTAAAAAGTTTTAAAATTACAAAAGTTGATGGATATGATGGTAGTAGTATTAGTAGTTTCATATAAAATGCCTCAAACTTTGCTCTCATATAACATTTATAATACTACCAGCTATCAGCAAAATATATTCTATAAACCTAGTCATTTTTCCTTTTGATCAACCAATATTGCATTGTGGAACAGGAAATAATAGTTAGACCATGATGCAAGTAAATATTTTTACCTATCTGAAAGCCCTTTAGTCTGATGAGCATACATGTCTTCAGCCTCCACTGATACTGTAGTTCACTGAATGACTAGCTTAAGTACTAGTAAAGTTTACAGATGGAGGACAAGTTATTTGTACACCACTGATACAATATGTAGATGATGCCATGTATTGGTGGTTGATCACTATACTTAAACACTAATCACTGACCTCACATCTCTACTTTAAACTCATTATTTTGCAAATATAAAAAAAGATTGTCTGAAACTCATTCCTATGCTGCCATTTATTTATTATAAGAAGCTACAATAAAAAAATAGTCATTTCACAAATAAATACTGCAGCAGAATACACATCAATACACCCTGACAGTTATAATTGTACGTCGGTTCACATTGTACCGTTATTGTCATTCGTTTCCTCGTGTGAAACTGATTTCACAAGGTAAGGTAGACATGTCAAAGTAATAGTCCAGGATAAGAGACCATCAAAGAATGGTTTGTTAATTAACATAATATTGCTACTCAGTTTAGTGATTGTATACTCCTCCTCATATCTGACAAGAGTTACAGTATCAAAAAGAATCTGAACTTTTATAAATGATGCATGATAAACATCTTATAAATGTGGGACAAGATATTCTTTGCAGTAATTTATAATCACATATTCATAACTCTACACTTTATTTATATATACATTACTTATGACTTTCTCATGTGTTACAAATTACTTCCTTGATAACTGATGATCCATAAAGCACTGGGTAAGCTGACAGTATTATGAACACTTGGAAAAAAAATGAATGAATAATTTCTTCATAAACCTTTAATTAGCAGACTAAGATTAATACAAAGCACTTAGCTAGGTTTGTCAATCACTGGCGCTGAAGGTGCTCTCCTGGCTTGAAGTGGTTTGCAAGACTTATGGTCCAGTCATCCACAACACCCTTAGTAAACTCTCGGATAAACCTGAGGTAATCAATGAGAAAACTTTTGATTTACAGAATAGATTCATTACAATGCATATATCAGTATATCTCAGAATGAAAGCACCATTATGTTTTTTTTTTTTTCTCATTATTATTATCCACTTGTGACATAAATGGGAAAATGTAAACCATTAATGATTCCTTTACTGTGAACATTGTCAATAATCAGAATAAATGAGGAACCGGATTGGTTGAGAAGGCAAAAGCTGAAGAATCTTGGCTAACTTCAATACAAGACTGATGAATGTACTGAGTGTTTATAAAAGCAAGAAAGAAAATATCAGAACATATGAGGAAGGGAAGATGGGGGGAAGTAAAGATGAATCAAGTATATAACAGACAAAAAGAAAAGAGTGGTTTCCTACAATGACTACTACACTTGATATGGTTAAGCAAAGGGCATCAGATAGAGTAAATAGACAGACCAGTTACAATACAGAATAGCAATGTATCTTACCTATAATTAGCGATGGATATGCGCTCATGGTTATCATAGACAGCCCTCAGGCCACCTTCACTAGCTGAGGGGGAGTTCACATAATCCTGGAAGCCTCGAAATATGTGATAGCACATGGTAATCTCCACAAAAATACGTTCATGAGTGGTACCTGAAAATTGAAATTCTCAGTATGAATGTGATGAAAAAGTTTATACATTTTTCAAAGTGCATTTTAGAATTAAATATTACATGAAATTCACACCTCCTTTGCCCGCTGCCTACCATGTGCTTTTCAGCCATTAACTATGCATTGGTGAGTGTTATGCAGGTTTCATATTTGATTAACATGAAATTATGTTCTTTATGTTGTTTTCGCTGTTGGATTGCTTTATCAAATAATCTATAATATATACGTATGTAGAAGATTTGTTGCCTTGGGTATCATATATATATTAGTGTTATTGTATGATTGAGCTGGAAAATTTACATTTGTCTATGGTCATTACACAAAGTACTACTTATTGTCTTCTATACTTAACTTCATTGGTAAATATCATTCCAATTTGATAGGGGAATGAGAAAAATATATCTTCTTTCTCAACTGCCAGGTCCAGTCTTTGTTTCAAAGAAAAATGGGCAAAATTCTGTTTGATTTCTTCCAAAGATGGTGATGTCACTAAACCTTCAAGAGATTCAAAGTTTCCTTTTGAAAGCTCTTGGGATACATACACCAGAGCCTGCAATTACAAGTAGGGTTTTACGTGTACTTCAAATTTAAGAATGATATATTTTAAGGTGCCTAAAAATATACAGGTATATATAAAAATAATATATTCATAAAACTTCCTGAATCTACAAAAGAACATACATAAGTAACATTTCATATACTAAACCAATGCTAACCTGAATAGCTCCTTTTTTAAAAGATGTCATTTCAAATTCTTGATCTAAATAGCGGTGAATCAAGAGGTTAGCAAATATCCAGTTTCGAATTGAATGCCACAGGCTTGGCCATACCACCCAGGGGAACTCCATCAGTTGTGGTGAGGGTTTGTGTGGTTGTGGCTTCTCTTGTTCAATACTTCTGCTGACCCTTCCTGATCTGAAACATATTTAACTTGATTTGACTTGTATATACTTGCCCAGTACTAGGCTATAAGATATAACAAGCCTAAAGGAAGCTGGGTTGTAATTCCCAAGCTTAGAAAGAAAACAAGACAGAGAGGGAGGTGACATGATTCCATTTTATAGATAATGGAGTGGAATGGAAAAGTAGAGAGGGAACATTTATTTGTAGTGAAGAAAAAAACGTACATGGAAGAAAGCTGAAAAGAAACACCTGTTGAAGGAACATAAAGAAGTGAAGTTCCCTTCATAGAAGCATGGAATGTATAGAAGACAGATAAAACAATCATGAAGACAAAGAAGCTCCTCTCCTATATGACTGATCTAAGAAAGCGGATACACACGTACAAACAAGCAAACTGACAGACCAATAACCCACCGGTAAAACCTGAGTTGTTGACATTTCATAGGAGACTCCAAGGAAGACTGATGCCAGCCATCACTGCCACTAGGAAGGGTGGCGAGCAATGTTGGGCTGGAGGCGGGAGGTGCTGCTCCCCATTTTGAGGTGGTAAGGACGTGTGCCTGTGCGATTCTTCTCTCCAGGCCTGCAGAACCCCAGTGGCACCACCTCGGCCCTCCACTGGGGAGCGAGTGGCTCAGCTGGCCCAGTGACCTTCCCACTGCCTTAAACATTGTGCCAGTGGCCTCCCGCTGGCTACTGCTGCTGCTGCTGCTGCTGCTGAATGGATGTATGCGGTAACCAACAGTCACAACCAAGTACACATTCTGCGGTACTAAAGAACACTGCTTGTTTTGTTTCTGTTGTGTGGTCGGTCTCTCATTCCCAACGGCACCTCTTGGCTGCCGGCAGCTCCCCTGCTCTCTGTAGTCTACAAAGGTTCTTGAGGTTACTTTAGGTACTCTGGTCGTGATATTTACCTGTCTTCGTTTTTCATATACTCTTCCCTTACTGTTGTATATTATCAGTTATCAGTATACATCATGACAGCTCGTGATAGATATAGAAAAAGTTTTGTTTATATTTTGTCTGGGGGAGTTGTGGAACACACCTCTTTGATACATTTCAGTCATCATCATCATTTGGTGAAGTAGAATATATTATAGTGATTGTACAAAGTGGTTTCCTGTCTACCTAATAATTTCACTTACATCCGTGTTGAGAATTGTACTCATTGATTACATTTGGTCACTATCTTTCCTTGGTTGGTGTATTATTGTTTGACCGACATAGAGTTGTGATATATTATGTTGGCCTTATATACTTCTAGAATCTCCTCCACCGGTATAGTTTAGTGTGCCAAAGAAAGTTGCGAGTCAACCAGTGAGTGAGTCGTGACTCGACTCATTACGGTGGTATACATGTAGAGGCTTAGTCAGAGTGAGGGCAAATATAAAGTAATGATGCAGGTTTGCTTACCAAGTAATTTTTATTATTAGCTATTAACATTTACCAGAAATGGAGTGAACTTCCATATTTCAAGGTAATCGCAATACCACTACTTTGCCACTTGTCTCCTTTTTCGCCTGCAAATTTTCCTTGAGGAAAAACAAAAACAAATAAGTGGTGTCAAACCATCAGCTCTCACACATAATATTTCTAATAAGAAATCGTACTTTTTTTATTTTTTATTTAATGAGCAGGGATCGTACTTAAGTTAATTTGTAACTGTATCTGACAAAGTACATGTAATGCCACCTTTGATCTGTAAAACTTTATTGCTAAAAATATACTGCTGAAGATTAGATATGTCGTATTATCGGTGATAAGAAAATGAATAGATGAGACATGAGTGTGGAATCTTACGTCAGTCACTGGGGCCTATTGGTGGTGGTGAGAGGTCTGAAGTAGGAGGAGCCAGGCAGTGCAGTGCAGTGCGTACCTCGATACTAGGAAACTTTCGACAGTCTTTCTATGGACGCTTGGAAACTCGTAATACTGTACTGTGCCTTGCGACCCAACACGAGTGGCTGTACTAGTGAGGGAGGCTTTGAGGAAGGAAGAGTGACAAAGAGGTAAGGAGATGTGGAGGGAGGACAGGGTGGTGGTGTTGGCAGCGGCTGTATTTTGTTTATATTATATTCATCTTTTTTTTTTTATAGTTAAGGTGCGGTTTAGGTTTAATTTGATAACGTGGTGTGATGATACTTAACCTTTACGTGAAATGTACACGAGGTTTAGCTATTCTGTATGTGTGTCTACATTGTACGGCATGGAAAATACCTGGGAATTACCTAACCTAATTTTTGTTGTTATTTCTGTTGTGATGATGTTTGGGTTGCGTGCAAATTAGTCGTGATTTTACCCTCACTTTATCTCGGATTTATATTTAATTTACCAGTAATGGAAAAAGAATATTGAAATAATCCTTGAGTTTATGTATAATTTTGATGCATTTGTTAATGAATAATGTGTAATGTTAATAATTAACTGCTGTGTGGGTAAAATTTGCATACCTACCTAGTAGTGTTTCTGCTTTACATTTGCCAACACGTTCCAAATGGATGCTTTCCTTTGCTATTTCCTTTCATCTTACCAACACTATATAAACATTGTATACTGACACCTCCCCACCCCACCCTGTGGTCCTGTTCATGTGTGTGTGTGGCAAGGGTTGTGTTGGTGGGAGTCGGGTTTAGCTAAGCCTGGTTGACCTTCCTCAAGGGCACATCAACTACCACCAAACATCTTTACCTGGGAATATCTGTATTATTGCAGTTTCAGACAATACATACCACAGCACAGTAAACTATCTGAGTCACACTGTTAGAGGCATTTTGAACCCCATATTACCTGTCGCAAATTCATAATAACGTTTGGGAAATTTCCCCAGATTTTTAACTCTATATATTGCTCATATATGTCTCCCCCACCCAAAACCCCCGATTCCCCACATGCCCCCAAGCTTGTTTGAGGGAATGGGGGGTTAGAGATATGGAGTATTGGCTGAAACTCCAAATTTAACGGAATATCTGTACCTATTGGTCTTCCTAAGAATCACCCAACATTACTTACTTAGGTTTACTTATCTTGGGATGCATTTTAGATACATTTTTACACATGTGCCAAGGCTTTCTCAAATATACTACTTTGTAATGTTCCAAAACCGTATTAACCCACTAGTACAGTATCTAATAATCATCATCTTTTGTTGCAGAAGAGGAAGTGCATTGGTAATGAGTTTTGGTTGAGAACAGACCAGTAAAACAGAAACATGTGTGCACAAAGACTTTGGCCGACTGTCCAAGCCCTCGGCCGAGGCTTGGTGAGCAGCCGGTCAGAGATCATCCAGCAGGGTGTGAAGGCTTATAATGCTCAGAACTTCAACCCAAACCACCTCAGCCAGGGGCACTCCATCTCCGGCCATGATCGCTTCCCACTCTCACAAAGGATCATCCACACCTCCAGAGGATCCTTCAACAAGGTGGTGGCTCGTTCCTTTCACTCTGGTACCGTCCTCTTAGTGAAGGAGTTTAATGATACTGAAAATGAACATGCACATGCTGTGCTGCGCTCTTTGCCTGCGTACCATGCAACAACAGTAGCCAAGGAGGAGACTTCAGGCTCTACCTACTACCACCAGTGCACCTTCCCTCCGCTGGATGCTGAATGGGCAAGGTGCAGTGCTGATGAGGTGGCTAACAGGTTCATTGCCACATCCCAGGAGTGCAGGTATCGACCCATGGATCTGGAGGACAGAAAGCACTCTGAGTTGTGTTCAGCATTGGTCAGAAATTTGAGACAGTTGAGTGATAATCAGTTGCTTAAGGTTCTCTCAGCATTATCACTGTGGCCCCCCACCAATGCCACTACAACGCCAAACTTTGTTGCACTGTGGAATGCTCTTGATCAGGCATGTACAGAGAGGATAAACAGGTGGGACATGACTCGCATGTTCCTTGTGGCTGATCACTGGTATGCTCTACGACTGTCACGAATTTCCATGTATAATATTCAAATGACTAGACTATTGGGCAGAAAAGTGTCAACCATGGGACCCACTCAGTTGGTCCAGTATTTGTTCTATGCAAATCTGAGCAGAAAACTGGAACCATTTATCATAAAAAAGGACATAGAGAAGCGTATCTCAGAGGTACTCTCTCAAATATCTATTGAGGAGCTTGGTGTTATAGCAATGGGCTTCTTCAAAACACAGACATTCCTGAAAAATGAGAGACTTGTTCAGGGAATTGTCAAGAAGACACAGGAAAACCTAGAGTGTGTTTCTGATGCTTCACTGTGTGCCATCCTAAAGTTGTTACGGAAAAGCATTCCTGTAACACAATGGAGGTTGCTACACAGCCTCCTGGATTCTCTTGTGCCACAGCTTGACCGCCTGAACCACATGTGTCTCCTTCAGGTGGCTCTCCTGGGCAATGACTTACTTGTGTATCATCCTCAAGCCCTTGACATCATTGCTTCAAAGTTTGCCAGTGATATTAGTAGTATAAGGTTGAAAGACATTGAAAGAATCACCTTTGCTCTCATGCTGTATAACTGCGTGCCACCAAGTAGACCTGATATATTCTCCCTGATTGCTGAAGAATTAAGGAAACCAGAAAGGACTATGGAAATCAACCATTATCCTAAATGCTTTGTATCCTGTGTAGTGTATCTCACAACACTGGGACTCTTCCCTCAAGACTTGATATCTGCAGCTCTTCAGCCATCTATGCTAAACCTTCTAAGTAGTAAGTATTGATATTTCCTGTGTGTATAGACAAGTCACATTAGGGAAAGTGTACTTAACAAATAATGAAAGTCAATTATCATTGCTGAATATGCTACCACAGGGTTAGAGGAGTCTTCTGTCACCATGAAATTTCTCTTTACAACTTCCATTTTCTTCTTGTTATGGATGAGATAGAAATATGGCTGATATTATATGCATCAGCTTTGCCATGTCTCTAAATATATGCATTTTAGCAATGAGTGTATTGATGGTGCAGTAATGTTAGTCATGCCTGGCTCATAACTAAGAGGTCTGGGGACCAAATCCCCTGCTGGGTGAAAAGTATTTGGGGTTGTGTCCTTTCACATGGCAGCCCCGGTTCACCCAGCAAGACTAGACATGGGACTTTGTAACCTGGCAACCCTGCTGGCAACTCTGAAGATGTCCCAAGCAGCATGGTGGTGAGGTGTGTGTGTGTGTGGCTTAACCTCTCCCAACCACTCAATGTGGCCTTGGTCCTCCTGTGGATTGGTATGGTCTGATGGGAAAGTGAGTGAGTGTTCAGTTTAGTTTTGTTTGTAGACTGCGATAAGAATGTTGGGTTAAAAGCAAAATATTAGGAAATAGTAATTGTATGGAAGTCTTTCATTAATGTTAAGGTCTTACATCCATTTCATTATGTTGAATTCTTTCAGGTAGAAAGCTAAAGACAATGTATCTCTGTAGTATTGTTGGTTTCACCTTTACTTAACACCATTACCTTCCAGTGAGTCGCCACTACTCAGACATGGGGAGGGAGGTGAGTGAGCTGGAGTGGGCAATGGTGATTGAGGGTCCTCCCAACTACCAAGGCTACCGACTCAATCCTGACCTGAGGCAGCAACTCACCAGGGTATGGCAGGAGTAAACTTGACTGTATTCACTAACCATTATCTTTGTTTGCATCCTTATTTACCTTTTACCAGCATTCATTACACCTTGGAGTCACTGAGCTTCCTATCTTTCATTCCTGAACTGCAGCAGGCTCACACATTCACATGAGTAGCAAGAAATAATGATTGACCATTTCTTTACAGGAATACTTGGGGAACCTGCCAGTGGGACCCATCAAAGGGATGACTCACCAGGAGAAGTTGTTAATAGAAGTAAAGGAAAAGTTAGCAGCCATGTTGGGAGGACATGAATTCCTCACCATTACACATGTCTTGCCTCATGTTCAAACACCAGGTTGGTATTTCTTTTCCTTTTTCTACAGTAAATTGCATCATCATCATAATCATCTTGCTATTATATTTTGAGGTTGTCAAGAAACAAACTAAAAGCATATTTCATCCGATACTGAATCATCTTTCCATGATATTTCATTTCCAGATTTGGTATTTTGTACTGATTCTGAAGGGCAGCCAGTGGCACTGCCTCAGGAGTACAGGGACCTCGCTGCCACTGATCTGAAGCGGCCCTTGGGGTGGCCAGGAGAGATGCGGTGGAATACTGTTGTTGTTGCAGGACGGAACTCCTTCATTCGCAACACAGAAGAATTGAGAGGGAATGTCCACATGAGGAAAAGACAACTTGCCACTCTAGGCTACTATGTATCTGTGGTAAGCTCTTCACACTTACCTTAGCAAACAAATTTGTGCTAATTTTTTAGTGTTGATTTCTAACATGAAGGCAGCTTAATGTCTTCCTCCTAAGGAGTCCATTCCATGATTAGTACAAGGATTAATTTACTGGGACAAATATTTTACTTGTACCCTGAATCACTTTACAGAGATCACTGTAGACTCTAGTAAGAATGACTTTGTATGAGTAAGATTCTAGTAAGAGTTATATGTATGAAGCATTTTACAAACAGGTAATTGTCCATTACACACATTTGTTCAAACCATTATATTTAGGCAGTAATTTCTAATCCATCTTAACTGCAAGTAGTCTCATGCATTGAGATATATGTGGTACTACTCTCATATATTGGCTTTCTGTGATTCCAGATACCATATATGGAATACAACCGCAAAAGTTTGCGTGCCAAGCTTAATTGTCTTGACCGGTCCCTGAAGGAAGGTTCATCTCTGTGCTTGGACGGCCGTGTGGAGTCTGCCTGGGTCCACCTCAAGGCCAGCATGGAGAGACAGGATGAGATGGTTGGCTGACAGTGGTACGAAGAAGCAGGTTAAGTCAAAGTTCATAAAGAAGTGCCTATAAGAATGAAATGTTGAGATGTGAAGTTGGTCAACTTGTAACCTTACCATGAGACATTTCACTGTTGTCATCATATAGGTTATTATAGAATTAGTTTTAAGTGCTTATTAAGTAAAGTGTTATGACTATAAGGTAATTTAGATATAATCTCTAATGTAGAGAGTTTATTTAAGATAAAGTCAATATCAGAGGGACTTTTAATAAATCCCATAGTCCATTTAATACATCTAAGACTGGAGGGAAACTGACTTGCTTTTCCTTCCACCAAGCAATTGGTGGTGCTTTTTATTTTCAATGGTATTATATAATTAGTTGGAATTACATTAAGGGTTTTGCAAAGCTAGATGGTAGATAGATAGATAGCATTTGCTCTTGAGGCTCTGCAAGTATCATCATAGGAATATTGGGTTTTAACATTGAATTTGGAATATCTCTCTCTCTCTCTCTCTCTCTCTCTCTCTCTCTCTCTCTCTCTCTCTCTCTCTCTCTCTCTCTCTCTCTCTCTCTCCTTTTTGACTGGTATTCTGTTATAACATTAACCAATGTAATTTCTTGTCTTTCATATCAGATACCCAATAGTGTGGTTAATTAATCTTGATTACTTGCACTTCTTTACAAAAATTTTACTAAAAACTCAATGCTGTTATCAGCTCCCCATTCGTCCACGTCATCACCATTATCACCATCATCATCATCATCATCATCATATAAGTTCATTGTAGTACCATGTCATCTCGGTGGTGGTGTCAGTTTGGAAGGTCACAATTCCTCAATTTCTGTACTTGTTCATGATCCGTAGTATTAAGAAACTATTACTAATTCTCTACAATAATTTCAACCATTACCTCTCAGATACAAGCTGAGGATGCTGAAATTAGTAACTCTTTCCTTCTAGCTGCTTGTTGGTAAACGACCGCAGCGATAATTGATGGATTGAGATACTCCTCGTATCTCATGTATTTCCTTATTTGGGAAAGGATATTAATCAGCCTCTGTTCAGTAAAAGATAGACATGAAAAAGATGCTTCAATGAGATGCACTTTTTTTTGTTCTATACCATTCATCCTTGCTTTATATTTTTATACGAGACCATATTTTCAAGGAGGTTGATTTTTTAAGCTCATTACTCTATCATTTTATATGAGAAATCAAAGACTATTTTTACATGAATGATAAACTTCTCTTTAGTTGTGTACTACATTTTACTTGACATAAATTGAAAAAAAATTAGTTGACGTGATATATTAATTGCTGTCACTGTTATTCATTATGACTCCCTTCGAGTTGTGAAGATCCAATCTTGATCCTGTCCTCTGTAGTCACTCACTCCACCAACAACAGTAAACTTCCCGTCCTTGCTTTGTCATGCTCTGTCCTTACTCCCTGCTGCAATATTTTCTCTTATTATGCATTATATTGTCTCCTGTAAAGAATAGTTGTTGGAAAAGAACTGCTCTTATCCCTTTTCTTAAGAGACAAGACAAGGCATCTTCATACATGATTTCTCAAGCATTCCCTGAAATTTTTGTTAATATCTCACACTGCAGGTAGCTTCATGATAGTGAAAAATACAATAGGCTATCATAATAAGTGTCACATTGCTTGTTGTGCAAAAAAAAAGAAAATGGATCAGTTACAATGTCTTTCAGACCAGTGAAGCGTTCTTTCTTTCTGTCCCTCTACTGTCCTATCCTATCATTCATCTTTAACTTCTGGAACCCAAGCTTCATAAGGAAAAAGGCAAGATAGTAAGATAACCTCAGCATTTTAAACTAGTCACTGTTTCCATCCACATTGGTTGTAAATTTACTGAATAGGTGAATCTGTTTCAGAATATTGAAGCATATTTTCATTATATTCAACTCAGTGCTGATCTTAGTAGACTTGCAGGAAACAAGTTTTTGCTCCATATTTACCAGCTTGAGTTTGAACATCACATCAAGCTGTTCTATGATGGGTGTACTTTATCAACTGTAGTCACATGCATCAGTTTTTCAAATGAAACATGCTACAATGGAGGATTATGTGCAGGCAAGTTGACCATTCACAATGCTCCATGTGTTTCATTTCTAAACTAGTTGTGACAATGAAATTATTTTTGTGTTCTGCTGTACCTTTCATGCAGAACTGTACATAAGTACTCAGAAATCATACACTACATATATATTTGCACAGAAAGACAAATCTATAAAAGTATAAATCATGAAAGTTTTTCTTATGCTTTAATCTTCACCTTGAATATTTGTTCCTAGAGCTTTGCTTTCAACTTTTGGAAAGAAAGGAAGTCACAGAATACTAAATTTCAATAGTATCAGAGAGTGAAGTGCAATGACAAAGTTGGTAGTGGCCAACACTTATGTGTAGTGTGTGGAAGCACATTGCTGTGGTGGAACAGCTGAGAACATAAACTCCTGTAGCACATCTCTTGTTCACACCACACACTGTAGCACATTCTATGTGCAACTGTATGCTTCATAGATCAGATTACCTTGTTAAATGCTGGAACAGAGTAGTATTCTTTGACCTTATTAGATAATAGTAGGTGTGGTTTCTTTGTTATATCTACCTAATTATATTTTGCTTATTGTGATTTTAGTACATGCATCTGTTGTTGGAATTATTTCTGGTCAAAGCTTGAAAGTTTATCTTGCTTTGTTTGTATTTGATATTTTCTTGTGGCCACAAAAAAAGGGGAAATATTGCACCCAGGAGTAGAGGAAGATATCAAGCTAAAGGCAAAGAAAGTAAGAAATAGAAATAAACTATAAGAGGTATGAAGTGTTATTAAAACAGTGCAAGGCACTGAATATTCTATTTTCATAGAATAGTGTAATCAAAGTTAGATTTTCTGAATTATTTAGGTTTTGTTTCATATTTAGCCAGTTAGCAGAATAGGAGAATATGCTGTATTGATTTAGCCTGGTGCTAAATGTTCTACAGTAGTGTTCCAAAATAATCTTCATTTTTTTTTCCAAACAAGTTTTAATTTCCTATTTTGAGTTCCTAAGTATATGTAAAAATCCGAATCATACATTTGAGTTAAGAGTGGGATAGGTGGTGGTGCCCCAGGCTTGCTGTGCTGCTGGGAATACTGTGGTGTTTTATTCATGAGAAATGTCTTCCTTTAGGTGCAGACAAATATTCATGGTTAGTATGTACTGTATCAGTATAGTATGTTTCATAAGGGTTTAGGACTTGACAACATAATTACCATTGATCCCAAGAAACATTGTTAAGGTTAAAGTTACCATTAGCCTAGTTGATTTAAAGTATATATAGTTCTTATTTGAAGTAATGTAAATCCTCCTTATAGTCTATTATTGTGTTACTATCATTGAAGGAAGATTTGTGATTTAGATGAGGAGAGTCCATTAACTTGCTTCTTTCATCAACATAAATTCAAGGAACATCTTTCCAAAAGTATTCTGTTCCTCCCTTTCTTTATAAAGTGCCAAAATTTAAGGAATTTTCTATTGAATGCAGTAGCATAATCATCTTATACAAACCAGTGGCACATTTATGTGTAATCTGTCTTGGGCATCTATGAACATCTTTAGTATTTGTGATATTAACAATGAGATTATTTCCCCCCAATGTTACATATCCTTTGAGACACAACTCATTCTTATTACGTTTAAGTATTGCACAAAGCATTGACTTGGACAAGGCATAACAAGATCATCTGATTAGTACATGCATGCATATGAAGGTGCAGATCAGTTAATGAAATAGGTTTGGCAGTACTGATGTCCATATATCACCAGTTCATGCACCAAATTGAAACTGGTCCTGGGGGTGTTCACACTGTGCAATGTCTCATCTATTGTATGGCCTAATGTGAAATAATTAAAAAGCTTGTGTGACTTGAAGCTTCTCATTAAAAGTAGGTTTCCTCCAGTATATTTAAGTATTGAATGTTTACCTCTGTTTGACAAGTCAGATAGATTTGTACTAGAATATCTAAACCATCTTAAATCTTAAGCTATCACAGGTCCATAACACCCAAACCAAAACTGGCTAGCCCATCACCTCACCACTTAACATGTCAAAATATCACATCTCTGAGTGTTTTACATATGGCAAATCCTGTACTAACCTAACCTTAAACATCTTTATCTTATTCCTTTCTTTCCTATCCCATACCAGCTTGCTTCATAAAAAAATACCAGAAGAAGTAAAGGTCATGGAGAGACAAGGTAATATCAAGCGCTCTAAATCATCCCTCCACTATTCCTCAACCCTATTGTGTGTGGGACGGGTCAAATGTGGGCCACCCTGCGAAATTTCTTCCAAATAAAACAAAATTCTAAGCAAAAGAACGCCAGAGAGGGAGGATATGCAGCCAAATTGTCTCTACGCCCATGCTCCTAACTCCCTACATAATGTTGGTAAGTTGATAATACATTTTAATCATGTAGTTGAATAGTTGCACTCTAAGCCTATATAAGTGTCATTTATGTAAGACATGCGTAACTAGGTGAATTAAATTTGATTGCCTAGGTAACCTTCTTTTTCCCTGTTACACTGCATTATTCACCATCAGTTTATTTCCCCTTTGGTATTAAACTGTCACTGAAAACATAATGGGAAGGTACTACATTCTATAGAACCTTTGGAATGTAGTAGTGAAGGTTCGAACTGAAGGTGTTTGATTCAGTGTAGGATTGACAGTTAGGCTGTAGTAGATTGGGTGTACTGGTGATAGATAAGGTAGATAAATAGTAACTGTAGAATAAATAAGTATAGCAATGAAAGTAATGTTGATAGATGTCTACAGTACATAGCAGGAATCATTGGTCATTCTCAGATGTATATTTTAACCCTTTGACTGCTATTGGTTCTATCCTTTCTTAATAACTGATCACTCTAAGACATTTTTATTTGTTCAAATTTGTTAGTGCTGTGTTAAAAAGGACTAGCCGAGTTATTTATGTTTAAATATGCTAAAACCACATCATACCACTTTGGTGCAAAACAGTGTTAGCATGTGGAACACTCTGTTTCCATTGCTAGTTTTGCATATAACAGTGTCTTCCATGAAAGTATAAAAGACCGTCCTTTTATCTAATGAGAATCAGGGCCAGTCAGGTGATGCCTGGCAGATCTTCATAATGTCTTAAAAACCTTTCATAAAGAGTAGAGGAGAGGAGAAAAAGTCAAGTATTTGCACAGATCTTTATTTTCACCTTCCTCCTCACTGATTCTGTGGGGATTTTATATATTTTATATATAATGATATATGATAAAGTATAAATCCAGTATAAAAATTAAAAAGCATCTAAGTTAATAAAACATTTAACTATGCATGTATAAGTTACATATATTACTAAAATATGGCTGCAAATGAAATAAAAATTTTGATATCTAAATATACTTAAATATAAATATAGGTACCAGTTGGTAAATGTTATTGCCTGTTAATGAGAGTGAGAGAGGGGATAGGACAACAGACAGACAAACAGAGGTAGACAGAGCCGTACAAGCAAATATCCGAAACTAACAGAAATACAACACATCTACACGAACTAAGCTCTACATGAATTACATCAAAACCCTGATACATTAAATTGTTTCAACATTTATAAAATGGAAGATATAAAGAACATGAAAGATTACAGTAATAATTATTTGCCCCACCTCTTGTACTTTTTAAAGCCTCTACACCAGGGTTAGAATACTGTGAAGATTTGTAGGTGTGTCACCACCTGAAATGCGATTGCATTTCCCAATACCTATGTTGAAAAATCATCTCTTGTGGAAGGCAATGAGAGACAGTAGTATTGGTGCTGAGGTGGGAAGGCAGGGGAACTTCAAACATGCACTTGCACTTCAAGCTGCTTTGGCAACCTACATGGTCTTTGCCCTTGAAAAAAATTGTTGTAGACAAGACAACATTGACAGGTTCTCTAGATCTCCTCCAACCCCAGAAGACTCCATTAAAAGTGCAACCTCCAGCTCTGTTTCAGCTGCACTTTCACAGCAGCCTCACTGCATCTCCAGTAACAGAAAGCTGCACTCTTGCCTCACTCCACTCTCAGCTAACCTTGCAGACCACTCCTCTCTCATAGCATTCATATAAACAATCGTGGAGTGAGTGATATTTGCATTTCTTATACAACATTGTCTTTTCAATTGTTGTAATATAAGATTATCACTTGCTTAAGTGCATTACTATTGCTAATAGTTTCATAATTAACATTTAGTGGTTAAAAGATTGGAACTTAGAGCAATACATGATTGAAGTTAACTATAGATTGTACACAAAGGTATTCTCAATATGAGGTTTTGGAAAACAACCTGAAATGTTATGCGACCCTGGTGTACTTGCTAATTTATCTCTATGACACTCCTTATATCATGAAAGACTATTCTAATCACCAAATACAAATTTGGTACAAATTTCCACTGATGTCTATCTTAGGGTGCATCCACACGGTCAGACATTGTCCACTGAACACCCATTGTTACCAGTACACAAGTAGAAGCAGAAAGGAGCACTGATGATATCAGCCGTAAGAAGTACCAAAGGGTTTAACAGACACTGTCTATGTTTATAGTGTCTGAACCTTGGAAACTGTCTACATAAGATGCTGACTGTGTCTCCTAACCCAATACTACGGGTCACTTCATCTCTCTCTCTCCTCAATCTTCATCATCTTATGATATGGTAACAATGCTTGTTCCACAGGCAATGTTTAACCAAGTGGATCACATAAGTTATTTGTTTTTGCATTAATATAATCACATTGCTTCCCCACCAATCCTATTAACAATTAAATCAGAAGGTGGATACCATCACCATGCAGATGGCACAGGTTATACTAGGTCTGTCTACAATGAGAGGGACTTACAAAAGAGGACAGAGCAATATTGGAAGACTCCTTTGTATTCTTGTGCTAATATTTGTCTCAATAAATTTTGTGTTGATTGTACATCATGTAATATAAGAAAGACGAAGTACACAGAATGGAAATATTAAAGTGATCAAAACCCTTCAGTCTCCAAAAAGACACTGCGTGCAGTGAGCATTATACACTGAGATTCGTGTGCTCAAGATACTTATAAAGCTGTTTGAGTTATACAAATGTTATACATGTGTTATAAAAATACTATAAATATAAAAGGTACAAGCATTTGCTGTGCATGTTTGTCACCTGAGAAGCAAGGTGTCTGATGCACACTATCAGTAAGCAGGAGCCAACATCCTGCTACTCACTGCTCAACTTGGCTTATCCTTCAAACATTGTACATAAGAAGTGTCCCCTTGGTGTGCAAATATCACATTAAAAGGTGCAACTAAGATAATACCTCATGCAAAGATAGAAGAATGAAAAAAAAAACAAAATTCTAAACCCCTGAAAAGTGAGTTGGAATGAAACCTTTAACCAGAGTTGTACAGATACAACTGAACTATTTTTTACCTGCTTTGATAAAACTGCAGCAGAAAAACAACTATCAGTCATTCATATGAATCATAATCCATGAGTATAGTAATTATGAACTCATTATTGACAATAAATTTTGTGCCATAGAAAACAAAGATACCACAGACATCAAATTCCACTCTACATACACTAACACTAGACTGAAGAACAAGAGCAAGCAGTATAATGGCATGGAAGAGGAAACCGTCCCCATCTGTAAGGACAAACTGGTCTGCTCAAGTAGTTCATATTTGTGTTTTGACCAGTTTTGACCTTTTCAGTCATCCACTCCATTATTCTTCTCTTGATGATTCTGTAATGCAACAGAACAGCCTGCACATGGCTATCTCAAAACACAGGGAGAATAAACCAATCTTTTGCATCACCCATCTAAAAAAATAATTCATATTCTAAATACTGGACCAATAAAAAAAAAATGCATTTCCAAAAAAGATTGAAAACAAGGTAGGAGTCATAAATCCATTCCCTGGTACTGCTTTGACAAAAACCTTGCTTCTTAACACAACCAAATCTCTATCCAGTACAATTAATAGCTGTTTATGTAGAAAAAAGATGCAAAGTATAAATATTTTTAAGCTAATATTCCTCCATGAACTTAAGAACTATATTAGTTGTTCTCACTGCTAATGCTACTCCATGAAAACTTCCGATACAGCTTCACAACTTATGCCACATAAATTAACCTCTAATAAGATACTATTTGGAAAAAATAATCAGATTAGTGCGAGATTCATAGTCAAGATCCACTCCATGTCAAGCAGAGCAGGGAGAAACCAAAACTATCCACAGATCAGAGAGACAAGCATGAGATTCATCATGTACCATAACATGCCATAACAATGCCCTCTACAACAGTATTGATGAAAAGTCCAAATATAATTACACTGACTACTGTTACATCTGAAAAGAGTACAGAAGAATGAAGCAAGGTGTTTTTTCCACAACCTTCAATACAAAATACGTTTCAGCTCAAAACTCACAAATGTTCTAAGGCACTCATAGAACACAGAAGAAAATAAACCAGGTACCATACAAGTAAATGTGTTTGACATTTGATGACCCTGGACAGCTTGCTCCCAAGCTTGTTTCTTATCTGGCAGGTTTCTTAATAGTAGACATTAAGCAGACCTTCACAACTTGGCTCCTTGTGCTGGCATTAATCACACAAACTGTCCAATCTTAACATAGTTCCACTATTAGAATTTGGCCAAAACATCCACCTAAGTTTTCCTTTTATACTATACCCTTGAAAACCCACAAATTTGCATATTAGTCCCTCCAAAACCCAAATTCCAAGTCTACACTGAGATTTCAGACCTACCATCCAGCGACTTGCCAGACAGACCTTTCTCAGGCATGGGTGGATAAAGGCCAACCACATCTGGATAGGCCACCTGTATCACTACTGCAGCAGCAATAAGGGCTAGGAACACTGCAAGGCCTGTCCATTTGAGGGCAATCTCCCAGCGGTGCTCCTTCAGGTTCCTCAGAGTCACCATCCCCAGCAGCAGCCCAGCTACAAATCCAGCCAGGTGTGCCACATAGCTCACCTGCCAGTGGAGGATTAATGAAGCACAACTCATAATCATATGGTTCAGGTGTTCTCAGTTTCTGCTTTACAATGCAAGACTGATGATATTTCAAGAAAGAAGAAACCTTCAGTTGCTTTTAGGTCTTTGCTTACCCTGGTAGTGGACTGGGTGACAGTTGCATAGGCAAACACTCCAATGTCTGTGGCCATGAGGGCCAGGATGACAAGCAACCTCATCCAGTTGAAAGGCATCTCACCCCAGTTGATGATGATGTTGGCCAGGTGTGCAGCAATGAGGGCATAACAGCCGCCAGATGCACCCACCAGGAAAGACTGTCAGAGAAGGAGGCAGAGAATGACATGTTGGGTGTACTTCACCATACTCAGTTGATTTTTTCCTTTTTTACTTTTGTCACAGAAGAAAATAAAGAGAAGGAAAGAAAAAGAACAATAAGTAGCACAAGTGTGGTTGAAGAATAGAAGGAAAACAAGATGAGGAGGCTCACTCACCTTGGGGTCAAACATGGAGGCAGCCAAGGAGCCGGCCAGGACCCCAGCGACATAGAGTAGCAGCAGCCGCCACCACTTGTGAACCATCTCCAGGGGAATGCCCACAAACAGTGCCACCATCACATTGGACAGCAGGTGGATGTATCTGTGGGCCGCAGCAACATTGGGTGATGGAGGCAGACAAAGCATAAAACCAGGATCACACCAAGATGTTTGCCAGTATTGAGTAAATATTGAATCCTACAAATTGATTCCTTGAGTAAGTAGGATGCCACTGCAAGAACTCACCCAGCATGAAGGAACATGTAGGAGATGAAGCGCCAGGCCTCCATGCGCCTCCGTGGGTCATAGATGAGTGGGGAGGACCAAGGCACAGGGGAATAGGGCCCCACATCACCCATAGTCACAGCATAGTAAATGAACACTCCTACCTGTGCCACACCAAATGAAGGACTGTCAGTTATTGTATTGAGTTGCATGCATTGCTTCCCATTTTCTTTACATAATAAGGATGGCGAAAAAAGTATCCTATGCATCAACAGAAAAGAAAAGTTTCCATCTCACTTTTATGACTAAAGGAACAACTCCATAAGTAATAATTCAATAAATAGCAATAAATTTATGCCTTTCAGCACCTTACTATCCACCATATTAACCTTTCTCCACTCAAGTGTTCCTAACTTCTCTCTCAAGGCCAGCACTATGTGTCAGCTGTACTGGCATCACATTTCTATCTTGCCTCTCATCATACACTCTTACTCCCTCCCTCTTCTATAAATCATCAAAGCCCTCCTCTCGTGCAATACCAGCTGTCCGTCTCCACCCACTCCTTCTTCAGTTCCTACTACCATTACTGACTCAATACCTATTTTCTGTACTCATACTGCACACACTCCTTCAGTTCCTGCTGCAATTACTGACTCAATATGAACTCTTATCTCTCAGTAATCCCAACCCTTACCTCAGCTGTACACAGGAGAGGCACCAGGAGGGGAGGTGGGCAGCAGGAGTACTCAGCTATGTATAGACGATCTCCATGAGACACCTGGGAGCGTGGGGCCATGGAAAAGGCAGTGGCCACCAGAGTCCGCTGAAGCACTGACCTGGTCTTGGTGTCCACTGGTACATTGACCTGTCGGGAGGCAGGCATTGGGGTGAGGTACAGGGAAAGAGTGTGGAGGATAAGGAAGGGTACTTGTATTAGGGTTAGAGATGGTGTATGAAGGATAAGGAAGGAGTATGAAGGATAAAGAGGGAATCATATTAGGAATATGGATGAGGAAAGGGAAGGAATGTGAAGGAAAGATGTCAAGATGACTGAGACTTACTATAATGGGCAGACAACAACTGGGAATAGAAGAGAATACAACTATCAGAGAGGATGTGTTTCTACTTTTTTTTTTCCTGAGGAAGAGATATGATATTGTGGAAAACATACAAACTTTAAGGCAAGTTTTATCTGTTTTCCTGGAGTGTATCTCTCTGATACCTAACTTCCTTCCACCAAAGAAGAAACGGAAGGAAAGAATAAAGACAGAATAAATAATCATGAAGCAATATTCAAGAATAGCAAAGAAAGAGAAAGCTGAAATGTACTTCAGAGAAAGAAAACTAAAATGCCATGAAGAGAATGTGGAGGAAGCAACTGTGAAATCACCAATGGGAATCAAACCTCTCCAAAAAGTAACATTTCCAAAGAGAGACAAAAAATATACCAACAAGCAAGTAACCAATGCAGAAGAGGTACAGCATTTCCAGAAGAAGCCACAAGAACAAAGGAAGTGGTACCGAGGGACACTCACCAGACCATAAAACTCCTGCAGGTTGATGAATCCGTCGTTGTTGTAGTCGACATGGTAGAGCATTGCGTCCACCATGTCGTCGGAGAGCGGCACCTCACTGACCGGCGTGGCCAGGAGGTACCGTCGCAGCTCAGATCGTAAGATGAACCCGTCGCCATCCTGGTCAATCTGTAAGGCCAAGTGACGGGACACTTACATTGCTGCATATTCCATTCACATATTCATCAACCTATCCTTTATTTGCACACATCTTGATTTATTTGGTCTCCATTTAATTTAGTCCTCAATAAATCAATTTAATTTCAATCTTATTTGCTTGATTCTATTTATGTACTTTGAATATTAATTGATTTATTATATATTATTATGTTATCATTCATTTATTTAATACTGCACTACTGTAATTGTTTTCATTGCAGTGTTTATAAGGCTCTCTCTCTCTCTCTCTCTCTCTCTGACTTACCCGTTGAAATATTTCATGCCAGTTGATTGGGTCGTACTTCCCACTGCTCCTCCCTGACCGAGACATGACTGCTGCCCCTGCAAACATACCCCTTGTCACTCCCTTCTGTTCATCTCCCACCCTTTTTTTTACAACAGACTCTATTTTAAATGATTGCCTATTGGAATAACCCTTGTATAGAATTCATTATTAGCCCTTTTATATATATATATATATATATATATATATATATATATATATATATATATATATATATATATATATATATATATATATATAAGAGGGGAAAACTGGCCAAGGGCAACAAAAATGGATGGAAATACAGAATCAGGCAGAGCGTTGCAGAGTGTAAGAAATGAATGCCAGCATTGTAAATGAACTAAAGACCATACTTGCATCTAACCTGTATGAAAAAAACAATAATGTACACTACTTTATTGCCCCCCCCCCCCACACATGCACACACACTACTACAGCAATACATTCTCTACGTAATTATCAACACAGGGTAGTAAAATCTGGTAAGAGGCGTCCTTGAGTTTTGATTAGCAACATTTCCCCACAATTAAATACTTATTTCCTCTCCTTGATATCAGCAGAACATCCACTTATCAGAGCATTTCCTGTACTTCTGCTCAAAGCTTTTATAGTTTGGCAAAGCTATCTATCACCACCATCCCAACATTCCATTTCACCTGTGCATTCTTCTTTTTTTCAGCTGTTTACCACCACCTATCCATTCCATTATTCCATTTCACCTGTACATTCTTCTTGTCTTTTTTTTTCAGCTGTTTACCACCACCCATCCATTCCACTTGTACATCCCATCATTCCATTTCACATAATACACTTTTTCTCTTATTTTTTCTCAATTTCATCACCACCTTTCCTGCATTCCATTTCACCTGTACACTTTCTTCTTTACCTATCCACCGCCACCTATCCACATCACCTTTAACAGTCAATTTTCACCAATCCACCTTCTATCCACCTCACTCGTTCATGTCACCAGCACCATCACCACCTGTCACCAGTACACCTGTCACTCGTCACACCTGTTCCCCCCCGCCCCCCCACACGTAAGGCCACCGCTGCGATACCTTTCCACTCAGTGTGACGTCTGATAAGTGACACAAACACCGATTACAAGACAGGAAGGCACAACATGAGGATATGAGTCACTTCCTAAATTAGCTGCCTGACATATCTCTTGCTATCATCGTTCTTCTGTTGGTTTTCCCGCCCCATCTGGAACGTTTTCTTTAGTGCTTAATGCTACAGACTTGGTTCCCTTGCGTTGGTATTGCTAAGTTGTGGGGAAAGGTTACTATGACATGATTAACAATAACACAGGTAACTTCGCACCTTTGTGGGTCACACCTCTCCCTGTCAACAGTGGGCGCAGGCCTAATGCATTATTGACATTCCTCATTTTTTTCAACATTCCTCTTTAAGAAATATGTATTTTATTATTACTTTAGTGTTATTTTGATTATTGTTTTCTGGGTTTAGCTGCTATATCATTCGGTGAGCGTTGTGTGCCTTTTCATTGAGGTAAACTGTTGCATCTTCCTGCCAGCTCTGCATCTCAGTGGTCGCGGGGATGAACCATTTCACCTTGATGTCTGTCTGGCTTGTCTGTTCAGAGTTACCTTAAAGTCACTCATAGTGTTTTCAAATATAACAAAAATCTTAGCCATCTTCTTGCATAAAATGAGTTATCTATGTTGTTACTGATTATATTATTATCATTTCAATATGATGTATTGGTATCATGAATTATAAATAAATTGTATCATTATAATATTCCAAAAAGTTTAAGGTATAAATATAGAATATATCTTCAAAACTAGGAAGTCATGATGCTTGTACATATTTTGCAATGTTTACATCAGATTTGTCTGTGTGAGTACCGAGTGTCGCTGGTCGTTGGTGTCCTTAAACCAGCATTGAATTGTTTCCTTGGGCCGCCTGGAGCTGTGTGAAGGGCATTGGGTGAGGCTGGGAGGCGTGGCGGGTGTGCAAGCAGAGAGACAAGGCGTGGATACCAAACAAGAGGTGAGTCAGGTGGAGTCGCCTCCTGCCGGTGTGAGGGCAGCGGTCAGCCTATCACTGCTGTGGTGTGCGCGGTTCATGTGTGAGGTGTGGGGTGAAAGAGACACACAGTACCTGCTTACCTAGGTCTACATTTATTTGATAATGTCTTCCATGGAGGCATATCAGAAAAAAATAATGTTATAGAAATTTGAAGTGCATTAAAACGCTTTTTTTTTTACGTCTGATCAGATTCATACGTTAACACTTTTCCTCTCCAGGCTGAGACCATCAGTGCACCATGCTGGCACGGACATCAGCCAGCAGAGGTGTTGGATCTGTTGTGTTGCAGTTCTATGGAATGCACAACTCAGCAAGCCAGTGTTCCTTGCTTCTTACCAGAATGATACACAAGAACACAGGATCATTTGCATTACCTGTGTCACAGCAAGTCAGCCCTCCACCGCACTTCCACACAAGCTCCTCCTCTCACCTTATGAGTAGTGATGTGTCTAGCCATTCATTAAATACTTCATACAATTTTATAAGTAATCCAAGACAACTAAATAGTGCATGGGCTTATTCACATCATGTACGGACCAGTGCCACGCCCATCCTGCCTCTCATAGCCACCCGAGGCCTGGCAACACTAAGTACTGCACATTCAAAGAAAAGTGTGCCAAACAGAAGTCTGCCTGAGTGGTGCCAGGGTGGTGTGGTGACAGGGGTGAGGGGCATGGCTAAGGGTGGGGGCTTCAAGAACCTGCAAGGCCGCTTCTCCTCACTACAAGTCAAGAAGAGAGTCCAGAGGAAGAAGAAAAGGGTTGAAGAGGAATTAGAAGAGGTGAGGCTATAGTTTAATCAGTATACTAACACTATTTGCATTTCTTTCCAGATATTAGGATGCTGTTATTATTCTTAGTTTCTGAGGCTATCCTTAGTTGTGGGTTAAGGTGTAATCCAAAGCATACCTGGCTTGGGGTGTGAGATAGTCAGATAGTTTTGTCATGAAACAAGTGATGTTTTATTGTATTGTCACTGATTTCACTATATCCTCTGTACAGTGATGTAATGGGAAGCAGATAGTCAGGAAACTTTGGCATACCACATTCTCTCCTTTTTTTCTTTTTCTTTTTTTTAGGTATGGGGAAATCTGGCCAAGGGGAACAAAAAGGATTAAACAAAAGCCCTACTTAGATCCCAATCCCCAAGCATTGGGGATAAGAACAGGATAAATGTCTTGAAACCTTCCTCTGAAATGAGTTTAGATTATAGGAAGATCGAAATATAGAAGCAGGTAGGGAGTTCCAGATTGTCTTAGAGAAAGGAATGAATGATTGAGAGTACTGATTAACTTGTATTTACTTTTGTACCTCATTGTGTGCAATATAGAGGATGAGAGAGAGAGTGACGGTGGTGTCTGTTGTGTTGCAGGCGGGGGAAGAGGTGACTGGCTTCGCTCCCATGGTCAGACATAAATTCCTCACCTTTGATCCAGACTTTACCCTCCCGGAGATGCAAGTGCACAGGCCACCACTCAGTGTAAGGGAGACCTCTCTCTCTCTCTCTCTCTCTCTCTCTCTCT
The DNA here is from genome assembly GCA_020233015.1 of Callinectes sapidus. NCBI lineage: Eukaryota > Metazoa > Arthropoda > Malacostraca > Decapoda > Portunidae > Callinectes > Callinectes sapidus. The sequence goes on along the minus strand of CM035202.1, from coordinate 9,377,630 downwards.
CTCTCTCTCTCTCTCTCTCTCTCTCTCTCTCTCTCTCTCTCTCTCATGCTTTTCTTTCTTTCCTGCTTTTTTTATTACTGTATGTGTGTTTTGTGTATTTTTTCTCTGGGTTAATGTTTGTTGACTCAGTTCAGTAATGATAATAGTAACTAGCCTTAGCTGTTCATGCATCACTCTGGAACTCCCTGCCTGCTTCTGTATTTCCATCTTCCTATGACTTGAAATCATTCCAGAGGGAGGTTTCAAGACATTTATCCCATAACTCTTGTACCTGTTTGGGGACTGGCACCTAAATGGGCTTTATTGTTTGAAATGTTTTTGTTACCCTTGGTCAGATTTCCCATCATACATTAAAGAAAAAATAACTGACTGCCCTCTCCTCTTGTTGGTGTGTGGCAGGAGTGGCAAGTTACCGCCTATGCCACAGCAGATGAGTATGACTTGGAGAAGCTGAGGGAAGGTCTTACAAAGCAGGGTCTCTACAGCATTGCAGAGTTTGGATCTCCTTCCTTAGGCTCCCTGGAGAGCTCTGATGCTGCACCAGTTGACCCACACACACTGCCTGGTGAGTGTTCTAAGACTTGGCTAGTGGTCAGCTCTGCCTGTCCATTTTGTGATTTTGAAGTTGTTTTTAGACTGTTTGTTTGTGTGTGTGTGTGTTTTAGAGGGTTATGTCTGTATGTGTGTTGAGTTTTGTTGGATTCGTATGTGTGTGTGCCACGATATAAATGTTTTCATGAAGCTAAGTGTTTTGGGTTGGTTAGGTTTCTTTGTGTTGCATTTGTGTGCTTTTATGTGTAGGTATGTGAGTGTTAGAGGGTTATGTCTGTGGATGTATTTAGTTATATTGCATTTCCTTAAATAAAAAGTCATTTTCCTTTCCCTTCAGATGCAAATGAGATTCTGCATGTGATGGCCACCTACCACCTGGAGAGTGAGCCACGTGAGATCTTCTTCTTCCACTCTGGTGCTGTGGTGTTCTGGAATGTGGCAGAGCTGGAGCGAAATAATGTGTTGCGCTTTCTGAGGAAGTACCAGAAGAGGAGCCATGATGAAAAGACAGTCAAAGAGGAAAGTGAGAGCATTACCTACGTCTACAATGACACACCGTGAGTACCAGTGACTTTATCTTTCATTATTGTTGAGGGAGTGAGTGTGTGAACATATGAAAAGGTAATTGATAAAGGAAGAGAATGCACTAGCTGATGACAAAAGATGAATGCCCCAGGTTCCCCCACATTCTCTCTCTCTCTCTCTCTCTCTCTCTCTCTCTCTCTCTCTCTCTCTCTCTCTCTCATGATCACTGGTCAAGGCATGGTGCAATGTTTCTATTATGCCCCTACAACTCAAGCATGAACTGTTGGTGGCTCAACTTCTATACATTTCTGCAGCAGTTGTAGTGTGGATGAATGAGTGCTGAAAGAAGTATCACAAAAACTTACTTTGGTAAATAAGATTGCTTTGACCATGACCAGGGCTCAGCTGTATGTATAAAAAGAATATCATTGAATCTAAGCTAAAAAGGTAGGATAAAGGTACATGAAGGGAAAGCTAAGCTCAAATCCCATAGGTTACAATCAAGGATATTGTAATAGAATCTTAGAATCCTTGGTTGCAATATAGTAGAGCTTTAAATATGCATGGTCATCTTACTCTTTGCCTTCTACCACTCACTTCACAGGTCCCGAACAAAGCTTGTGCGAGACACAATCTTCTTGAATCCTGAAGGACCAACAGATCTTGAAAAATACACATTCAGCAATGCCCTCTCCCTATCAGTGCAACTTGGTATCTGGGAAGCAGCTCTTGATGAGTACATTGACAACATTGAATATGTTTCAGAGGTACATACTTTACGATTGCTTTCGTGCCATCCCCGCCCCCCCCCCTCCTCTCTCTCTCTCTCTCTCTGTATTTGTCTTTTGTTTCAAATACCACCTGCTTCTTATATTAGCATTTACAATGCTCCTTGACTACCCAGCCGTCTGAGGGAGGCATTGTTGCCAGGGGTGGAATACGACAAGAGTTTTCGAATGTGAGATAGACAGCGGGGTAGTTAGAGAGCACTGTAAATGCTAATATAAGAAGGAGGTAAGTGAAAATACGTTTTATGTGTAAAAATGGTATTTCTCAGTCAATAATTGTTGGCAATCACTTCACTAGTTTTTGTTATATTCTTTCAATAACTGCTTCATTATGTTTGTTTTATCAGTTTTATTCTTTTTACAACTTTTTTCACTATTTTCATCTTATTTCTGTCCTAATTGGCAGGAGCTTAGCAAAACAGGCCGGGTGGTTCTGAGTCAAGACCAAGTACTGCAGAGGATGGGCCAACTCTTTGCTCTCAGGCATCTGGTCAATCTCAGCTCAGACCTGCTTGATGTTCCAGACTTTTATTGGGAACATGAGAACCTGGAACAACTGTACAGGAAAACCTCAGAACACCTTAGCGTGTCCAAGCGCACCTCGGTGAGTTTAGAATGTGTTTGTGTGTGTGTTTGTGTGTTAAACATCATTGACTGTTCCATCTACAGTGTCTTTGTTTGTTGAACTATGAGTACATGCTATTGGAAGGTAAAAGACATTGGGCAAGTGGTTACATTATTCATGCTGATAGAATAATTGCATTAAATTAAATTCATTTATAAAATTTTCTATACAATGGTAACCAGACTTTTTCATTTTTGAATTTTAGAAAAAAA
>CM035202.1:9354399-9370381 GCA_020233015.1 Callinectes sapidus | reverse complement strand
ATTGACCAGATGCCTGAGAGCAAAGAGTTGGCCCATCCTCTGCAGTACTTGGTCTTGACTCAGAACCACCCGGCCTGTTTTGCTAAGCTCCTGCCAATGAGGACAGAAATAAGAGGAAAATAGTGAAAAAAGTTGTAGAAAGAATAAAACTGATAAAACAAACATAATGAAGCAGTTATTGAAAGAATATAACAAAAACTAGTGAAGTGATTGCCAACAATTAATGACTGAGAAATACCATTTTTACACATAAAACGTATTTTCACTTACCTGCTTCTTATATTAGCATTTACAGTGCTCTCTAACTACCCCGCTGTCTATCTCACATTCGAAAACTCTTGTCGTATTCCACCCCTGGCAACAATGCCTCCCTCAGACGGCTGGGTAGTCAAGGAGCATTGTAAATGCTAATATAAGAAGCAGGTGGTATTTGAAACAAAAGACAAATACAGAGAGAGAGAGAGAGAGAGGAGGGGGGGGGGCGGGGATGGCACGAAAGCAATCGTAAAGTATGTACCTCTGAAACATATTCAATGTTGTCAATGTACTCATCAAGAGCTGCTTCCCAGATACCAAGTTGCACTGATAGGGAGAGGGCATTGCTGAATGTGTATTTTTCAAGATCTGTTGGTCCTTCAGGATTCAAGAAGATTGTGTCTCGCACAAGCTTTGTTCGGGACCTGTGATGTGAGTGGTAGAAGGCAAAGAGTAAGATGACCATGCATATTTAAAGCTCTACTATACTGCAACCAAGGATTCTAAGATTCTATTATAATATCCTTGATTGTAACCTATGGGATTTGAGCTTAGCTTTCTCTTCATGTATCTTTATCCTACCTATTTAGCTTAGATTCAATGATATTCTTTTTATACATACAGCTGAGCCCTGAGACTTCATCAGTGTACATAGTTTGATCCGGATATCTAACAATGGTTGTACTGATACTATATGCACTACTCAATTGTGCTTTACTTTTCAGATAACTGTGTATCATCAAATTTTTACAAATATCATATCGACTTTTACTAAAATAGACATACTTTAGCACGTTGATATACACGTGGCAAACTGTATGTATTATATTTACATCTCTGGATAACTTTAATATTTCTATATTTTAACATGAGTTGTTTACCAATTGATCTGACTTGTGAGGGTGTTTGTCAAGAAGTTATGCAAATCATGGTCAAAGCAATCTTATTTACCAAAGTAAGTTTTTGTGATACTTCTTTCACCACTCATTCATCCACACTACAACTGCTGCAGAAATGTGTAGAAGTTGAGCCACCAACAGTTCATGCTTGAGTTGTAGGGGCATAATAGAAACATTGCACCATGCCTTGACCAGTGATCATGAGAGAGAGAGAGAGAGAGAGAGAGAAATGTGGGGGAACCTGGGGCATTCATCTTTTGTCATCAGCTAGTGCATTCTCTTCCTTTATCAATTACCTTTTCATATGTTCACACACTCACTCCCTCAACTATAATAAAAGATAAAGTCACTGGTACTCACGGTGTGTCATTGTAGACGTAGGTAATGCTCTCACTTTCCTCTTTGACTGTCTTTTCATCATGGCTCCTCTTCTGGTACTTCCTCAGAAAGCGCAACACATTATTTCGCTCCAGCTCTGCCACATTCCAGAATACCACAGCACCAGAGTGGAAGAAGAAGATCTCACGTGGCTCACTCTCCAGGTGGTAGGTGGCCATCACATGCAGAATCTCATTTGCATCTGAAGGGAAAGGAAAATGACTTTTTATTTAAGGAAATGCAATATAACTAAATACATCCACAGACATAACCCTCTAACACTCACATACCTACACATAAAAGCACACAAATGCAACACAAAGAAACCTAACCAACCCAAAACATTTAGCTTCATGAAAACATTTATATCGTGGCACACACACATACGAATCCAACAAAACTCAACACACATACAGACATAACCCTCTAAAACACACACACACACAAACAAACAGTCTAAAAACAACTTCAAAATCACAAAATGGACAGGCAGAGCTGACCACTAGCCAAGTCTTAGAACACTCACCAGGCAGTGTGTGTGGGTCAACTGGTGCAGCATCAGAGCTCTCCAGGGAGCCTAAGGAAGGAGATCCAAACTCTGCAATGCTGTAGAGACCCTGCTTTGTAAGGCCTTCCCTCAGCTTCTCCAAGTCATACTCATCTGCTGTGGCATAGGCGGTAACTTGCCACTCCTGCCACACACCAACAAGAGGAGAGGGCAGTCAGTAATTTTTTCTTTAATGTATGATGGGAAATCTGACCAAGGGTAACAAAAACATTTCAAACAAAAAAGCCCATTTAGGTGCCAGTCCCCAAACAGGTACAAGAGTTATGGGATAAATGTCTTGAAACCTCCCTCTGGAATGATTTCAAGTCATAGGAAGATGGAAATACAGAAGCAGGCAGGGAGTTCCAGAGTGATGCATGAACAGCTAAGGCTAGTTACTATTATCATTACTGAACTGAGTCAACAAACATTAACCCAGAGAAAAAATACACAAAACACACATACAGTAATAAAAAAAGCAGGAAAGAAAGAAAAGCATGAGAGAGAGAGAGAGAGAGAGAGAGAGAGAGAGAGAGAGAGAGAGAGAGAGAGAGAGAGAGAGAGAGAGAGAGAGAGGTCTCCCTTACACTGAGTGGTGGCCTGTGCACTTGCATCTCCGGGAGGGTAAAGTCTGGATCAAAGGTGAGGAATTTATGTCTGACCATGGGAGCGAAGCCAGTCACCTCTTCCCCCGCCTGCAACACAACAGACACCACCGTCACTCTCTCTCTCATCCTCTATATTGCACACAATGAGGTACAAAAGTAAATACAAGTTAATCAGTACTCTCAATCATTCATTCCTTTCTCTAAGACAATCTGGAACTCCCTACCTGCTTCTATATTTCGATCTTCCTATAATCTAAACTCATTTCAGAGGAAGGTTTCAAGACATTTATCCTGTTCTTATCCCCAATGCTTGGGGATTGGGATCTAAGTAGGGCTTTTGTTTAATCCTTTTTGTTCCCCTTGGCCAGATTTCCCCATACCTAAAAAAAAGAAAAAGAAAAAAAGGAGAGAATGTGGTATGCCAAAGTTTCCTGACTATCTGCTTCCCATTACATCACTGTACAGAGGATATATTGAAATCAGTGACAATACAATAAAACATCACTTGTTTCATGACAAAACTATCTGACTATCTCACACCCCAAGCCAGGTATGCTTTGGATTACACCTTAACCCACAACTAAGGATAGCCTCAGACACTAAGAATAATAACAGCATCCTAATATCTGGAAAGAAATGCAAATAGTGTTAGTATACTGATTAAACTATAGCCTCACCTCTTCTAATTCCTCTTCAACCCTTTTCTTCTTCCTCTGGACTCTCTTCTTGACTTGTAGTGAGGAGAAGCGGCCTTGCAGGTTCTTGAAGCCCCCACCCTTAGCCATGCCCCTCACCCCTGTCACCACACCACCCTGGCACCACTCAGGCAGACTTCTGTTTGGCACACTTTTCTTTGAATGTGCAGTGCTTAGCGTTGCCAGGCCTCGGGTGGCTATGAGAGGCAGGATGGGCGTGGCACTGGTCCGTACATGATGTGAATAAGCCCATGCACTATTTAGTTGTCTTGGATTACTTATAAAATTGTATGAAGTATTTAATGAATGCCTAGACACATCACTACTCATAAGGTGAGAGGAGGAGCTTGTGTGGAAGTGCGGTGGAGGGCTGACTTGCTGTGACACAGGTAATGCAAGTGATCCTGTGTTCTTGTGTATCATTCTGGTAAGAAGCAAGGAACACTGGCTTGCTGAGTTGTGCATTCCATAGAACTGCAACACAACAGATCCAACACCTCTGCTGGCTGATGTCCTTGCCAGCATGGTGCACTGATGGTCTCAGCCTGGAGAGGAAAAGTGTTAGCGTATGAATCTGATCAGATGTAAAAAAAAGCGTTTTAATGCACTTCAAATTTCTATAACATTATTTTTTTCTGATATGCCTCCATGGAAGACATTATCAAATAAATGTAGACCTAGGTAAGCAGATACTGTGTGTCTCTTTCACCCCACACCTCACACATGAACCGCGCACACCACAGCAGTGACAGGCTGACCGCTGCCCTCACACCGGCAGGAGGCAACTCCACCTGACTCACCTCTTGTTTGGTATCCACGCCTTGTCTCTCTGCTTGCACACCCACCACGCCTCCCAGCCTCACTCAATGCCCTTCACACAGCTCCAGGCGGCCCAAGGAAACAATTCAATGCTGGTTTAAGGACACCAACGACCAGCGACACTCGGTACTCACACGTACAAATCTGATGTAAACATTGCAAAATATGTACAAGCATCATGACTTCCTAGTTTTGAAGATATATTCTATATTTATACCTTAAACTTTTTGGAATATTATAATGATACAATTTATTCATAATTCATGATACCAATACATCATATTGAAATGATACTAATATAATCAGTAACAACATAGATAGCTCATTTTATGCAAGAAGATGGCTAAGATTTTTGTTATATTTGAAAACACTATGAGTGACTTTAAGGTAACTCTGAACAGACAAGCCAGACAGACATCAAGGTGAAATGGTTCATCCCCGCGACCACTGAGATGCAGAGCTGGCAGGAAGATGCAACAGTTTACCTCAATGAAAAGGCACACAACGTTCACCGAATGATATAGCAGCTAAACCCAGAAAACAACAATCAAAATAACACTAAAGCAATAATAAAGTATATATTTTTTAAAGAGGAATGCTGAAAAAAATGAGGAATGTCAATAATGCATTAGCCCTGCGCCCACTGTTGACAGGGAGAGGTGTGACCCACAAAGGTGCGAAGTTACCTGTGTTATTGTTAATCATGTCATAGTAACCTTTCCCCACAACTTAGCAATACCAACGCAAGGGAACCAAGTCTGTAGCATTAAGCACTAAAGAAAACGTTCCAGATGGGGCGGGAAAACCAACAGAAGAACGATGATAGCAAGAGATATGTCAGGCAGCTAATTTAGGAAGTGACTCATATCCTCATGTTGTGCCTTCCTGTCTTGTAATCGGTGTTTGTGTCACTTATCAGACGTCACACTGAGTGGAAAGGTATCGCAGCGGTGGCCTTACGTGTGGGGGGGCGGGGGGGAACAGGTGTGACGAGTGACAGGTGTACTGGTGACAGGTGGTGATGGTGCTGGTGACATGAACGAGTGAGGTGGATAGAAGGTGGATTGGTGAAAATTGACTGTTAAAGGTGATGTGGATAGGTGGCGGTGGATAGGTAAAGAAGAAAGTGTACAGGTGAAATGGAATGCAGGAAAGGTGGTGATGAAATTGAGAAAAAATAAGAGAAAAAGTGTATTATGTGAAATGGAATGATGGGATGTACAAGTGGAATGGATGGGTGGTGGTAAACAGCTGAAAAAAAAAGACAAGAAGAATGTACAGGTGAAATGGAATAATGGAATGGATAGGTGGTGGTAAACAGCTGAAAAAAAGAAGAATGCACAGGTGAAATGGAATGTTGGGATGGTGGTGATAGATAGCTTTGCCAAACTATAAAAGCTTTGAGCAGAAGTACAGGAAATGCTCTGATAAGTGGATGTTCTGCTGATATCAAGGAGAGGAAATAAGTATTTAATTGTGGGGAAATGTTGCTAATCAAAACTCAAGGACGCCTCTTACCAGATTTTACTACCCTGTGTTGATAATTACGTAGAGAATGTATTGCTGTAGTAGTGTGTGTGCATGTGTGGGGGGGGGGGGCAATAAAGTAGTGTACATTATTGTTTTTTTCATACAGGTTAGATGCAAGTATGGTCTTTAGTTCATTTACAATGCTGGCATTCATTTCTTACACTCTGCAACGCTCTGCCTGATTCTGTATTTCCATCCATTTTTGTTGCCCTTGGCCAGTTTTCCCCTCTTATATATATATATATATATATATATATATATATATATATATATATATATATATATATATATATATATATATATATATATAAAAGGGCTAATAATGAATTCTATACAAGGGTTATTCCAATAGGCAATCATTTAAAATAGAGTCTGTTGTAAAAAAAAGGGTGGGAGATGAACAGAAGGGAGTGACAAGGGGTATGTTTGCAGGGGCAGCAGTCATGTCTCGGTCAGGGAGGAGCAGTGGGAAGTACGACCCAATCAACTGGCATGAAATATTTCAACGGGTAAGTCAGAGAGAGAGAGAGAGAGAGAGAGAGCCTTATAAACACTGCAATGAAAACAATTACAGTAGTGCAGTATTAAATAAATGAATGATAACATAATAATATATAATAAATCAATTAATATTCAAAGTACATAAATAGAATCAAGCAAATAAGATTAAAATTAAATTGATTTATTGAGGACTAAATTAAATGGAGACCAAATAAATCAAGATGTGTGCAAATAAAGGATAGGTTGATGAATATGTGAATGGAATATGCAGCAATGTAAGTGTCCCGTCACTTGGCCTTACAGATTGACCAGGATGGCGACGGGTTCATCTTACGATCTGAGCTGCGACGGTACCTCCTGGCCACGCCGGTCAGTGAGGTGCCGCTCTCCGACGACATGGTGGACGCAATGCTCTACCATGTCGACTACAACAACGACGGATTCATCAACCTGCAGGAGTTTTATGGTCTGGTGAGTGTCCCTCGGTACCACTTCCTTTGTTCTTGTGGCTTCTTCTGGAAATGCTGTACCTCTTCTGCATTGGTTACTTGCTTGTTGGTATATTTTTTGTCTCTCTTTGGAAATGTTACTTTTTGGAGAGGTTTGATTCCCATTGGTGATTTCACAGTTGCTTCCTCCACATTCTCTTCATGGCATTTTAGTTTTCTTTCTCTGAAGTACATTTCAGCTTTCTCTTTCTTTGCTATTCTTGAATATTGCTTCATGATTATTTATTCTGTCTTTATTCTTTCCTTCCGTTTCTTCTTTGGTGGAAGGAAGTTAGGTATCAGAGAGATACACTCCAGGAAAACAGATAAAACTTGCCTTAAAGTTTGTATGTTTTCCACAATATCATATCTCTTCCTCAGGAAAAAAAAAAGTAGAAACACATCCTCTCTGATAGTTGTATTCTCTTCTATTCCCAGTTGTTGTCTGCCCATTATAGTAAGTCTCAGTCATCTTGACATCTTTCCTTCACATTCCTTCCCTTTCCTCATCCATATTCCTAATATGATTCCCTCTTTATCCTTCATACTCCTTCCTTATCCTTCATACACCATCTCTAACCCTAATACAAGTACCCTTCCTTATCCTCCACACTCTTTCCCTGTACCTCACCCCAATGCCTGCCTCCCGACAGGTCAATGTACCAGTGGACACCAAGACCAGGTCAGTGCTTCAGCGGACTCTGGTGGCCACTGCCTTTTCCATGGCCCCACGCTCCCAGGTGTCTCATGGAGATCGTCTATACATAGCTGAGTACTCCTGCTGCCCACCTCCCCTCCTGGTGCCTCTCCTGTGTACAGCTGAGGTAAGGGTTGGGATTACTGAGAGATAAGAGTTCATATTGAGTCAGTAATTGCAGCAGGAACTGAAGGAGTGTGTGCAGTATGAGTACAGAAAATAGGTATTGAGTCAGTAATGGTAGCAGGAACTGAAGGAGGAGTGGGTGGAGACGGACAGCTGGTATTGCACGAGAAGAGGGCTTTGATGATTTATAGAAGAGGGAGGGAGTAAGAGTGTATGATGAGAGGCAAGATAGAAATGTGATGCCAGTACAGCTGACACATAGTGCTGGCCTTGAGAGAGAAGTTAGGAACACTTGAGTGGAGAAAGGTTAATATGGTGGATAGTAAGGTGCTGAAAGGCATAAATTTATTGCTATTTATTGAATTATTACTTTTGGAGTTGTTCCTTTAGTCATAAAAGTGAGATGGAAACTTTTCTTTTCTGTTGATGCATAAGATACTTTTTTCACCATCCTTATTATGTAAAGAAAATGGGAAGCAATGCATGCAACTCAATACAATAACTGACAGTCCTTCATTTGGTGTGGCACAGGTAGGAGTGTTCATTTACTATGCTGTGACTATGGGTGATGTGGGGCCCTATTCCCCTGTGCCTTGGTCCTCCCCACTCATCTATGACCCACGGAGGCGCATGGAGGCCTGGCGCTTCATCTCCTACATGTTCCTTCATGCTGGGTGAGTTCTTGCAGTGGCATCCTACTTACTCAAGGAATCAATTTGTAGGATTCAATATTTACTCAATACTGGCAAACATCTTGGTGTGATCCTGGTTTTATGCTTTGTCTGCCTCCATCACCCAATGTTGCTGCGGCCCACAGATACATCCACCTGCTGTCCAATGTGATGGTGGCACTGTTTGTGGGCATTCCCCTGGAGATGGTTCACAAGTGGTGGCGGCTGCTGCTACTCTATGTCGCTGGGGTCCTGGCCGGCTCCTTGGCTGCCTCCATGTTTGACCCCAAGGTGAGTGAGCCTCCTCATCTTGTTTTCCTTCTATTCTTCAACCACACTTGTGCTACTTATTGTTCTTTTTCTTTCCTTCTCTTTATTTTCTTCTGTGACAAAAGTGAAAAAGGAAAAAATCAACTGAGTATGGTGAAGTACACCCAACATGTCATTCTCTGCCTCCTTCTCTGACAGTCTTTCCTGGTGGGTGCATCTGGCGGCTGTTATGCCCTCATTGCTGCACACCTGGCCAACATCATCATCAACTGGGGTGAGATGCCTTTCAACTGGATGAGGTTGCTTGTCATCCTGGCCCTCATGGCCACAGACATTGGAGTGTTTGCCTATGCAACTGTCACCCAGTCCACTACCAGGGTAAGCAAAGACCTAAAAGCAACTGAAGGTTTCTTCTTTCTTGAAATATCATCAGTCTTGCATTGTAAAGCAGAAACTGAGAACACCTGAACCATATGATTATGAGTTGTGCTTCATTAATCCTCCACTGGCAGGTGAGCTATGTGGCACACCTGGCTGGATTTGTAGCTGGGCTGCTGCTGGGGATGGTGACTCTGAGGAACCTGAAGGAGCACCGCTGGGAGATTGCCCTCAAATGGACAGGCCTTGCAGTGTTCCTAGCCCTTATTGCTGCTGCAGTAGTGATACAGGTGGCCTATCCAGATGTGGTTGGCCTTTATCCACCCATGCCTGAGAAAGGTCTGTCTGGCAAGTCGCTGGATGGTAGGTCTGAAATCTCAGTGTAGACTTGGAATTTGGGTTTTGGAGGGACTAATATGCAAATTTGTGGGTTTTCAAGGGTATAGTATAAAAGGAAAACTTAGGTGGATGTTTTGGCCAAATTCTAATAGTGGAACTATGTTAAGATTGGACAGTTTGTGTGATTAATGCCAGCACAAGGAGCCAAGTTGTGAAGGTCTGCTTAATGTCTACTATTAAGAAACCTGCCAGATAAGAAACAAGCTTGGGAGCAAGCTGTCCAGGGTCATCAAATGTCAAACACATTTACTTGTATGGTACCTGGTTTATTTTCTTCTGTGTTCTATGAGTGCCTTAGAACATTTGTGAGTTTTGAGCTGAAACGTATTTTGTATTGAAGGTTGTGGAAAAAACACCTTGCTTCATTCTTCTGTACTCTTTTCAGATGTAACAGTAGTCAGTGTAATTATATTTGGACTTTTCATCAATACTGTTGTAGAGGGCATTGTTATGGCATGTTATGGTAAATGATGAATCTCATGCTTGTCTCTCTGATCTGTGGATAGTTTTGGTTTCTCCCTGCTCTGCTTGACATGGAGTGGATCTTGACTATGAATCTCGCACTAATCTGATTATTTTTTCCAAATAGTATCTTATTAGAGGTTAATTTATGTGGCATAAGTTGTGAAGCTGTATCGGAAGTTTTCATGGAGTAGCATTAGCAGTGAGAACAACTAATATAGTTCTTAAGTTCATGGAGGAATATTAGCTTAAAAATATTTATACTTTGCATCTTTTTTCTACATAAACAGCTATTAATTGTACTGGATAGAGATTTGGTTGTGTTAAGAAGCAAGGTTTTTGTCAAAGCAGTACCAGGGAATGGATTTATGACTCCTACCTTGTTTTCAATCTTTTTTGGAAATGCATTTTTTTTTTATTGGTCCAGTATTTAGAATATGAATTATTTTTTTAGATGGGTGATGCAAAAGATTGGTTTATTCTCCCTGTGTTTTGAGATAGCCATGTGCAGGCTGTTCTGTTGCATTACAGAATCATCAAGAGAAGAATAATGGAGTGGATGACTGAAAAGGTCAAAACTGGTCAAAACACAAATATGAACTACTTGAGCAGACCAGTTTGTCCTTACAGATGGGGACGGTTTCCTCTTCCATGCCATTATACTGCTTGCTCTTGTTCTTCAGTCTAGTGTTAGTGTATGTAGAGTGGAATTTGATGTCTGTGGTATCTTTGTTTTCTATGGCACAAAATTTATTGTCAATAATGAGTTCATAATTGCTATACTCATGGATTATGATTCATATGAATGACTGATAGTTGTTTTTCTGCTGCAGTTTTATCAAAGCAGGTAAAAAATAGTTCAGTTGTATCTGTACAACTCTGGTTAAAGGTTTCATTCCAACTCACTTTTCAGGGGTTTAGAATTTTGTGTTTTTTTTCATTCTTCTATCTTTGCATGAGGTATTATCTTAGTTGCACCTTTTAATGTGATATTTGCACACCAAGGGGACACTTCTTATGTACAATGTTTGAAGGATAAGCCAAGTTGAGCAGTGAGTAGCAGGATGTTGGCTCCTGCTTACTGATAGTGTGCATCAGACACCTTGCTTCTCAGGTGACAAACATGCACAGCAAATGCTTGTACCTTTTATATTTATAGTATTTTTATAACACATGTATAACATTTGTATAACTCAAACAGCTTTATAAGTATCTTGAGCACACGAATCTCAGTGTATAATGCTCACTGCACGCAGTGTCTTTTTGGAGACTGAAGGGTTTTGATCACTTTAATATTTCCATTCTGTGTACTTCGTCTTTCTTATATTACATGATGTACAATCAACACAAAATTTATTGAGACAAATATTAGCACAAGAATACAAAGGAGTCTTCCAATATTGCTCTGTCCTCTTTTGTAAGTCCCTCTCATTGTAGACAGACCTAGTATAACCTGTGCCATCTGCATGGTGATGGTATCCACCTTCTGATTTAATTGTTAATAGGATTGGTGGGGAAGCAATGTGATTATATTAATGCAAAAACAAATAACTTATGTGATCCACTTGGTTAAACATTGCCTGTGGAACAAGCATTGTTACCATATCATAAGATGATGAAGATTGAGGAGAGAGAGAGATGAAGTGACCCGTAGTATTGGGTTAGGAGACACAGTCAGCATCTTATGTAGACAGTTTCCAAGGTTCAGACACTATAAACATAGACAGTGTCTGTTAAACCCTTTGGTACTTCTTACGGCTGATATCATCAGTGCTCCTTTCTGCTTCTACTTGTGTACTGGTAACAATGGGTGTTCAGTGGACAATGTCTGACCGTGTGGATGCACCCTAAGATAGACATCAGTGGAAATTTGTACCAAATTTGTATTTGGTGATTAGAATAGTCTTTCATGATATAAGGAGTGTCATAGAGATAAATTAGCAAGTACACCAGGGTCGCATAACATTTCAGGTTGTTTTCCAAAACCTCATATTGAGAATACCTTTGTGTACAATCTATAGTTAACTTCAATCATGTATTGCTCTAAGTTCCAATCTTTTAACCACTAAATGTTAATTATGAAACTATTAGCAATAGTAATGCACTTAAGCAAGTGATAATCTTATATTACAACAATTGAAAAGACAATGTTGTATAAGAAATGCAAATATCACTCACTCCACGATTGTTTATATGAATGCTATGAGAGAGGAGTGGTCTGCAAGGTTAGCTGAGAGTGGAGTGAGGCAAGAGTGCAGCTTTCTGTTACTGGAGATGCAGTGAGGCTGCTGTGAAAGTGCAGCTGAAACAGAGCTGGAGGTTGCACTTTTAATGGAGTCTTCTGGGGTTGGAGGAGATCTAGAGAACCTGTCAATGTTGTCTTGTCTACAACAATTTTTTTCAAGGGCAAAGACCTTGTAGGTTGCCAAAGCAGCTTGAAGTGCAAGTGCATGTTTGAAGTTCCCCTGCCTTCCCACCTCAGCACCAATACTACTGTCTCTCATTGCCTTCCACAAGAGATGATTTTTCAACATAGGTATTGGGAAATGCAATCGCATTTCAGGTGGTGACACACCTACAAATCTTCACAGTATTCTAACCCTGGTGTAGAGGCTTTAAAAAGTACAAGAGGTGGGGCAAATAATTATTACTGTAATCTTTCATGTTCTTTATATCTTCCATTTTATAAATGTTGAAACAATTTAATGTATCAGGGTTTTTATGTAATTCATGTAGAGCTTAGTTCGTGTAGATGTGTTGTATTTCTGTTAGTTTCGGATATTTGCTTGTACGGCTCTGTCTACCTCTGTTTGTCTGTCTGTTGTCCTATCCCCTCTCTCACTCTCATTAACAGGCAATAACATTTACCAACTGGTACCTATATTTATATTTAAGTATATTTAGATATCAAAATTTTTATTTCATTTGCAGCCATATTTTAGTAATATATGTAACTTATACATGCATAGTTAAATGTTTTATTAACTTAGATGCTTTTTAATTTTTATACTGGATTTATACTTTATCATATATCATTATATATAAAATATATAAAATCCCCACAGAATCAGTGAGGAGGAAGGTGAAAATAAAGATCTGTGCAAATACTTGACTTTTTCTCCTCTCCTCTACTCTTTATGAAAGGTTTTTAAGACATTATGAAGATCTGCCAGGCATCACCTGACTGGCCCTGATTCTCATTAGATAAAAGGACGGTCTTTTATACTTTCATGGAAGACACTGTTATATGCAAAACTAGCAATGGAAACAGAGTGTTCCACATGCTAACACTGTTTTGCACCAAAGTGGTATGATGTGGTTTTAGCATATTTAAACATAAATAACTCGGCTAGTCCTTTTTAACACAGCACTAACAAATTTGAACAAATAAAAATGTCTTAGAGTGATCAGTTATTAAGAAAGGATAGAACCAATAGCAGTCAAAGGGTTAAAATATACATCTGAGAATGACCAATGATTCCTGCTATGTACTGTAGACATCTATCAACATTACTTTCATTGCTATACTTATTTATTCTACAGTTACTATTTATCTACCTTATCTATCACCAGTACACCCAATCTACTACAGCCTAACTGTCAATCCTACACTGAATCAAACACCTTCAGTTCGAACCTTCACTACTACATTCCAAAGGTTCTATAGAATGTAGTACCTTCCCATTATGTTTTCAGTGACAGTTTAATACCAAAGGGGAAATAAACTGATGGTGAATAATGCAGTGTAACAGGGAAAAAGAAGGTTACCTAGGCAATCAAATTTAATTCACCTAGTTATGCATGTCTTACATAAATGACACTTATATAGGCTTAGAGTGCAACTTTTACAACCCCCATTCCTTTCATCCACCTCTAACACTACTACCACCTCCACTCCCCCACCACACCCACCATACCCTCTCCACTTTTATACCTCCCTATCCCATCACCAGCCCTCCCCCCTCCCATCCTTCATCCGAACTATAATCAGAGTTAATTAGAATAGGCACTGATTAGGCAGAACATTTTTTCTCTATTCCCAGAAGGCAAAAGTTACAGTTAGCCCATTATTAATCGCCATATTTCACCGGGAGTGCGTGTTGGCATTGTTGGGTGGGCTTACAGTGCCTGAGGGAGGTGCAGGTGCAGGTGGAGGTGGAGGTGGTGGAGGTGGAGGTGGAGGTGGAGGTGGAAGAGGTAGTGGCCCTTATCGCTCCTCCTCAACAGCCACTCATGTGCTGTCAAACTTTTTTTTTCTCTCTCTCTTTCTCTTTCTTTCCTCCTCTTTTCTCCGTCTCTCCCCCGGCAGGCAGTTTTGTTAGCTTCCTGCTGTTTTTGTTTTCTCTCATTTCACTGTTTTAGTTTTTCATTGACATTTTTGTTGTAATACCTCCCCCACCCCACTCTTTTTATTGTTTTGGAATACATTAACCTTTATATATTTTTTCTTTTCGTCGGATTTTCTTCCCTGACAAACACATTCGGGAGGTTTCTACACTTTATTTTCTTCTCATTTTGCTTCACTAGTCTTTTCTTAAGTCAAATTACTTTTCCCTTGACATATTCGCTTCTTACGCTGTCCATATTTTCTCTCCGACATGCAATTTCTTCAGGCTACGACTTGTTCTCCATCGCTAATTCCACTGTTTAGTCTTCACTTCAGCTCTTCTCGCCCTTCATTGCATAATCCAACGTGCTCACTTTCTTAAATGCTTATTCTCTCGTTTCCTTTTCTCCGGTAAGAACATTATGAAGTATTGTTAGTGCTCAGACATTGGGGAGTTTTCAAAGAAGATTGGACAAGTTTATGGGTGAGGGTGATAGTTGGAAATAGGCAGAGGTGTTCACATAGGGACTGCCACGAATAGGTCTAATGGTATTTTCTAGCTTTCCTTTTTTTCTTATGTTCTTAAATCTGTGGACAATATTTCTCGCTTTACATTGCCCATCACGTCACATTAATACAGGTTTTCTTTCCTCTTTCCTCGCCAAGCAGCTCCATGAGGCACCGACGCTTGATTTTCTTTCCCATTTCAGTGTTTCATATAGACTGCAACATTTTCTCATTTAATTATCTTTCCGATCCCATTCTTCCCAAGCTTTGTTTCCAACTCATTTCCACCTCTCTCCCCCTTCCCCCTCCCCCTCCCCGGCCAGAGTTCCGTGAATCCGCTGCTCTGTTCTTTCTTTACCATTCCATTCTTCTCGCGCTGCATTGCTTGTCCTTGTTTCCTAATTCCTTGTTTTCTCTGATCATTTTCCTCTCACCCACCCATAATTCCCTGAAAAAAAAAAAAGAAAAGTTGTGAGCACTGTGCTGTATTCTGTTCAATTAAACCTTTTCTATCTTTTTTTTTTTTTATGTAAGAGGAGGGAAGGTGACCACCAAGGGCAACAAAAACAATGAAAATAAAAAAAGCCCACTTCTTTCTTTCTTTCTTTTAATTTCTTTACCTCTCTATTCCCGTTCATCTTTCAAACTTTCTCCCCTTCTGATTGTTGACTATTTCCTCACCTCCCCTCGTGCCCATTCCCATCACGTCTTCACCATCCTCACCTTCACCCCTTCACTTCACTTCTCACTCTCCTCCTCCTCCTCCTCACCCCTACAGTTTATATTAGGCACCAGGGGCACTGACACCTTGTACTTTGGCACCCTCAGACACTGGTAACTGTAAACGTGGAGTGTACCATAGAAGAAATAAAAAAAAGGGGGGGGCATTGAAATTATACAGAGTGGTGAGATTCAAAATGGTGCGGTGCTAATCACATACAAAAAAGGCCTATAAAAAGTGGTGAGTACCATAGAAGAAATAAAAAAAAGAGGGGGGGGGGACATTGAAATTATACAGAGTGGTGAGATTCAAAATGGTGCGGTGCTAATCACATACAAAAAAGGCCTATAAAAAGTGGTGAGTACCATAGAAGAAATAAAAAAAAGGGGGGGGGGGGCATTGAAATTATACAGAGTGGTGAGATTCAAAATGGTGCGGTCACATACAAAAAAAAGGCCGGGAAAAAAGTGGTGATTGTTGAAAATATAGTAATTGTGGTCGTGTGTCCGGGAGGAGGAGGAGGAGGAGGAGGAGGTGGTGCGCTTCCGGTGACTAATGGAAGGTTGTGCTCGAATCCTGAAGGCCGAGGTGTGTGTGTTTTATCATTGTTTTTGTCGTTGTCTTTATTAGAAGCCCAACAGCACACGCCCACCCTCGGAGGTCAAGACATGCAACAGTGGCGTGCGTGGTGGGGCAATTCTCTC
>CM035202.1:9258749-9279528 GCA_020233015.1 Callinectes sapidus | reverse complement strand
CTTCCCTGCCTCACGCGTTACCTAAACTCATCACCACCTTACAATGTTGCACTGAGTTGCGTTTCTTTGGTGTTCCTTTGTGTTGGTGTTTGTGTTTTACCTTTTGATTATTTTGGGGGGGCTTAGTTCAGATAGTACAATTGTGGTTATGGTGGGGGTGAGGGGGGGGGTGATGCTGTGTGTGTGTGTGTGTGTGAGTGTGTGTTACGAGAAGTTATTTCCCATGTTACGGCTATGTGGTGGTGGTGGTGGTGGTGGTGGTGGTGCGTGCTGGTATAAGGGAGGGGAGGGAGGGGGTGTGGGGGTGAAGTGTCGGGGGTAGGGGGGGCAGGGGGCAGGAGCAGGGTAGGTGAGGGCCTCTGGCGGTAATGGATTGAACACACAGACTGTCCGACGACCATTATTATCACGAAAATGATCATCTTTGCGCTACGGGGTTACCAGCTAGTCTTTTTCCCTCCCCGTAGCTCCCTCAACCTGTTATTTCTCGTATATAATTGGTTGGAATTATAGGCGGTCTATCTGAGGCTGTTTCACCGTCTATGTGGATGGATTTCTCATATATATTTTGTATAGGAAAAGTAAAAAGGAAGGGGGGGGGGGGAGATATAAAGACATTTGTTTACTCAGAAGATGCAATGGTGGGATTCTTATGTGTTTTTTTTCAAGGTAAATGTGAGGTTTGTGTGTGTATATTGAACTCTCTCCCTCTCTCTCTCTTTTTCTCTCTCTTTCTGTGATATTTCATTCTTTTTCCCTTATTTATTCTATTTCTTGTATTTTTTCTTCTCATATTCTTTTGTTCAATATTTTTCTTCTACTTCCTTTCTTCAATTTCCATTATTTTTTCCCTTTCTTTGTCTTTTTCTATCTATTGTCTCCTTTGATTTCATTGTCCGTTCTTTACATCATCCCTTCGTTCTATTCAATAAGTTTAGCAGTTAATTTCTTTAATTTAGAATCGCTTTTCTTTGTGCATCTCTATTTCTTCTAGACCTAATATTTTGACGCTTCCCTTTCTGCATCTCTATCATTATTCTCCTTTCCTCCATTCCTTTCCCTATAATCTTCAGCTTCCTCCATCTTCTTCTCACCTCCCTTGCCGGCTTCCTTCTGCCCTATCTCCTATTTATTTCCTCTCTTCCCTTTATTCTTTAATGTATTAGGACGCATTTTTTGTATTTATTTTGCTTATTATTTGCCGATTATATACAGCTTCAGAAACTCATGTGGGGGGAATGAAAATGATACAGACTCTGGATATTAGTTTTCTGTCCTCCATAGACCCTTCGTAATGTTAATAAAATCGTCTAATCATACTCAAAGCTCGTGGTAAAAATGTGTCCCAGTGCTGAAGGGGTTAAACTCACTACTATTTCTCTTATATGCTCTTCTCGTGTTTCCTCCTCCTCCTCCTCTTCCTCTTCTTCCTCCTTCTGGTATTCAAGCTACATAATTATTCCTTCATTTTGTACGTTGGACAAGAAATATTTAGATACTTAACCCGCATGAGTGAAGACAGAACGGAATGAAGTACAGGTGAGGCCACAATTCATTCAGGTTACAGGTGGGAAGGGGCAGGTTAGGAGGCCAGTGAGATGGTTACAGGCAGTGTCAGGGGTTGCAAATGGGGGAGGGGGGGGTGTTAAGGGGGTACAGGTTAAAGGGTACGAGTTCACATATATCTATTTTATTTTATTTTTTCTTACCGATAGAATTTTTGTTGATGGTTTAACCCGCGTGTCACGATTCTCCCGGTAATGACAGAAAAAGGCCGCGCCGACGTGTGCCTCGGGAGAAAAGTTTACCCGAGGCGCCACTTACGGACGGTGGGAAAAAGTATGTGTGTGTGTGTATGTGTGTGTGTGTGTGTGTGAAGAAAGAGTGTGCTGGGCGGCGGCGGTGGTGGTGGTGGTAGTGGTGGTGGCAATGACCGAAATTCAGGTTAATTAGGAACTGCGATGAATAATTAAGATGATCAAGTGAAGAATAAGAGATTAAAAACCATGAACAGCAATAACCAAGGAGAAGAAAGAGGAGGAGGAGGAGGAGGAGGAAGAAGAGGAGAAGAAGGAAGAGGAGTGGATCAAAAAGACAAAAATAAAACAAATCAACAACAAACACCACCACCACCACCACTAAAAACAAACACCAAACATAAACAAAGGAAAACAAACAAGAAAAAGAGCAAGAAAACAGAACAAGGACGAGAAATATAAGAAGAAGGATCCACATAAGAGTTGCGAGGTGGAGCAGAAGAAACTGATACCCTTGATAGACTTACTGGCAGAGTGAGGCAATACAAAGTGGACAATATTACCATCTAAACCAATACACTCCCTGGCGATGTCTTACCCTCATTACCAAGGCAGTTAGGAGCATTAAGTAATTGAGGGTGGTAATTTACAAGCACTAACGTAAGCTCTATCGGGTTCTTTCTCCTCTTTCTTCTCTATTATCCTTATTGGAGAGAGACGATGATTTAGCTTGTTAATGGGTGCAGTTATGGGTGGTGGTGGTGGTGGTGGTGGTGGTGGTGGTGGTGGTAGAGGAGAACACCAATCGAAGACATGACGGTAAAGGAATCCTGAAGAAAAAGGAAGACAAAAAAAAGGGAGGAGGAAAAAAAAGAAGCAAAGGGTCAAATTAACACAAAATTCATGAGTGACCAAACCCAACAACAACAACCAAAAAAAAGGGCACATACATATAACTTATAACCAAAAAAAAACCTTCCCTTTCCCACAGTCCTCGATTTTCGGAATACCTGACGGAAATGTCGAGAAAATAAGATGCTTTTTTTTTTTTTTTCTTTTTTTTCTTCAAGAGGATCGAGGGACAGAATAAAAAAAAAAGAGTTACCCAGGACTAATA
Source organism: Callinectes sapidus (assembly GCA_020233015.1). Classification (NCBI taxonomy): domain Eukaryota; kingdom Metazoa; phylum Arthropoda; class Malacostraca; order Decapoda; family Portunidae; genus Callinectes; species Callinectes sapidus. Next base: position 9,276,654 of record CM035202.1, on the reverse strand, counting down.
GGAGACGAGGAAGGTCTTGATATATGGGGCATTATTAGGCGGGAGGACGACTGGCTGGCTGTACAGATATTAAGGGAGAACCGAAGGGGGCAGTTAAGGCGGCCAAGATAAACAGGTTTTTAAACACAAGTATACAAGGAATACAGAGCTTTTGGGGAGGAGGTGGAGGAGGGGAGAGTGGGAGATGAGGTTGGGAGGTGAGAGTATGACTAGGAGGAGGAGGAGGAGGAGGAGGAGGAGGTAGTGGTGATGGTGGAAGGAAAAAGAAGATTGACAGGTAAGGAGAGGCAAGGTTGACGCCCCTCTACCTTACCTCCTTTGGGTTGTGTCTTTTGAGTGCAATGCAGAAAGAACACCGCCGTTCGTACGTGTAACATGGAAGAGGAGGAGGAGGAGGAGGAGGAGGAGGAGATCGTGTCATGATGGAGGTTTGATGGTTGTGGTGCAGGATGTGGTGAGGCTGTGTGTGGGCGTTCGAAATAGCTGCGATGGGCGGTGAAGAAGAGCAGGAGGAGGAGGAGGAGGAGGAGGAGGAGGAGGAGGTGATGGGAAAGATGGTGAGGAATGGGTTGTGAGTGGTGATGGAGAGTGGCTAAATAGAGGAGGAGGGAAACGCTGGTAGCAAAGGTTGACAAAATGATAGGTTGTCACAGGCCGCACCGCACCGCACCAGCGTTACCAACCAAGACCATATGGTGGGAAATTGTGGAGACTGGCAGTGGTGGTGGTGGTGGTGGTGGTGGTGGTGGTGGTGGTGGTGGTGGCGGTGGTGGCCTCGTGGTGGATGAGGGCAGGAGGAGACGACCCACTCATCCACCACTCAACTACACCACGACACCTACTACTACTACAACAACAACAACAACAACTACTACTACTACTACGACTACTACTACTACAAAAATCACTTCTATTCCAACTAATACGGAAAGAAAGTAATTAACACTCTTTATTACCGCTGAAACTCCCATTACTTCGAAAAAAAACACCTCAAATTCTCACGGGAAAGATTAACAGACGTGGTATTCTTATTCAGCGCCCAGAAATTAACAAGTATTCTAGCACCAGGATAACCACACAATCACAACCTCGTATTGGGACTTTTAGCTTCATCCATGTGTTCATTTCTAAGGGATATGTTGAGAGATAGGAGTGTTTTGGTCAGCTGAAGATGTGTGGGTGTGTGAAGGGGCTGTACTTGTTCTGATAGTGAGTGATCTTAACTCCTTCAGTACTGGGACGCATTTTTATCTTCAGTTTTTTGGGTACGATTAGATGATTTTATTGATTTTAGGAAAGATCTATGGAGGTGTCAAGTGTAATGGCCGGAGTCTTTACTATTCTAAGTTTCTGAAGCTGTGTAAAATTGTTAAATAGTAAGAAGAATAGATATGAAAATGCGTCACAGTACTGAAAGGGTTAAATATTTGTATCTCTGAAAATTATTTGAGATAGAGTTGACTTAATGTTCCGTCAGCATCTCATCAAAACACCACACCACACTATACCCAATTTACCACATCCACCACCACCACCACAACACCATCCCTTCTAACACTCCCTGAACATCCCCACCCCACACCAGACCACACCACACCACACGCCACGCCCACCTTACCACACTCACCACAAAACCACGCCCCATCTCCCTGGCCCCGACTCCTCCCCATAAACTCACATCTCACCACAGAACATCCGGTCCCTCCCTACATCAACCCCGCCCCGCCCTGCCCTGCCCCGCCCCGCCCCGCCCCGCCCCGCGATACACCTGGCGTAGTCTATTAGCACCCCCCTCAGCAAGGCGCCGCGCAGATTACACTCGTCTCATTGCTTTATCACTCCTCTCGCCGCGGTATAAACAGGCCTTTACGACTCGGCCTTATCGCGCACACCTCTGGACGCTCTCGTGTGTGAAAGATGAATAATCGACAATCTAAATGAGATCTCCCGACTCGTCAATTTATATACACTCGGCCCATTCCCATTGGTGCAATAAATTAATGTGCTGCAGCTCCAGGGAAGGGTAGGGAAGGTTCAGGGGTAAGGGCTCAGGGGTAAGGGGTTATTGGGAGGGGGGACAGGCGCTCTCACTCCCTCTCTCTCTCTCTCTCAGGTGATACAGGTGGATGAGGAAGGTGGTTTTTGTAATTTAGGTTATGAGGGTTGTGTGGATGAGATGATGTGGCTGGCGAGGCAAAGGGAAAGAAAGATGCGTTGGGTGAGGATAATGTGGTTGTGTTAAGATCGATTGGTGAGGTTTGCATGGTGTGATGGTGAAGAATTTGTAGTGTTTTTTTTAATATTTTTTTTATTGATAGTGTGGTGAAGATGGTGTATTATAAACTGGTTGGGTTTTTAAAGTAAATAGGAGAAGAGACATATTATAAGTGACTTGAGTTGTAGTGATGAGAGTCTACGCTGGGTATCTTTATCATCATCACGCACACGCACGCACACACACACACACACACACACACACACACACACACACACACACACACACACACTGCAGATCAATATGTGCATAATCAATATTCCAGTTCACGCATATTTATCCTCCCACACCTTCCACTTCCTCCCCCTCCTCCTCTTGTCCTCCTCCTCCACCCCCTTCAGCCACTCCAGCTCCCACTACGACACACTCCTCCACTCTTCCACTCACCACACCTTTCATGTCCCCTCGTTCTCCCCCTCCATTCTCTTCCTCTCATAACTTCACCTTTTTTCTTATTCATTTATTCATATTCATTATCATTCATTCTTTTCCTTCATCTACTTCTATGTACGTTATTCTTTTTTTTTCTTACTCTCCCTCTCCCTCTCTCTTCCTTACATGTTTTCATCACCTCTTCTTTTCTCCCTGGGTCTTTTTTTTCTCCTGCCTAAATTTCACTCTTTTTTTTCTCTCCCTCTCTTTATATTTTTTAACTCATTCTAACCCTCCATGTATCCCAGAGCTCCTGACGTTCCTCCCTTCAAGCCTCTACCTCCTCCTCCTCCTCCTGCTGCTGCTGCTGCTGCTCCTCCCATCACCATCACTCCAACCCTTCTCCATCATTCCTTCGACTCCCTCACACTAATCATGCCATCCCTCCTCCTCTCTCTTCCCCGCTGCACCAGCCCTACTATTATCCCCTCTTCTTCCCACTCCTCATCACTCCCTCTCGCACATCTACCTCCCCAACAGCGCCGCCATTTCCAATATATAATCGGTGTATCTTTGGTCTATTCCCTTTGGTTTCTCCTCTACTCTCGCCTGTGTCAATAACGAACACTCTTGTACTCCCAGCGCTCTCTCTCTCGCTCTCTCTTTATTGAGTCTGTGTAGTTTGGGTCTTAATCTGTTTCCCTTCCCCCTCCTTGAAGGTGTGTTAAGCATCGTCTGTTTGTTTACATCACTGCTACTGACTGCTTTCTCTTGAGTTCGTTAACTGCATTTTTTCTTCCTCTTCTTCTTTTTATGTTCTTTATTCTTTTTTTTTTTCTTTTCAACTGCTTTTTTTAAATGCAAGAGGAAGTTTCTGGTTCTCACATCACCTTCATCTTCTTTTTCCTCATTTGTTCCCTCGACCTGCCTTCAAGTGGCCGAGATTTTCCGTGTGGCTCCCTTCGCTGCCTCCTTCCATCCCTCCCTCCCTCCCTTCCTCCCCTCTCCACACCCGTCTCCTGTCCCCCCCCGCCCCCACCGCTGCCTCTCTCTCGGATGTGCGTGTGGCGGGGCGATTACACGAGTGAGAGATGCTCCCCGTCTGTCCCGGCAGTAGCTGTTGTTGATTTATCTCTCAATTTTACCCTCATCTCTCGGTCTTGTCCCATACTTTCATCCCTGATTTTCCTACCCCGACCTGAGTTTATCGCTAATACTGCGCGGTAATAACGAGTCCTTTCTCCAGATGCGAGGCGTGAGGGAAGGGCATTAGGACTACGAAAGGCGGCGGTGGTGGTGGTGGTGGTGGTTCTAAAGTGTCCAAGAGGGGGGGTTGTGTCTCCGAATTTTGCACAGGGATGGAAAAGGGTAGAGGCGGTGAGCGGGGAGCCATCAAGAGGAAGGCCCGCATACTCTCACTCTCTCTCTCTCACTCACTCACTCACTCGGCTGGCTCATCTCGCCTCGCTCCCTCACAATGAATCGCCGCCGATATTCTGATTCAAGGGGAAATATGCTGAGGGGAGAGCCGGTGTAATTACTGGCGATGTACGGCCAGTGTGTGGTGACCGAAATGTGGTGATGCTCTTACCGTGGCGTGGGGAATAGACACATGCTCTCTCACACACACACGCTCTCTCTCTCTCTCTCTCTCTCTCTCTCTCTCTCTCTCTCTCTCTCTCTCTCTCTCTCTCTCTGAATTCCATCCCACACTTATCATTTTTGCTTCTCTTTTCTTTCCAACTCATTCTTCCTCTGTTCCGTGTTTTTTTTCTATTCTTTTTTTTCTCCTTTCTCTCTTTCAATGCAGCAAATAATTTACACTCCTCTATTCCTCACACACCAGACTCACCTGCCACACACCTGCACACGACGCACAGGTAACGTTTATGCCACTTCACACCTTTACACCACCACCACCACCACCACCACCGCTACTACGACCGCCACAGCCACCAGCAATAACAGCAGCAGTATTCTCGCGCCTAACTCCGCCTTGCCGTACGCTGCACATTCCCTTATGGTGAGAAATTTTAATCCCCAGTGCACAAATCACAAACATAAGACCCTTACACTGTGCAATTAAGAGCCTCTCATTTAGACCAGCACCACTGCCACCACCACCACCACCACCACCACCGCCGCCGCCGCCAGCACCAACACGCAACACCACAATAAAAACAGCACGGTAATAAGAAACAGTAAACGCAACACTCACAGCAAGAAAAGCAGCAACAGGAACAACAGCAACAGCAGGAACGGACAGCAGCAGCAGCAGCGGCGGCGGCAAGAGATTTTCCACCTCCTTTTTTTTAATAGTTACCGTTACGACACGAGGCGAAAATATGAGAGGTGGTAATGGCGGGAGAAATATATTTGATCTTTATGTAAGCGGCGGCCGGGCCTGCCTTCGCTGCGTGTCCCGGCTCAGTGTAATTAAACTCGCTACGCTCAATTTCGTTCTTTACTTACAAGTGGGCCGGTTACGCTAATGCTAGGTGGGCAGCGCGCGGCAATAAAATACATCCGTATCCGTAAGCATATCTTCTCTCTCTCTCTCTTTCCACCTGTAATTACCGGGGAGTTCTGAAGGTCTTATCTCGACACCGCGTGGGTTAAAGCTACCAGTGTTTGTATTCCTAAGTGAAATAGTGAGCGGACCGCCACTTAACGAATTCCAGGTGGTATTGTCTGGTTTACACGTTTGAAGGATGTCCCCTGCAGCCTCCCACCACACTCCCAGGGAAGGCAGGGACACGGGCGGGGCTGGAACGGGGCTGGAACGCTGCTAGGGCATGTGGATTGGGTGGGGCTGGGGCGGGGCTGGAGCAGGGCTGGACCGGGGCTGGGGCGGGGCTGGGGCGGGGCTGGACCGGGGCTGGGCGGGGTTAGGGTGGGGCTGGGGTGTCATTCATCACAGTAACCACATGCCGTGACACAAACCTACACCAATACATAACAAATGATTTTCCCTTGTGTTTTTCCTACCTGTTTATATCATTGTTTCTGGATTGTATTGTATTATTGGTGTGTTATTGGTGACTAAATGAGGCTCATATTCTCAGACACTTCTATGCTTCACCTCCACTCTTTCAGAAGGCTTCAGTTAAGTTGATAAGAGTTTTAAGGTGATTTTACGGTTTTAGAGGCAGAATGACAGGATTTCTACCTTATTAACTGGAGAAACACTCTTGAAAACCTCGCGGTGAGAGAACAAAACATTGTTATTGATATTTATATTGTTCTAGAGTGACAAGATTTCTATATTATCAATTGGAGAAACACTATTGAAAACCCCGCCTATCATCTCTGCGGCCTTGGAAAATAGTCGTGTTGAGAGAGCAAAGCGTTACTGAATATAGATCTGAGAGAATGGAAGAAAGAGAAATTCCGAATCTCTCTCTCTCTCTCTCTCTCTCTCTGACTTTCCTATACCCATGTCTTGTTATTCCAGGTGAACGAACTCATCAATCAGACCAATGTGTGACTAATGGTAATGACATGTGACTGGAAGAGAGTGTTCGTTTTATCATTACTCGTTCCGATCCGTCTGTGTTTTGTATTTTTCCTTGCTCGTGCTGGCTGGTCTTGTTATTGAGTGAAGGGACCCCAATTTTTATGCTTTTGTTTTGCCGCGCCGGGGAGGGTGTGGCGGCGGTGATTACGACGGTGGGGAAGCGATGGGTAATGAGGGCTTGTGGTGTGTTCCGGCGGGGCTGAGGAACGTGTAGCGAAGGGGAAAGGGGGGAGGAAGAGAGACAGAGATGGAATGGCGGAGAAAGACAACGAAAATTACAGTTGAAATAGAGTTAACACATTATAACTTCGATGGTTTATGTGTTAATCTTGAGTGGAAAAACAACGCATTCACAGCACTTAAGGAATTCAGTACCATGATGCGTTTTCATATTTATTCTGCTTCGTATTTGGTGATTTTATACAGCTTCAGAAACTTCAGAAATCTTCCCACCTACATAGACCCTTGCTAATGTCAATAAAACCATCTAATCACACCGAAAACTCGTAATAACAATACGTCCCAGTACTGAAGGGGTTAAAATTAAAAAGATGGAGGACGACAGAGAACAAAATCAACGCAACAAAGACAAAACACATTACTTTAGCCTCTCGTAAGTAAGAATTTTCACACGTTTAGTTTAGGAGACGTGAGGTGAGGAGGATAGGTGTGGTCTGACGGGGCACAGAGCACGGGGATCGGGGAACGGGGCACGGAAGGGTATGGCGGGGCAGGTATGGGGAGAGACGGGCCAGAGATCAACATGAGGCGCCACCAGTCCGCCGCGACTCACAAAAGTCTGCAAGCAAGGAAACCGAAAGGTGACGAGAGTGGCGTGAGTGCGGGGGATGAGAGCTCCTGAAGGGGTGGCAGGAGGAGGAGGAGGAGGAGAAGGAGGAGGAGGAGGAGGAGGAGGAGGAGGAGGAGGAGGAGGAGGAGGAGGAGGAAGGAGGCGGTTGCTTCCTCTAATTACGTGCGGTTTGGTTTCCTATGAAGAGCATCTGAGAAGGAAGACATTTAGTTGAGTTAGTGCGCACCTGTGGGTAATGCAATGGCACAGAGTCATAGGTCAGAGTGAGGCGGCGGCTGCAGGAAGAGCAGTGAAGACCCGAGTCGTGTTTAGAATCGGGTAGAAGTGAAGGTTTATTGCACCGAATAATATTTACTTTCTCCATGTAGAAGTTTTGTGGCAGGCAGACTCTAACCTTAACTGGTGCCTCGCCGCATGGTAAACACGAAGGCATAAAGCACAATTTCAAACACTAAACACTGGCTATATATCCCTTCAGTGATGGTGCTGTCCTCTATATCCCGGCGATCCATAACTGGGGTCATATGGCGGACATAAACGCGATATATATTTATAAGGCATAAAAAGAGTCAAAGAACTGCTGCATATTGACACCTGATGATTCGATTTGCTAGAAAGAGGAGGAGAAAGAAGGGGGTGGAGGTGTTCATAGAGAGAGAGAAAGAGAGGGACATATACTTAATTTACTTATGGCGAATAGGTTCCAAAAAGGTGCAGTGAGGCGTGGTGTGCGGCAGTGGGTCCCCAGGTGGCAATGTCCCAGGGAGAATGAAGGTGTCAGTCGGGCCAGAGCACCGTCGGAGATTTATGTCAGCGGCTGATATGCATACGAGAGACGGCAATCATTCACGTGGCTGGAAATATTGATACAGTGTGTTTATGCATTGTGTCTCGCCAGGGGGAACGTTCGATAGCATTTACTTGAAGCGGATTCTGCGTCACCGAACGAGATTAATAAACATTTAAACGTGAAATTGGCTTCATTTTTGAGTCTGGCGGCGTCGATCAGATCTTTTTGTAGGGCGGGCGGCGAGGCGTGAGGCCGTGGCGGTGATGTATTGCCGCCACGCCCACCCCTCACCACCCACCCACCCACTGCCCCCGTCCCCCACACACACCTTATGCACCTTCACTTCCTGGGCCAATACTTCTCGTCACCCACGCCTCACCCGCTACACTACCGCTCATTGACACCCCACACCAACCTTTACCTTCCCCAGTACACCCCAGTTATACTCCTCCCGGTACACCAGTTTTATTCTCAGGTTAGTTTAAGTTGGATTAGGTTAGGTTACGTGGTCTCTAATCTCATCCCACTTTAATTACCAGTAGATGTCACTTGCGTTCCTCAATATGCACCAGTTTCGCTCCCCGGTACACTTGTTTCATTGGCAGTTTGAGTTATGTTAGGACATGTACATCCCAGTTTTATCCGAGGTCGATTCCCAGTAGACATCACTTTCATTTCCCGTTGCTTTCAAACCCCAGTACTTTCATTCCATAGTACTTCCATTCATCTATAACATCTCTAACTTTTCCCTAACTTCCTGACTAACATACACTTGCAGCTTTCCCACGCCTTTCCTCCCTCTCTCTCTCTCTCTCTCTCAATACCTCTCCCTCCTCGTGATGGACGGAACAAATGCGTCAAAAAAAGAGAGAAAACACAAAACAGATAGAGACACAAACATTACTCCCAGCGCACCATTGATCACAGGTGAATGGGACGTGACAGGTAGCAGCAGGTGACGGCAAACACGACCCACCAGATTCAGATACAATAATTATTTACTGTACATGGCCATGGGGGAGCCGCGCCTCACCATGACACTGTTATTCATTACTCTCCGCTCCATTTGTGGCTGTTGTGACGTGCTTTCCTTGTCTGTGAGTTGTCAGGGAAGAAGAATGGAGGTAACGGTACAGGGAGTTAGGGACGGAGGGGGCTGTAGGGTAGCGCCAAACCACCTTCATCTCCCTCTCTCTCCTTTTTTGTGGGAATGGGACGGTCGGTGTGTCGGCTCCGGCCCACCGCGGCGCCAGGGTGGGGAAAGACTGACAAGTGACAACCTCAGGGCTCTGGTACACGGACACACGGACACACGGACACTGGCAAGGACTCGTACGTGTAGTTAAGTGTGTGTGTGTTGTGTATTTACTGATGACAAAGTGTGAGGAGGAATAAAGTGATCTAAAATTAGTGCCAAGAAGCATAACAAAGAGTAAATAAGCAAGATAGAGTGCTTGAAGATAGAGACTTCAAGGAAAATGTCCTTTACTTTAGTAAGGAGAATAATGCTGCATATGTGCGATTGCTGATGAAGGTTGAGCAAATGTGGGTCATCTTAAATCAATTCCAACCAACACAGTAAGGAGTAAATAAGCAAGACATAAATTTTGAAGGTAAAGCCTATGAAAAATGTGTTCTTCTATGTTATCTGGTAAATGGAAAAACAAAAAAACTTGAACACATATGGGCCACTTTAAATCAATTCCAAGTAACACAGGAATGAGTAAACGAAGATAATACAATTTTTAAAGGCAAAGACTATGGAGGAAAAAAAAAACCCTTCTATATCTGAAAAACACTTCGCACATCCGATCACCGTTGAGTGTTGAAGACAGAACAACAGTGAGACGGTACAACAGTGAGACAGAACATTTGGCCTTCTAACAGTGAGTTGCCGCTGCTGCCACACTCTGACCCCGCGCCGCACTTCCTGACGGGCTAAACACACACTGCAAAACACCGATGACGTAAACGAGTCTAGGCTAGAAAACACACACGCATTTACTACCAAAGGGGAAAAGTTGGCGGCTTGTCATAATATTTCCCCGAGCACAAAGGCAGACACCACAAAGACTACCTATTGCTGCCACAGGACAAGAATAGGGAGCAGCGGAGTAATCGATGTAATTTAAGGACGATCTTATCAATTAACAAAGACCAGTGTCCGTGTGTCAATGGGCAGGAGTCGCGCCGCCCACCGTCCATTGTATCCCGCCCTGTATAATTGTATGGTGCGTAGAGTCAGACCTCAGCCGTGCAGATGCCAGGCGCTGTTACCCGCTCCACTGCTCCCCCGCACAGAACACCACCACCACCACCACCACCACCACCAGTACGTCACTCCACTCGTGTGTGTGTGTGTGTGTGTGTGTGTGTGTGTGTTAAGGGGGACAAAACTGAGTCCGTTTTATCGACTCTGAGTAAACAGAATCATGACCAACAATTCTGAAGCAATAAGAGTTCAGTTACATGTGTGTGTGTGTGTGTGTGTGTGTGTGTGTGTGTGTGTGTGTGTGTGTGTGTGTGTGTGTGTGTGTGTGTGTATCTAACCTTGAGGGTTCTTACAGTGGTCATCGGAAACAAAGACGCCGTGGAATACCATAACACATCACTCAATAGCATTTATATAACATGACTCATTGGAGATTCTTCCCTCTGAGAACCTGACTGGCCGGTGATGTATGTGCTATTTCATCGTTACCACAGAGACACAAGACCTTCAGCATTTCTAATAATGATGAGATGACAATTGATACTAAAGTGAACTAAGACGAGAGAAGATTAAAGTTCGTATTCTCAAACACTTCTCTTCTTCACCTCCACTATTTCAAGAGACATTATTGAAATTTACACGATTTTTTAGAGTTTTTTACAATTTTCTACATTATTAATTGAAGAAACACTCTTTAAAACACCGCTAAACATCTCAATGACCTTAAAAAACAGTCATGGTGAGAAAGCGCGTTATCAATGATGTTTTCACGATTCTAGAGACAGAATGACACGATTTCTACACTATTAACTGGAGAAACACTCTTGAAAACCCCACTAATCATCTCTGTGGCTTTGGAAAACAGTCGTGGTGAGAGAGAAGAGCATTTCTGAATACGGCCCTGAGAGTATAGAAAGTAGAGAGGGAATGAGGAGAGAGGCTGGGCTGGGATGAGTGACGAGCGAGTGAGTGGAGAAGGGAGAGGCTTGGTGAGTGAGTGAGTGAGTGTTGAGGCGGTAGAGGAAGATGACGCCACACCCAAGGGTCACCACGCCCAAACCACCACCGCCAACAAAGTACCCTTCCATTCCCTTCACTCACTCCTTTTCCTCTCTTTCTTCACTCCCTTCTTTACTTCCCTCCCTCCCTCCTTCCCCCCTTTCATTCCTCTCTTTCCTCACTCCCTTCTTTACTTCCCTCCCTCCTTCTACCAAAGTGAAGAGTAACACGAGGTCAGGCAGTCTCAATATCAGTAACCCCTTCAGTACTGGGACACATTTTTACTACGAGTTTTGAGTATAGAAGATCTTATTGACACCAGCAAGGGTCTATGGAGGTCAGAAGATTAGTGGCCACCTTCTCTTCTAAAAGGTCAGCATGCCGTGAAGAGAGCAAGGGAAGAGGTGGACTGGGAGGAGATGAGGAGGAGATGAGGAGGAGATGGGGAGGTGGTCCAGGGCATACCAAGCGACTCCTCCCTCCTCCATCTCCTCCCCTTCCCCTTCCTCCTTCCCTCCATCCCTTAAAAAAGTTTATTCCAGGACGTTTGGAGACCGCGGGAAGGGAGGAGGAAGGAAAGAAGGGCGGGGGGAAGGGAAGAAGAAGGAGGGCAGGTAATCATGGAGGGAGGGAGGGAGGGAGGGAGGGAGGGAGGGAGGGAGCTACTGCAGTACAAAACCTGGCTAGAGAAGGAACGACTTGTAGGAGCAAAAAGCGTGAGGAGGAGGAGGAGGAGGAGGAGGAGGAGGAGGAAGAAAAGACCAAAGAATCATCACCATCGCCATTCTAGTCTGGACGAAGAAAAACGAATGAGGAAGAAGAGCAAGAATAAGAAAAAAAACACACAAAGAAAATCACACACACACACACACACAAAAAAAAAAAAACACAGTACCAAAAACACGACCCAAAAAAACAAACACGTTATTTTTCCCCGCGACACGAAGAGAGACATCATCTGAACCGATTAAAAGACATCAGGATCAGTAAAGCGCTGTACACACAAGATGGAGCCCTGAGCCGCGCCAGATGCGACCCAATAGAGTGTCGGGGAAGCGGCTATGAGGAGCCCTTACGTGAGATTACAAGTATACGTTAATTTCTGCGAGTGCTGGAGTCAATTCTTGTTTCTCATACCGCCCCTGTCTTGGAGTGGGCGGCGAGGGGAGGGGAGGGGAGAAAGAGAGAAAAGAAAGAAGGAAAGGAAAGGAAAAGAAAGGAAAGGAAAGGAAAGAAAGGAAAGGAAAGGAAAGGAAGGAAGGAAGGAAGGCGGGGAAGTAGATAAATAGGAAAGAAAAAGGAAGGAAAATAGGAAAGAAAAGGAAAGAATGAGGATAAAGAAATGGCAGAAGAAACAAGGAAAAGAATAGGACAAAATAAAATTCGAAGGAAGGAAGGAAGGAAGGAAGGACGGAGGGCAGGATGGAAATAGAAAAGAAAAAGGAAGAAAAACAGGAAGAAAAAAGAAAGTAGGAAAACAAGGAAATAGCAGAAGAGACAAGGAAAAGAATAGGATAAAAATAAATAAAACGCGTGAAAACAAAGTAATGTTGGCAATAATGTGAATATGAGGAGTCAGAGAGAGAGAGAGAGAGAGAGAGAGAGAGAGAGAGAGAGAGAGAGAGAGAGAGAGAGAGAGAGAGAGAGAGAGATTCACGACATTAGAACAAGGGCGCCCAGTGGAGGAGGAAGACTTCTGTGCTCCACCTTCTTGGCTACGATTATTATAAGTGAGAAATGCGGGTTTATTGCTACGAGAGAGAGAGAGAGAGAGAGAGAGAGAGAGAGAGAGAGAGAGAGAGAGAGAGAGAGAGAGAGAGAGAGAGCACCTATACTCACAAACATCGCATACAAATCTTTCTCCTCACCCCCAAAACTTCCTTACCACACAACGCTAAACACTAAATACCTTCACTCTTATTTTTTTCCCCTTTTTTCTTACTCTCTTAACACTTATCCTTCGATTTGCTTTGTCTTCCGTATTGCCAAACCAACCCTGAGATCTTACGCCTTAATCCAGCCATCCCACAGCACTCTACCAGCTAAAGACTCTTAAATACACTCTTTTCACCTATCTATTCCACCTTTCTTGTCGATGTGTGTTAAGATTCCCTCGTTTTAGCACTGTGTTGCCGGGTACATCGCAGTGAGAGAGTTAAACTACATGTCTGTCTATCTAACCGTGTATCTGCTCTCCCCACCCCCTCCTCTCCCCTCCCTTCTCTCCCTTCCTCCCCTGGCCATGGCGGGATGCAGGTTGCCACTTTGGGTGCTGGGTTCCGTCTTGCGTTCCTTTAATTTCGCCTCCCCGTCGCCCGTCACCTGCCTCGCCTCTCCTTAGGTTCCTCCCTCGCGTGTCAGGCCGTCACACCCTCACTCTGAGTCACGCTGCAGCTGCCACGGGACTCACTCTTCCCCTCGCCTGCAGTCACCCTTTGTCCCCTTGACTCTCACTCTTGCCATTACTGTGCGCTTAATTATCACCCTTCTTCCTCCTCCTCCTCCTCGTCTTCTTTCTCCAATTGGTCTTCCTCGTTCGTCTATTCCTCTTCCTATCTCTTCACGTTGAGGTTCATTGTTTTGTACATGATGTGGTGTTAGTTTAAGGTATTTAGTATTGTATCATTACGTGTTTAGATATACCCATGTTCTTTCTACACAAATAGTTGGTAAATGTATCAAGTGACAGTTTATTCCGCCTCATGCGCGCCGCCTCTGCATGTTTTTACTATTATTATTTTTTTTTCAAAGTATAATTCTCTGGAGCGTTTGTTCTTCGACTCTCACTGACACTGCTCACGTATCCTGCCAGCGAGCTCGTGTTTTAAGCTCATGAGAATAATCGACCCACTGTTTCCCACGTGGCCTCGCCCCACTGGTTCACACGGCGTGGCTCTTGCGGCTCCATTTTTGTCACCTTGTGGTATGCCCGTCTATTACTTGCCTTGAAAATCTCACAATATGCCTTGTTCTTAATCGCTCATCCTGGACTTTTCTGTACTTGTAGCTTGCGAAGGTAAGGCTGCGCGAAGACCTGTAGGCGACAGCTTGTCTACAAACATATGCAGCAAACAACTGCATATACATCAGGAAATAGGTACTGTGGACTTACATGTAACTTGACTGTAAGATTAGAACAGTAAAAAAAAGAAAAGAAACCACCAACTCCTCAGACTTCTTTGTGTTTAGTTCTTAGACGACTGCAAAACTTACTTACTAAATAGTGTAGGAGAGAACAGGGTAGGGGTGTGGCGGTAGTAGTGGTGGTGGGGGTGGTGGTGGTGGTGGTGGTGGTGACGATGGTGGTGGTGACGGTGATGGTGGTGGTAGTGAAACTGTAGAGAAAAGTGATACAAAAAGATGTGGTGTGTGTGTGTGTGTGTGTGTGTGTGTGTGTGAAAACAGCGCATGATGCCGTAACTTGGTGTACGTAGTGTGCTTAGGGCGAAATTTAGTCTGACGAGAGAGAGAGAGAGAGAGAGAGAGAGAGAGAGAGAGAGAGAGAGAGAGAGAGAGAGAGAGAGAGAGAGAGAGAGAGAGAGAGAGGAAAAACAACAAAAAAGTGAAAAATATGCATGTGGTGTGACAGAGACAGAAGCAATTAAGTGAAGGCAGAAAAAAAGCAGAAAAAAGGCAAAAAAATAGAAAAACTGAGGCAAGGAGGGAGGAGTGAGTGTTCTGAGGGTCTGACCGAGGCAGCAGCGGCCACTGGCAAGGCGGGGGGTGGAGGGGGGGTGGACACCGCAATGAGGGCGTTGTTTATAACTTTGTTAAGGTAATAATAAGAGGCGGAGGCTCAGCGTGGTGGAGGGATGTTGGGATAGGTGAGGAGAGAGAGAGAGAGAGAGAGAGAGAGAGAGAGAGAGAGAGAGAGAGAGAGAGAGAGAGAGAGAGAGAGAGAGAGAGAGAGAGATGAATGAAGCGGAGAGGGACAGAGTGTGAGGAGCGATGGAGGAGGGGCCTCGGCTGCACACAAGGAGGAGGAGGGGGAGAAGAAGGGGGGGAGGCGAGTCAGCAGGTGACGACAGCCGCTGAACACGATCCGTAACGCCGAGATGAACTGCGAGATAAAGCGACGAGATAAAACGAAGATACAGGAAGGCAGTTAAGGGTATGTAAATAGAGGTAAAGTGTTCGCTAGGGACGCTCCTCTCTCCCTTCTCTCTTTCCCTCTCCCCCTCTCCCCCCCTCTCTCTCTCCCCCACTCTCCCTTCCCTCCCGGACTGACTGACTTGTCACCTCAGTAAAAACTCGTGTTCCATAAATATTCGAGGCATGTCACACCTAAACAACAAACGCCCGGCCTTTCCCAACCCTCCTTCCCGCCCACCCAACCCACCCACACCCACCCACCCGCCCACCCACCCACCCACCCACCCACCCAACTGCCTGCCGTTCCTGTGTTATTGCTGCAATTTCTGAGGCGTCAAAGTGCCCAACCATTGAGTCCTGACTGAAGTGGCAAAGGGTGAGGAGGAAGAGTGAGAGAAAGAGTGAGAGGAAGAGAGCAGTGAGAGGTGGAGCTGGTGGTGATGGTGGTGAGGGGTGGGGGAGGGAGTGTTGGGGGTCTTCTCACGGCTCACCTCCTTCTCTTGGCTGCGTTTGAACTCCGGGAACACCGCGGCTCTGTTCTTCTGCGGTGGGTATTTCGAGATCACGAGTCGATAGGCAACGATGAATGTGATACTGTGCTCTGTTGATTCGGTGAGTAATGCGGCGGCGAGAACACGTGTGAGTAGACTTCCAAATGCACTCTTTTGTGACTCTCTCCCTCTCCCTCTCCCTCTCTCTCTCTCTCTCTCTCTCTCTCTCTCTCTCTCTCTCTCTCTCTCTCTCCGGGGCAAGATCTGTATCGGGAAATATAAGACATAGTTCAAGTTGCTGCTACCAATGTAACGCCTACCTTCCGTGGCGGCACTAACGCCCTCTCACCACTGACGATGGCGGAGATTAGACGCGATACATTGCCTGATTACGCCCGAGGACCAGCTTAGCGGTGTCTCGCCCTGCTTAATGGATAATAATGAAGTGCGGCACCTCGTTGGCCAGCCGGGACGAGGCGCGGGAGTGACAGGGAGTTATTACCCTCGGCGGAGTTGTGCCTGGGTCAACGAGGAGGAGGAGGAGGAGGAGGAGATAGAGGAAGAGGTGGAGGAGGAGGAGGAGGAGACAGACATGATTCCTTTACATGTGCCAGAAATTATAGCATCTTGTCTATTCACTCGTCCGCGACACGAGACAAGATTCAGGAACACACAGGAGAGAGATAACGAGTGAGGGAGGAGGGAGTGTAGAACAGTGAGAGGCACTTGTCAGGCCACGCACTGCTGCAGGAGTCGCCACCATCCCGCCGGGGAATAAACACTTGCAGCAGCAGCAGCGGCGTTAAAATAATAGTACTCAAATCGTGCATTAGTGTTAAGGAATGCACTGGAGGCTCCGCTAACCCACTTATACTCGGCTTATCGTCTTTCCTCTCCTCCAGACGTGTGGCTTTTTTATGTGTGTGTGTGTGTAATTCAATTCATATATACAAGTCTTCCTAATTGGACGTTATCATAATTCGCACACGATTCGCCCATTGCCGTGAGGGGCTCGAGTTTCACCGCCGCAGAGAAGACCCGTTCAACTCAGTGTCACGCGATGGTCTGTGGCTCTTTGGGTGAGGGAGAAAAGAGCCGAAGTTTTGCAGTGTGTGGTGGTGGAGCCCTTGGGGGAAGGACTCGAGGTTACACGAAGTCGTTTGTCCGTCAAGTGTACCGGGTTACTGAGCAAACTAATTAACGCTGAAGTGATTGTGTCAAGTTATGTTGAGGGAGGACAAGGAGGAGGAGGAGGTGTAGGAGGAGGAGGAGGAGGAGAAAGGACGAGTAAGGAGGAGTGAGGATGCTAGTGAGGGGTTAATAATGAGGAAAAAGGAGTAGAGGGACACATAAAGTAATCAATGTAGAGAGAAGTAAGAGACACTGAATGAAGTGAGGAGGGACGAGGAGCAAATCAGAAGAAAAAAGAAAAGTTGTGAAAAGAACAAGTCACCACCAATGTGGAGGACCAGACGCGAAGGGAACAGAGAGTGAATATAGAGTCCTTAGGAAAACTGAAGTGGCGCGGAGGAGGGGCACTTCACCACGACATCTAAGGGCGCGAGGGGATACAGAGAACACTAAGCATGGGGCGGTGAACTGACGATCCTCTAGTTGTAATGAATAGGCGGGACGGTCACTACTAGGATGAGGAGGAACTAATGGAGTCGAGGGGGGTATTAATTATGCTGAAGGGCAGGGCGTGTGCCGCGGAGAGCCTGATGGAGGGAAGGGAGAGAGGGAGAGAGGAAAGAGAGAGAGAGAGGAGAAAGGCTATGGGGTTCAGTCACCGAGAGGGGGGTGGGGGAAATGGTGTTTTGTGATCAATAAATGTTACAGTCAGTTTGTTTTAGTAGTTGGTGGTGAGTGGTTGTCTTTATGAATAGCAATGAGAGAGGACCTTTACTGACTGCCTCGAACCGGGAGCTAAATTAACCACGACACACCCGCCTTTTATTCCGGTGAGATGGCGCTGAGAGACTAATGGTGCCTTATGGAGCGAGAGATCTTATCGGGGGCCGCAGCGGACTTAATATGTGTCTCGTGCTAATCCCAGGGGAGACTTTTCTTGGCAGACTAACAAGGCCCCCACAGTCACAGGTCAGGAATGCTCACAGACGCTAAGGGGGCGGGGGAAGGGGGGGGGAAAGTGAACGCACGGGGCGGGAAATATACTGGACCTAATCGCGCCAAGTGATAATTGACACAGTTGGTTAGGCAAGTTAGTAGTGAGGAAGTAATAAGGGAAAGATGCAAAGGTTTGGCGACCCAGGCAATGCAAGACCAGGTGTGAGAATTGCTCTGATAATTTCTCTCTCTCTCTCTCTCTCTCTCTCTCTCTCTCTC
>CM035202.1:9217097-9232198 GCA_020233015.1 Callinectes sapidus | reverse complement strand
CCAGCTCATTGGCCACGCGCTACGTACGTCACGACATCTCACGCTCTGCCATTGGCCGACTGGCCTGACGCCTTAACCACGTCATCTCGCCCGCTCTGGGGATTGGGCTGGCTGCAATGATGTCACAGCCAGAGGCGCTTGGATTGTTCTCCAGCGCAGTAAATTTACCCAAGAGCCTCCCATGTCAACAAGGGCAAAAAATACCTGGCATTCTATCGAGGTTTAGACCGTATTAACATAGAGGGAGAAAAATCTAAGCGACATCTAGTGATAGAGGACGCCTTGAACTCCCGTTTGCGCGCGAAAACACGTTTTCCCTGAGGGTGGCGCTTGGATTGTTCTCCCGCGGAGCTACTCACATGTAAGAAAGTAGAAGCATTACTGATGAACACAAATAATAAATAAAGGTACCTTGGAAAGCACTTTAGGATTGCCAACGATGATGATACCATAACGAGCTCGGGTCAGTGCCACATTGAGACGACGAGGGTCAGAGAGGAAGCCGATGCCTTGGTGTTCATTGGATCGTACGCAAGACATAATGATGAGATCTTTCTCACGACCCCGGAATGCATCCACACTGGCGACCTCCAGGCGTTGGTAAAGCTTCTGGTTGAGAGGTCCTTGGTACTGCATGTACTGGACCTGTAAGAGCCAGTGTTTCCTTGTTATAAGAGGGAAAAAGGTGAATGATGATGCACAAGTAAAGCAGAGAAAAGATACTAGCAATCACAAGCTGGAAACATGGTGATTACAGTAATGAAAAAATCATATAATTGTGAACTTATGAAATACCAGGTAACTGTACAAATACAAAAGTGTGCACAACTAACCAGGTAAGCCCTCTGGCCCTCATAGGGGGTGATAACTCCAATCTGCTCCGGTTTCACCCCTGAGTTGAGGAAGCGAGTAACGAGCTTCTCCACACTGGAAGCTTCAGTGCGATTCAGGTAGGATGTTCCTGAGCCAGCAATCTCCTCTTGGCCAGATGTGACATAGAAGAACTGTGGCTTGTCAGCTTGGGGCCAGGGGAAGCGAACACCCTTCATAGTGCGATCAGCTGTTAACAAAAAGACAAAGTATGAAGTGACACCATGGTGAGTTCATATCCAAGTACAGCATGAAGCCAGGACACACAACTCTTTGGTATTTCATTTCCATATAAACAAAGTACATAATTTGCCTATGCTGTTTCTTTTTCTAGGGAATCTTGCCCTACTTAAGAAATTATGCAACTCCTGATAGGTAATGATGCAAAAATTTCATGAAGAAACATTACATGTTACTACTCACCATCAGCCACACCATTTTGAAGGGAACCTTCATAAAAGAAATTTGAAGGGAACGGTGCCAGCTGTGGATGCATACGATACTGAACAGTGAGACGGAAAGGCCGTATGCCCAGAACCACAAGACGCTCAAACAGAGATTGTGAGAGCCCTGCACGAGATGCCTTCTTGCACATCACCACTGGCCCCAGCTGGCAATGATCTCCAACCAAAATTACTTGCTTAGCTCCCAACACAACCTGAAAGCAAACATTTGCCATTAAATTCACTAAAATTAGTAACAATGCACACAAACTTCCAAGCAAATCCATGCTTCTCAAAATGGCACATACCAAGTCAAAAAGCACATAATAATGCAATATACATACTGGCACCATACACTCAGGTTCAGTGGCCTGCATGGACTCATCAATGAGGATGGAGTGGAATTTAAGGCGAGCCAACTAGGATCTCCAGCCCCAACACATGTACAGCAGATGACATCAGCAGCCTCCAACAGTGTCTGTAGCAAGTTAAAGATCACACATTTGGTCCAATCACACAATCTTTGTGATCACCAACATGGTACAACATTGTGACAACATGTGATGAGACATCTTCACAAACTTACTTTCTCAGCCTGTTTCTTGAGCATGCGATAACGTTTCTCATCAGCAGATGAGAGCTCACCAGTTTCCTCCTTTAATTGCTGCAACTTCTGAAGCTCACCATTGCTGTAAAGTCCAAGTTTTCATCAGTTAAATTTTAGAAAAATCTTAACGTGAAGAAGAATTCTATGACTAATGTCAGAGGACAAGGCATTAGTACTCACTCCTCTAAGTTACGGATCTGGTTATGAAGGGCAAGGAAGGACACAGGAGAGTCAATAGCTTCACGAGACTTAGCACAGAGTCGCACCACCTGCAAGAAAAAGTTCACTTTACTAAAATCTTGATACTTTTAGTTTGAAATGCAAAATGTTATCATATGATAATTGGCTCTTGAATGTAAATTACAGCCTTTAAACAATACAGATGGAATGAGTTAAATGTCAGATGGTGAAGATTTCAAGCCAGAGTTCTGTATGATAGGAAACAGGTCCAACCTTCAGGCCAGTCTTGTGGATCTTCTCTGTAAGCTGATCAACTGCAGTATTGGAAGGAGCACACACCAGGACAGAGCCACCTGTCTGCTTCACCAGCTGGTATACAATGGTGGCTGAGGTCACTGTCTTGCCTGTCCCAGGGGGACCTTGGATGAGAGACAGAGGGCGCTGCAAGGCATGCTTCAGGGCATATTGCTGAAAGGATGAAAATTATCAGCATATATCTAAAAGTGTACAAACTACATCAACACTAAAACAAAAACTGTAACATATCAATAATAAATAACCACAAAAGCTAATGTTCTCACAATACATGAACTCCATGTCAAAGTTCAAATACAGATCAAAGGAAGACATCCACCCCTAGAAAAAATCATGTAATTTCATAACAACCCAAATAAAAATAAAGTCAAGTTAGTTACCTGGGAATTATTGAGGGTTGGTAGATTAGGAGCAGATAACTGCTTGGGAAGGTGAATATGACGGAAGATGAGTTCATCAATCTCCACATGACCCAGCAAACGATGGTATATGTACGGTGATACAGATGAGTCATCAACAGCAAACTTGCGTAAGGCAGCCTGCATCCTAAGAACACACATCCATACACTTGGTTAAAATGTTGAACTAGCAACTCATTACACTGAAAATAGATCAGTTAAAACAAGAAAAATGAAAAAACTAAGAAATAGTTATAAAGAAAGTGAAAACAAAAAAAATCAATGAGTCCCTATTGTTTAAAGGACAAGCAAGTGCCTATCAATATATTTTGATTAAATAATGTTTAGAAATGGAAGTGGGATATATGCAAAGGTAGCATGTGAGCAGTGAAAAAAAAGAACTATATAGGAGTAACTGAAATTCAGAACCGTCTTGTAAGTTGTCTGTCATAAACAAGACATTTTTCAGAAAATTTCATGGAATTGAATGTAACAAAGCCCTTTGATTACTGTGATTACTATCTTAATCAGGGTGCACAAGAGCTCACAGCTAAAAGACGAGGCACGCAGGCACGCAAAGATAAAACACGGGAAAAAAAAAAGACGCACCTATCAAAGCTGGTTGACTTCCACACAAAGTCAACCACGAACTTGTCCCGGCAGTCTGTGGGCACTCCAACATTGGATTTCAGCTCTATGCCCACTTCCTCCCCAAAGTTGTCAGGGATCTTGATGACATGCCCCACCCCAGACCAGGGTTTATGCAGGTCTCCCAGGTACCTCAGCCGCAGCTCATCCCCATGCATCAACCGCATATCTGGCAGGTGAATAAAGGTGTGATATTTCTAGTTTACTAAGTGCCATACTTTCTCTCCTTATCAAATGTCAAATAAATAGTTTCCATATTACCTCCATCAGTTTTGGCAAGAGTGAAGTAAGCACAGATCTTCTTGTTGAGGCCAATGTCCCAGCGCACTTCTATCTTGTCTTGAGTCTGGGATTCCTTCAGCTTCTTGTCATAATCTGCTTCCAACTTCACCAATGGACCGAAGATATTCTGATACTGGAAACCATCCTCATACCTAATACAATAATAAAGACATACAATCTTTGACTTTTCTCACATTTTTCCATTTACATAATCTTTTTTCCAACTTCAGGGAACATGACAAGAAACACACACACACACACACACTACCAACCTAAGACACACTTGCTGGGGCTCTTCATCCACTCCAGGCCTCTCTAGGTCATCAAAGGTGGCTGAGGCATTCTCCTTCCACAATTCCTCCAGCTTGTTGATCTGCTGTGCTGTTATCTGGCGGGCACGCAGCTGCTCAGCCTCAGATGGGACACGCACCAGCCAGGGCAGCAGTGCACGGTCGTTGATCAAGGGTTTCCACTGCTCAGGATCCCTACCGGTCCAGCACTCCACTCAGACTTTTAAATTATGCGTGTCCCTACCTATTTACAGACTTTGAATTTGTCCACCTCTATTCTCAGCTATAACAGATGCCATTGTTTGAAAGATGCATATATTATTATCTTTAATCCCATACATATCAGTCAATCTCTTAGTATCTTAATTAGGGATTGAATTTAATCTAATACATCTTTAATGTCTTTCTTTCAACACTTTACTCTCTAATTTAAGTATATTTTTTTATACTTTTCTTATTCTGCCTAAATATGGAAAATTTAACACTCCTTACTACTATAACATTGTGAGAATGTGTTTGCAAATAAGCTTGCATACAGGATTCAATATCAAATAAAATACACAGACAGACTGGTCATAGAGCAAGATACTAAATATAAAACAAATCAATATCTTTGAACAGTTAGGGAAAAAATACTATGAGTATCAGTTTTGAAGAAGCGTGACATAGCAAAGAGTAATAATGAAATCTGAATTTAAAAGCAAGGGATTGTAATAGAAGACCATCCATGAATGCAGGGGAATATATTAAATCTGAGGACTGAGGTGCAAGCAATACATACAAAGAAAGAAGTACCCAGAAACTTCTCTGTTGTGGTCACTCCTTTTATAGTAAGTTTGCAAAGGAACAAAGGAATAGAGTCAAAGTCATATAGGTAAATGTACCAAACTGCAGCAATTTTTCAGCTTCACAATGGAATTCCTTCAGACTCACCAATTCATGTCTCTAAGAGAGCTCTGTGCAGCACAGGGCTGGCGGCACAGCAGCACCACCACAGACTCAGCCTTGGCGGGGATGAAACCCAGCACAAAGACATTCTTGACAGCACAAGCATAGCACTCCAGCACAGTGTCCCGCACCAGGCCATCCTTGTGAAGGCTCACCTCCTGCTCCATACCAATACCAACACAGATAACATTATGGACAATAAGTAAATGAATGCTTACAAAAAGAAATTATTTAAAGAGGTGCTGCACATCTAAATTGTATTTTTACAGTATAATTTCAAATATGTATAACTACTTGGTGCATAAAAGGAAGAAAATCAATCAATAAACAAATAGGAGAAGAAAGAGATTATAAGAGGCACAATGAGGCCGCATGTAGCTTGACGACAGGACGAACCTTGTGCTTGGCGCGCACCAAGTGATTGATGATGTGAGAGCCAGAGGTGTTGCCACGGCCATTGCAAAACCACTTGTGGCACACATTGCACATCACAGCCGAGGCCGGGTCGTGGATACCACAGTAACGGCAGGCCCACTCAGGGAGCTCCTGCAATACAATACCAATTTATGCAACCCAAGCAAATGAACTTGATTCACTAAGTAAAGCTCATCAATATTCCAGTAATCAAATGTAGCTTGATAGTGTTCAATCAACTTACCTTGGTGTAGAAGGCATTTTCATCTTCCTCCTCTTCAAACTGCAGTTCTCCAAGGGTCTCTGCCACTTTCTCCACCTCCACTTCTACATCTCCATTGACAGTAACCTGCAATACATTTGACATTATATTCAAAAGCCCAATAATTGTTTATAATACGCAAGTACAAGGGTATAGTAGCACATTGGTGAACCAAACAGGAGGCATGATAACCAATGTCTTCTATTTTCAATGACAAAACTTTTGAAAATATACAGCACTAGTACTTTTTTTACAATCTTCATTCTTTTCCTATTAATTCAATATAGGTATATAATATATACCTACCCATCCCTCATTATGTTTATTTTTACAATTGTTGAGCTCTCTACCAAATGCCTTACATCTCAGGCTTTTTTTTTTTTTTTTAACAATCTGGGCTTTTTAAGGGAATTTATGGGCTAAAGGAGACCACCTAATAGAAACCTCCTATCAGAAAGCCCACCCATTTGGGAACCATTACCCTGAGTGGATGCCCAATCCCCACTCAGACCGTGGCCAGGATTGAACCCGTGCGCTTGGGCATCCCAAGGCCCCCAAAGCACAAGTGGTTCCACTGTACCATGGCGGCATATTCATCTGCTAACTGACAAATGGGATACACTGATGGGAAGCACAAACGACAAGATAGCATCTCCTTGTGTAATTGTTTAATTCTGATCTCCATTATGAAAATATAGAAATTCCAGCTGTGCTGCAATACCCTACTGTGAGCTATTCATCCTTATCAGCTGTATCTTGTTTGTTCCAAATTCCGTAGCATATCAGTGAGTGAAATGAAGAGCATATCTGAAACATTCCTCACTGAGACCCGTAAGCCGTTATGATTATGTTAGTTATATGGTGCACAAGTACATTTTTTATTTGCTTTAATTCTCAAGATAATTTAGTCTATTTCATATTCTGAATTAAGTACAACAGAAATCTTACAATATTGAGTTTTTCGACACCATGCAATGAGTATGTTATCAGTGATATAATTCTCATTCTGATAATGCCACAGACAGCCATTAAAAGCTCACTCTGAAGTCCAATATTTGTCAACATTTTACAATACTGTATATCTATGTCTGTTTATGGTCAAGAAAAGTTTAACCAATAAAAACAACCCTCTAAATTTACTTTCTTCTCAAAGTGTTTTATATTTATACCTTCAGTAATGTCAAATTCACACGAGAACAACAAATTATACAATATTTCTAGAACTTTTTGCACTAAGACTATTACTGAGAGTCAAGAGCTACCATGCATGTCATCACTTGTCCTTCTCCCTTTCTGTCTCTGGCAGAGCCAACAACTTGAAATGATCTACTATAGTCGTTTTGATCAGTGGAGAACATATAGGCGCCAGCTGAGTACAGGATTTTCCCATGAGCTGCGGTGCCATGTGTCCACAGGACCAATTATCGTCTTAGCACATTGGTGGAAAGGTCCAACGGCGGCCACTCCAATCTCTCTCTCTCTGTATATGTCATTATTAATGTTATTACATACATATATCACTCTCTCTCTCTCTCTCTCTCTGAGTATTGTGATTTTGTGCATCAGGATTTATTTTATTTTATTTGTTCATGTTTCAACTTTTTTTCCACACCACCTTCATGGTAAAAGTCACGGCACATTTTTATTGTAAGGGAGTGACCGAGCAGTGGCCTCTCTGACCTGAGTGACCTGACCATACCGATAAGCAGCACCCACCACACCAGGCTACTCCTCTACCTGAATGACAACGCCGCACAGCTTTGTTGTTCAATGTTGTTTTATTTACATAGAACCCAGACTATTATTACCTTCAAACCCGTGCCATATGTAGAGCTGCATAGTTTGGTAGGGTAAATCATCCATACTTAATACCTTTATTTCAATAAAACAAAAACAAGGATCTGACATATCAGACAAACTTTGTGCTGTGGCAGCGTAGCTAACTTTACTTGGCCAATGCCAAAGTGTTCTCCACCCGTGAAAAGACTATAATCTACTAATCCGTACAGCTACACATTCCTGTCTTCCCCACCCCCTTATTATGTGGTTTAAAGGAAGCTTGACATTTCATTGCAAAGGAAGTGTACCTTTAGCAGTAAACTAACAGTATGAGAGAGAGAGAGAGAGAGAGAGAGAGAGAGAGAGAGAGAGAGAGAGAGAGGATGCGATAAAAGGAAAGAGATATCAACAAGAAATGGTGTTTCTACTATAGATTCGTACAATGAACACTAGATGATTTTGGCTACCGTAACGTTATTATTCTTACTATTTACAACATTTCCAATTAGTATACTACCTGTGGGAAATGAATAATAAGACTGCAAAAGGTCCAGGAATGTGCTGTGTCTGTCGAGTTTCCTCTAAGTCTGGGGGGTCACAGCCCCTCAGCTAGGTTACGTCAGGCTAGATTTATGTTAGGAACTTTCCCTAAATTTGGGGAAATTCTTGAAACTTTTAGAGAAATTCCCGCTGATTTGCTAAAAAGGTCATATCACTCATATATGCATCCCCCCCAAACTCCCAAATCCCCAAAGGCCCCCAGGCTTGTTGGAGAGGTTGGGGGGTGATGGTAGAGATAGGGGATATTGTATTAAACAATAAATTTACCATACTGGCAAGTATACATAAATGGAGAACAATATATAAATCATATACTGACAACAACACTAGCATAACAAAAGATTGGAAAAAAGGACAGGATAAGCAGGGGGGTAGATTTCGGGCAACAGCAAGGAAACGATGCTGGAAATTTTGGGTCAATAGAGCAAATTTACAAACTGACTTTCAAAACAGGCAGACAGGCAGGTAAATAGATTGAGATTGTAGAATATGAAAATTAAGGAAGTGATGGGATTAGGAGAGAGAGAGAGAGAGAGAGAGAGAGAGAGAGAGAGAGAGAGAGAGAGAGAGAGAGAGAGAGAGTTAACACTAGCATTTTCTGCCTACAATAACACCTATACTACAAAATTCAGATGCAGCCGAATTCATGGGCATTTAGCAACATCTCCGAAAAATAATAAAGGGGGGGGGGGAGGGAAGACAAGAATACACCACAACTACCTTCCCTTCAATGAGCATATATATATATATATATATATATATATATATATATATATATATATATATATATATATATATATATATAAATCCAAAATCATGACAGCTTATTAAATTCACAAACATTCAGGAACTAAAAAAACAAAAATGAGATGAGGAAATAGGTTAACTAATCCTTTCATCACAGCTGCCACGGTATCTCCCAGTCAGAGAACCCTTACCATAAGTACCTCCACCCCCTTACCTGGCTGTGGGATGGCTGGGTCTTGTCTAGCGGGTCACCCTGGGTTTGCGTCTGGCTGCCGAGGGTCAAGTTGAACTCATACTCAGACCCCTGCGTGTCAGCACCCAGAAGGTCAGGCTCTTCAGTGTCATAGAAGGTCAAACTCTGAGAACTGGGGCCGTAAGCGTCCACACTCATCTCTGTTGGGCTTTGACGCACTTCACACGGCGTCCAGACACGAAATTTCAACTCTTTTTCCTTTCAAATCTTTCTTCCCGCACTACCATGTCGGGAACCATGATAGCAATAGAGAAATTGAAAGCAAGAACTGAGAGTTGGAAAATAACAAAAGACGATCGAGTTTTTACCTTTTTATGGTACTCAATTTTTTATTTGTCATTGGTAAGTTCTAACTGGAGGCTTGTAGTGTAGGATTCAGTACTACAAACATATCATCACTTGCCACCTACTTCTCATATCCCCGGGCACACGTCACCCACAAGAGCTGCATGGTGTAATAATGAACTATTATGCTACTCAAAACTTATTGCAGCCCAATAAATCCTATATATAGCCTGTGTGAACTAATCTTCCGTATATTCAGCGTAATTATAATTGATGTCCAAACGTATAAATGATTTTTTTGCCCACTTCCTTCATTGCACTTTGATCCTACGAAGACAAATCGCGCATTAGAATGACGTCATGTGCTAAATTATATCTTCGCAGTTCTAAGGATCAATCCAAGAGGAAATCATCATTAAGTATTGGTGCAATACCAAACAATTCAGCGGTTTTCACATACTGCGCACCTGGTGTACCTGCTACTCTAGTGTACGATTTGTCAGTGAAAAAAAGAGAAGAAATAATTATATGATGAATGTTTTTGAAGATTTGCTTTCTAACAATACATGGAGTTATTTTCATGCAGCTCATTGTTAAACATACTATGATGTGAGATCTATTATCATATGCTTAGTTATGGATAATTGTGGGTTTTAATCTTAATTGATTATTTTGTTATCAGTAATCACAAAAAAGTACTTCACATGTATTTACGATTATAGAGATATCATTATGTGTCTCGTTTTAGGCAAGGAAGTTATTTCAGGTTGCCTCCCCCTATCCCCAGAACAACAAAATGCAGACGACATCTCCAAGTACCGTAAATAAAAAAAAAAAAAAAAAAAAAAAAAAAAACTACATATTATATTTATCCATGGGAAAAAACAACAACAACAACAAAAAACGGGAAAATCTTCATTCCTTCATCCTTCCGTCTTTGCTAGATCTATATATGTTTAATTGTATACTTTTAAAAGGTCACTCACACTTTGATTTATGTTGTTTATTCTATCATATCTACTTGATAATTATCACTGTTTATCACTGTACGCACGTCTTGTCTTCACCTTTAAACATTTTACTGATGAATATATATATATATATATATATATATATATATATATATATATATATATATATATATATATATATATATATATATATATATATATATAAAGAAGTGTACCGAGTCACTGCACCATGTTGTCCGTAGCTTACTTTTGACAGGTAATGGCAGGCCGGCAAGCCAACGTGTCTCTTATTTTTAACTGAAATATTGTTTGCAGCTCCTGGAAGAAGTTGTGAAGGAGCTGGGCTACCGAGGAACACCGTCTCCTTTAGCTGCACGCATTAAGTGGCTGAGGAACAGTATAGAAAGAGGTGAAATAGGGCTGTTCACTTCACATCATAGCCGTACTAGCTTACGCTCGATCAAGGTATGAATGGCTTCAGGATTGCATCATTGGCCTCCTAACGCTGAAACGCTGAGTACTGAGCGTGGATGACTAACAGTGAAGGAACAGGAAAGATGTGCCTGGTGTGCTGTTAACTGGCGGGTTGTGAGTTGTATTAGCTCTCATAGGACACCAGCTGTACCACTTTATTTTCCCTATTTTCGTATTGATCTGTTTGTATTTCACGAGGGTGTAGTTAATTGAGTTCATTGGATTGATTCTAAGTGACTAATAGTATGCAAATAGATCGAGTGATTTCTTTATAATAGCTCTGTTCCCTATGTCCTTCCCTTCAGCATCTCTTAAACCCTTCTTATGTTTAGTATATAATTATATTATACTGCTTCAGAAACTTATGTGGGGATTAAAATGGTGGAGGTCAGAAATCTTCTGATCCCCACAGACCCTGCTGATGTCAATAAATTCATGTATCATACCCAAAATTCATGGGAAAAACTGCATGTCAGTACTGAATGGGTTAAACGTGTTATTTTCAGGGCAATTTAGAGATCATCTTTGATCTATAGTCTAACTATATGTGTAGATATATATGAAATTTTTGTTGTTCTCAAGAAATAAATTAGGCTCTTTTTTTATATATATAGATAAGACTTGAGCTTTGCTCTTCTAACTCATATTTTTTTTTTCGATCACATCGCACCACAGTGTACATGCCACTCATTTCTTCTTCATTGATCCAGTCAACCTCTCTGAACTGAGCTAAACCCTTATATCATAGTGTACACAGCTGATGACTAGTGGAGCACATTTCCGAATGTGAAAACTATCTTATAACTGTAACAACAATATTTAGGAAACTAAGATGTAGCATTATTTTGACCTGGTTAATATGGGGCAATGAGTTGGTTAATACCAAGCAACCATTGCCAAGAAAAGTACACCAGTGAAAGTGATAACCTTAATGCAAGGTAGCCATAAGCAGCCTTGACCATTGAAGAGAAATTACCACCACACACCCCACACCTTGCATCCCTCCCTTCTTAGTCCCCACCTCACTCACTGCTCAGCCATCACCCACTGCACTGGTAAGGCTTCAGCTCTGGGAATAATTCTATAGGCTTCTTGTGTATTGTAAGATGCTGTAGGTCTGTAGTGATATTCTACTGAATGCTGTACTCAGACCGTGACTTTTTCAAATGCTGCAGAGATGATTAGTGTAGTTTTCGAGTGTTTCTTCACTTAATGTGTAGAAATCTTGTCAATCTGCCTTTAGAACTGTAGAAATAAAGTAAATAAAGCTCTTTGAAATAGTGAAGTTGAAGCATAGAAGTGTTTGAGAGTTTGAGCCTGACAAGCATAGTTTTGGCAGTAACGGGTACCTTACTGTAAAATGGATTGTTGCTTAAACTTGTATTAAGGAATAGTGTGAGTTTTTGTTTTTCTGATAAATTAATTAAACTGCTCCTATAGTCATAGAAATGCTGAACCTGTAATAACTTCCTTTAAAGCCTGATTAAAGTTGTGAAGACAAGGTGCCCATATGTTTAATACAAAGAAAGGAGTCTTGACATTGTTTTGCAGTTAGAACTTTCTTTTTTAAACACATATTTCCTTCATGAAAACTGAGATGATCTATGTATATTTCTGGAGTACACTACTATAATTAATTTTAGTGGTGATATATACCTATATAATACTTGTGCCTAACAGGTTTATGGTTGTATCGTGGGTCTCTCGGGCAGTACATTCACTAGTCATGGCTGCTAAATACAATGTAGTGTTTGTACTTGGAGGACCTGGTGCAGGCAAGGGGACTCAGTGTGCCAAAATTGTGGAGGTGAGGATGTACTGAAGGTCATACTGGATGAAAGTTTGAAGGCTGTGTTGTGATTCCATTTAAAAGTGCAGTATTTAAAGTCATGATTTAAACAAGATTGCACTATGATCCTGAATGTTTAGAACTGTTCATTATTTTGCTTTGAAGAGATATTTCAGTCTCACTGCTTTCTTCAATAATGTTTTTTTGCAGTTCATCTATTTTCTGTGTAGTATTGCATTCTTCTCTTACATATAGCTGCCTCTTCATATCCTGTACATACCAATCAATTTAAATTCCTCGATGGTTGCATGTTTATTAGCTTGTGTTACACTAATACTGTACAGTTTTATAAGTATCAGGTTCCACATATTTTTAAAAGTGCAATTTACTAGTTACATATTCCAGCATCATCATAAGCTGATGAAAACTGAACCTTATAGTTT
This sequence comes from Callinectes sapidus, assembly GCA_020233015.1. Taxonomy (NCBI): domain Eukaryota; kingdom Metazoa; phylum Arthropoda; class Malacostraca; order Decapoda; family Portunidae; genus Callinectes; species Callinectes sapidus. The sequence continues at coordinate 9,219,239 of CM035202.1, read as the reverse complement.
ATTTATATTACAGAAATTTGGGTATGTGCACCTCTCAGCAGGTGACTTGCTGCGGGAGGAGAGAGCTAAGTCAGGCAGTGAGTATGGAGATCTTATTGATGGCCACATTAAGAATGGTACCATTGTTCCGGTGGAGATCACCTGCCGTCTCTTGGAGCGTGCAATGAAGGTGACCACAAGAAGTTATGTTACTTTTACTACCATCATCTAGAGATATCACTAATGCTGAAATCATTGTATAAAGATTTTAGAGGAACTTGTCAACAGGTATTGTATGTTAAAAGTTTTATCTTCTACTTTATTTTTCATGCTACGTTTGGTTGGTAACTCATACTTTAGTCATAAGGAATGATAACTTAAAAAGAGAAGGTAATAATTTTACAGTGAATGCAGCTAAAGTTAAAATTAACTCTTGATGTACCAATACTTTTCAGGATTCTGGGAAGAATGACTTCCTCATTGATGGCTTTCCACGAAATAAGAATAATTATGAGGGATGGAACAAAGAAATGGGGGACAAAACTAATCTCAAATTTGTTTTGTTCTTCACATGCCCTCTTGAGGTATGTTCATATGCATTACTTCAAAATTCTATAAAGAAAGTTTAGAGCATTGTTGGGGCTATTGTTTGCATTGATGATATGAACTCATTGGCCATAATAGTAATATATATATATTACAGTGTGTGGTACCATGTAACACACCTCTTCATGCCTTAGGTGTGCACCCAGCGCTGTTTGGATCGAGGAGCAGCTGGATCTGGACGTACAGATGACAATATTGAGTCTTTGAAGAAACGTTTTGATACCTACATGAATGCCACCATGCCCATCATTGAGCACTATGAGAGCAAAGGTCTGGTTAGAACCATTGATGCCACCAAGGATGTTGAGGAAATTTTTGATGAAGTTTCAAAGCTTTTTGCATAAATTTCTCCACCTGTAAGTACTAAATTATTGAAGTAATTTTCTGATATTGTTGTGAATCAGTCATGATGATTGTCAGCTTTATGATAAAAGATCTTATAAGGCATAAGAGTAACAGATAACAATTAGAAATATTGACTGATTTTTGTATTTTATTACCTAAGTACTTAATTATCTCTGAAATCCAATTGTCAGTGTTAGTGCAAGTCTATGGAGGCTTGAGAAAGCTTATCAACCATACTTGACTTATTCATATATTTGTATATGGAATATTTCTTGTCATTTACTTCTGAATACAATTTTACAGATCACACCACAAAAATAGATCAAAATTTGAAGAGTAGTATGCTGGGATTTAATCTCCATGACATTGCAAAAAGGACTGAGAACAAGAAACACTTGTAGATAACTTTCTTCTGCCAATAAGATCAAACTATGTACTAAGGAACCTTGTTGTGGTTGTCTAGATCAATTGCCAGTATGAACAATTCAAAAAGGCTTCTCACTCTGCCTGCTGCTTGGAGTAGTGACTGGTGAATATGACTGCTACAGCAACAATCTTACATGTGAATGGTATCAGCTTGTCATTGATACCATGCAGTGGAATATCAGTGAGCCACTTCATTGCCCTGCATTAAGTATCTGATGGGGAGATGCAGAACAACAGTAGCGGCAGACATGCTTGAAGGCTTTAAATGACACCAGGAAGTAGGCTCACAAAAAGCTCCATCAGGTATATTTATTCCATCAGGTTAATGGTTACTTTAATTGGAAAGCAGTATTGCTTAATATACTTGTAATCTTCAGGTACATCTAAGTTCCTTTACCAATTTTTAAGTCTTAATATTTATATGTAGGCTAGGGCTGTCATGCATGTCAGCTAGCCTTATGAATTTTTATCCTCAGTTGGCACCACTGCGTGCCAACTGAAATGAATGCCAATATTTAACTATCTTATGAAATCATTGTTGGAGTCTGTCATTCCAGGCTTACCTACACAAAACCAGATTATTATTTAGGTACTGTTATTCAAATACACATGTGTTTTCATACTATATCACTCTTTGGATGTTTTGCACCTTATGAATTGAACACATACACACACACACACACACACACATATATATATATATATATATATATATATATATATATATATATATATATATATATATATATATATATATATATATATATATATATATTTATATATTAT
>CM035202.1:9203748-9216997 GCA_020233015.1 Callinectes sapidus | reverse complement strand
GAGAGAGAGAGAGAGAGAGAGAGAGAGAGAGAGAGAACGCCAAGGACGAGGAGTAGCACAGGTGAGACAAGACGGAAGGGTCAAGAAAGTGTAGGTTAGAGAGAGAGGGAGAGAATTTCTAGGCCTGCCCTTGAGGGAGGTCAGCACGGAGGCTTTACAGAGTGCAGATTCAATACGCACTACCCGACACACACACACACACACACACACACACACACACACACACACACACACATACACACATTCAGACAGGTGAAGGCCGGCGTAGGAAAGGATGGCTAAAAAAAGAAAGAGGACGATTGTAACAGGTAAGGACTCACACCACTCTCTCTCTCTCTCTCTCTCTCTGCTAAAGCACATACACAGGCAAACTTCCGTATCGCCTCAGGTAAGGAGGCTCAAGGAGAAACGACTGCATGAAATCCTTTATATCAACATGGGACCATTACCTCCCTTAAAATTACAACCTAGGTGGCACCGATGCACTGTTCCTCCACCTTTACCTTTCAGCACCAAGGACATGCACTGAGCGTCCTAACCTTGCCCCACAGGAGGGAAAGGACGAGGGAGGGGGGTGGCGGGAGACGGGTCAGTCCTATAGGTTGCTTTTCTTCGCACAGTCAAGGTAAACGACTCAAGGGAAGAGCGTCAGGAATTGAAGAAGAAAAATTCTGCCACGTGTGAGTTATAATTTTGTATACAGTGTGGCAGAAATGAGCAGCGGTGTGTGCGTGTGTGTGTGTGTGAAAAGGAAAGGATACAGTGAATTCTTGCAGTTATCGTCATCCTCTCCGCAAGTAAACAAACACAGGACGCTTCGTTAAATATCTAATTTATATTTGGTGCTCCTGCTGTTATATTGTCAATGAATAAGTTCAACACTATTCTTTTTCCCCAACTTATCGCAAGACTTCTAATGGCAAACAGTACTTTCACAGCCTCACAGCCTCTCCCTCACCTGCGTCACTCATGCATGTGACTTACTTAAAAGGTGGTGGCCGTGATGGTAGTAGTAGTAGTAGTAGTAGTAGTAGTAGTAGTAGTAGTAGTAGTAGTAGTAGTAGTAGTAATAGCAGCAGCAGCAGCAGCAGTAGTAGTAGTAGTAGTAGTAGTAGTAGTAGTAGTAGTAGTAGTAGTAGTAGTATAAGTGATTTTTATCATTGTTGAGGGAAAACAAATATGAAGAGCAGGGGGGAGAACAGGAGAGGGGGGAAGAGTGACTTGGAGGAGGAAAAGAAACTACATAATTATGAGGAACAGGATAAACGGGAAGAAATACAACAACAGGAAATAATAATACAATGAAAAGAAGGTGAAGGTGAAAGAGGAAGAGAAGGAAGGGGTGGTGTGCTGCTCCAAGACGGCAAGGCAAATAGCAAATTGCATAGCTGTAAGGAAGTGCGAAGAAGTGGGATATCAAGTGGTTTTGCATAAATAAGCCGTTTGTGTGTTTGAATGACCTCTTCTAATGTGCTCCTTCCCGTCTTCCAAAACGCCTCCGCAACCTGTCTAACCTTCTTTGCAACTCATATTGACGTCACCCATCACCCCACCATTGCACATTCGCCTGGCAATGCGTCACCGTTCCCTACTCCAACCAGAAACGCGGCTCTAGCACACGTCATACCTACGCACAAACCCGCCAGACTCAGACATCACAGGATCATGCATCTCCATCGCATTATCTACACGCCCATAGACTGACCCCCACATACTCTTTCTCGCGTAAAATGTAGAAATGTACATCGCCCACTTCGGTACAAACGCAGTAACTGGCGGTGACACAAGGTTTCCTAACATCATCCCCTTCACCTAACACTACGTCACCATTGCTGTGTTAACCAATCACGCGTCTACATACCTAACACCTCACAAATCACCCGATAATATAGTTTTATTCACCTACATACTACATACCCCCTTTCTCCTACCTTCCCTTCCCCCTTACCCAACAATACCGCCTCATTTTAAATAGACCTTTCTCCAATCTTCCCTTCTCTCCATTTGCTAATAAAGTCATCATATCCTCCTACATACTTGTCCCTTTACTTTCTTCAGTTTTTGTTAACCCCACGCAGTCACATTTTACTACATACAGTATGCTATCTCTTACTCGTCTCTAACCCTTTCATCTGCTCTCACCTGTCCATCGCTTATCGGAGAAACTTAGATTACCGACATCACTTCATCTAACTCACTATCACCTCACCTGTCTCCGTGATAAGAAAAATGCTCGTGTCACGCCATATCAACTGGAACCTCCCGACTCTATTATATCAGTAACTGAGGTGGCGATGGTCTTATCTCTTCAACCTTTATCTTGTATGTTAAAATTAATCCGATGACGGGACTCTAAAGGGTGTTATCTTTGAAGACTTGACCTTTCTGTCATACATTAACAACTGGGTTCTCTAATATCAAGCTGGAGAGATGAGAGATGAGAGAGAGAGAGAGAGAGAGAGAGAGAGAGAGAGAGAGAGAGAGAGAGAGAGAGAGAGAGAGAGAGAGAGAGAGAGAGAGAGATCAATATCGGTGAAATAAATTAATGAGTTAATAAGCGGATGTCATTTCCTCTACAATCACGTCAGCATCCATCTACTACACCACACCATTACATAAGATTAAAGCACCACCATCTCGTTTATCCCTAGCACTGGCCATCCGCCCTGTCGCCATGGTTTCCACGTGGTTGCCACACCCTCGCTTACCGCCACCAGGGTCGCTGCCATCCCATACGAAGGGTGGCGACGTGTTGACAAGATAACCATAATTTTACACGAAGCAAGCGTCTGTACGTTTCAAGAGGAAGCATCTTGAGTTACCTCATCCAAGATAATCCTTCGCAATGTTGATTGCAGATGTTTGTTTGCATACTGCATAAGAACTTCGTGCATGTCATCCTTGTATTATTTGAACATTTCCAATTTGCAGGTGAATGCATGACGTTGCTGGAATAATATTCTTGTGTCAACATTATTTAGTGACATAGCTAAAGCTTGGTCTTGGTAAACACATGTTATTTTAAGGTATTGCATGCATCCTGGTTAAGTTGATATGCGTGGGCAGCTCGCTTCCTTCCCTCTCCCTCTCCCTCACCTAGCCAACTATCAAGCCGTCTCGTCGTACCGTCTCACATTCAACAGAGCACCACCACCACCACCACCACCCTTCCCGATATCCCCCTGGTAACCGGCTATCGTTGCCAAGCTCTGCAGCCTCCATCGACGGAGCACCACTAAGGGCAAGGCTTAAGGGGTTCTTTCAGAGGCAGTCATGTTCTATATTCCCCTCCCCCCCCCTTTTTTTTGTAGACCAATGAAGCTTTCGTGAGGAAAGCAACGAATGCTCCCTCCCATCAACCCTTTCCACCATCTCGCCACCTTTCCGAGTACTTAAAAGTATTCCCCGTCACATCTTGGTACGGGTTGCCAATTCGGAACGTGAAGTGAATAAAGAAATAAGGAACTGCGGGGGATGGCGCCCACAAACGATCCTTTCTATGGTACCCTCTTACGTAATTCTAAAATTATCTGAGTATTGCATCATATGTTGCTGCCACATGTCACCAGAGCTCTTGTTTTCACCACCTATTATATTTGAGACTAATATGATTGTATGAGACCACATGGCAACATATAAGCCACAAATAAATTATCTTAACCACCGAGGAATCTGTTACATAATACAGGCGGTGATGAGACTCGTTTGTCAATCGATCTTTACGTACAAAAGATCAAAAGACAAGTACGGATGGAGATTCAACCACCGGATGGAGCACCCCCTTCCCAGCAGACGCTCCTAACCGGCATCCAAACGTTCCTGGACAAAGCTTAAAGCTGATGTGTAAAAGAAGAGTGCGTTTAGGTCTATTCAGGGTGCGAGCTTCTGAGCAATGTTTCTTCATTTCGTCGCGGGCCACCGGACAGAATCGAGAGGGAAAGTCCGTCGGCACAGCTGCGTTGCATTCTCTACTTGATGATCGTGGCTCCCATGCAAATAATAGCAGTGGTGAGCACAAACCTTCACCATTCCCCGCTCTGCTTGCTTCACAGCTGGCACGTGCGAGACAGGGCGAAGGTGGTGGAGTAAATAGGTTAAAAGACGTGATCATTTACATCATACAACAGAGCAGTCACGGCACAAGAGACTTCCTGTAGTGCAAGTCGTGTTTCTGGTGGCCCTGTTAGCCATTCCGCCTCGCTGCAGCTATGCCTCCAATCCTTCCTACACCGGACACCGAGGCCATGCAACGATTATAAATATTAGAAAATCTAGTCTTCCTTCATTAGATCTGTTTCCTGTATTTTCTTCTTTTTGCTCAATAGCTGATATTTCCGGCCTTGGATTGACTGCACAAATAAAAGTATTGATATAGGATGTAAAAACTGAAGATGTAAATGTTTTCATGTCTTAGAAGTGTACCAACGGTGAAATCGACAAGACGTATGTACGTACAATATGCCGCCGCCGGTTTAAAGGCATGAAATAAAAGCACATTGCCACCCACATTTCTCCTAACTCTCTCTAACTTGGTTATAATGTAGGACGCGAAACATGACTACCACACAATATGGTTTCTACTAACAATATTTTACCGGTGGTTGCCCGCAGAGGGAAAGCGTGCCTACTCATCTCTCCTTTTTGCCTCCTCCACGCGTCTCTGCCTCGCTCCCCCCTCCATCTCCCGCCCCTTCTTCACCTGCTCTCTTCTCTCCACCTTCACCATCTCCCCTTTACCACCACGCGCTACTGATGGCGATGAATGTTGCTACAGAGGTAAACCTTCGAACACGATTTTTAAACCACGTGCATTCGCTGACAATCACCAGGAAAGCATTTCCTCAATATTGAAGCGAATATAAACACTTAAATTCACGTAGCCATAACACATAAAATGCAAATGATCGCCCTAATGATATGGCAATAAGATCAACATAAGATGGCTCGGATTTCACTAGTGTCATAATACAGCTGTAATCAATTTCACTTGCTTACTTTTTGCATGAACTAAACAAGGTGATAATTACAATAACCAAACATTTCAACCTAATGATACGGCACATGCATTGATACAAGTCTAGGAAGTAGATGAATGTTATTAAATACTAAACGTTTGAAGTCAGCCACATATAAGTTACTGATTAATTTATTTTCTCTTTTGTGTGTGCAAAAGCGAGACAGAGTGAGTAATTTTCAAGGGCGATGAACCAAAAACCTGAAGTGAGACAATAGGATGTTACTCTAGCCACAACGCGTGCCTCTCTCTTCCCTCCTGTGCATGACTTGGCTTTACTAGTATATGTGAACCGACGCCATAGCAGAGAACCTTCCACTTGTACAAGGCAGAAGAGCACAGTGCTGGAAATAATATAATATAAGGCAAGGAAGCACGATCGATGGCAAGTACTACCACACCCATGGAGTTTCTAAGGGACACACACACACACTATCTGACGTCTGGCGGATAGAGTAGTTAAAACCCTTTGTACCAACAGTAAATAATAATAATAATAAAAAAGAAACATATATACCCTGTTTTCTTCATTCAAATCCCACAATATCACTTGGCAACACACGCTATGTCACTCACATTAAGATTAAAGGAAAATTGACAGACAAATACGAAGATTACCAACACACACACACACACACACACACACACACACACAGGAGCAGCAATAATCACCTGGGTCCTGGGATGCAGACAGAGTATCTAAAGCCGTATTGGTTGAGGACGTAGAGGAGTTCAGGAGCACTTCGGTAAGCTCCCCAGATGGAAAAGAGCGCCAGGAAGACGTTCCACATGAAGAGAGGAATGCGGAGCTCAAATCGAGGGCGGTACTGCATGTAAAGCTGGCCGCAGTATATTACTATCATGTAGGCGCCGATGTAGTAAAAGCACATCATCCAGTTTTCTTTCATCCATTGTCGTTTTTCCAAGGTGTCAAAGTCCTCCTCGAACTTGAAGACATAGGAATAATTTGGCATGGTGACTGACTCCATGGTTGGTTTCTTTCTTGGTAGCGGCTGGAGTTGCTTAGGTTTCACTTGGTCAACAGCGACACACAGACTGGCTGATACACGACACGCTCAAACACCTGACTGATGCGAAATGAAGGGCTGGGAGGTGACGACTGGTGGTAGCGGGAAGGAAACGCGTGGTTTTTCGAGGAGTGAGCGGGCGCCGGTCCCTCCCTAACCGTGTGTCGCCGCTGACAGCCGCCCGCAGCAGACGACGCCCGCCACCAGCCTCTCGCTCTCTCGCACCTCTCGCTATACTCTTCTAAACACACTCACCACGCTTTTCTCCATCTACACAACCTCGACACGCCATCACTATACCATTAGGAGTACCCTAACATAACGTGTCTTCTACTTTCACTGATTACTAATGAAATATATTTGTTAAGTTGTCTATTAAGCACATGTTCCAATACTATTGATTCTGAACACATTCCGAGAGGCGGGGCGGTAGTGTAGATGCCATATGGTGGGCTTTTGTTTTATTCAAAGTGAATGATCTATTGTTTCCAGCCACCGGTACGCTCACCAGTCATGATTCCACTTCCAAAAAACAGCGAGTAGAGCAAAGTGTTCATAGCATGTACAAGTTTTCATTAACGAGCTACCTGTTGATGATGAGAAATGGCGGGATGGAAGGTGTGCCAAGGCTAACTGCTATACACTGCCTCAACAAACTGACCATGGATAACTTCTCTCTCTCTCTCTCTCTCTCTCTCTCTCTCTCTCTCTCTCTCTTCTTCAACTAAGCCATAACATACTCAGGTATCAAGCCAATGACGTATCTTTCAAACATTTGGGCTATGGTTACGTAATACTGCCGCCGGTGTGTATGTGTGTGTGTGTATTCGTATGCGGGTTGCAGGTGCCGGCAAATCCTTTAGTACCTTTCTATCTGTAATTTGTGAAGAAGTAAGCAAAGACTGATAAGAGACCAGAGGAACTGCGTACACAGTATTATTCCATCATGCAGCGCCGTCACCTCTTATATAAAAACCTTAACAGACGCTCCTGTTGAACTTAATTTACTATTTCAACTTCGAGAGAGAGAGAGAGAGAGAGAGAGAGAGAGAGAGAGAGAGAGAGAGAGAGAGAGATTCTGATTTCCTGGTAAGCTCCACAAACGTTGATATATCACTGAATAAAGCTATCAGTTGGAATATCTCTGGCTTTCATGACAATATCAGATAACTGTGATAGATTCAAAATGTGTATTGAGTTTGCCATACCAGAATCGCTATCTGAGAGCTTATCAATTTCCGTCACTAATATGAAAAGAGCAATGGATCTCTCTCTCTCTCTCTCTCTCTCTCTCTCTCTCTCTCTCTCTCTCTCTCTCTCTCTCTCTCTCTCTCTCTTGAAACAGCTATAATATTAATTTTTCTTTTCCTTATAACATCATTGCATCTTTACATATATTTCACAAACATTTTCTGTTGAGATAATATTGATACTTATAGCCTAACGGTTTCCTCAGTCTATTTGCTATACTATGTAGGTAGTCTACAACTTGTTAGACATCCAGTTTGTAGTACTACGAAGATATATTCTAGTTTTTGTGTCATTACAAATATCGACAAATATTGTTACGTAACTACATTGTTTTAAAACCATGTGAAAAGTGGCTTTGGCGTAATCAGCGGAGAGAGAGAGAGAGAGAGAGAGAGAGAGAGAGAGAGAGAGAGAGAGAGAGAGAGAGAGAGACGATCACGGACAGACAAGGTCAAACTTTTGCCATTCATCGACACACACACACACACACACACACACCTGCTGCTACTCCATCTATGCTAAGGGCGGGGAGTTGACCTGACTACGCTGTGTCTGCGTTTCTCGCTGCCGTGTTCTATTTATACTTCCTAAATGCACATATTTCGCTCGTCCCCAGTGACCTTGGCATCCCGCGGGAGAGAAGACCTAAGGATGAGAGACAACCCGCGCCACATCATCACCTAATGTATCTTATGGCAAAACTGGTAGGTAGTATTTCTCTCTCTCTCTCTCTCTCTCTCTCTCTCTCTCTCTCTCTCTCTCTCTCTCTCTCTCTCTCTTAGTAAGTAAACAGGTTAGGAGTGGTAGGAATGGGTTTGAGTATTATATGTTTGAGGTCAGGTGGAGACGATTGGAAGAACAGGTTCACTCGCAGGACAGTGGATGAATGGAACAGGTTTGGCCGCCTCGTGGTGGTGGTTGTGGGCGCTAATTCTATCCGAGTTTAAGTATTGGATAAATTCAAGGATAGCGATGAAGGATGACCAATAAAGAAAAATAGATACAGTGCACACAAGATGTTTATTTGTGCGGGACGAGTTATTATGTTCTCTAGTGACACGCAGTAGTCGTGTGAACAAAAAGAAAATATTTGTGTAGCCTCGGATGTCATTTCCTCGTGTACTTTTTGTTACAAAGACATGCGTTTATCTTATTTGACATTCTTTTTATTTTTATTAATTTGTTTCAAGAACTAAATATTGGGAATTGATTAAAACAGATATTAGGTAGCAGTTGTTTGTATTATATATGCTGGCTGCTTTATACTAGAATTCAACTCGAAAGAAAATACTCGTGAATGAAAACATACATGAAAAAATATATGCCAAATCATAGTTACCCTTAAAAAATGAAAAATACATACCAAATTATAGAGTTACCCTTAAAAATGAGTTTTCCTCATGTAAATAAAAAACGGCATCTTAAATGGATAACTATAATATTACTACCATCTTGCTTTATAAAATGCCGTAATTCCACAGCCTTTTATAAAACCGTTAAGAAAATGAGAGAGGATTCTCAAAACAAATCATACAAATAGAATTATTTCAATATCATACGTGAGGTAAAATATAATAAATAAATGAATACTGACAATCCTCACTTAAAATATATATATATATATATATATATATTAATTATATATATATATATATATATATATATATATATATATATATATATATATATATATATATATATATATATATATATATATATATATATATATATGAAAGCTGGTTAAGAAGAAAATAACAGAACACATGAACCTGAATAATATTTTGTGAACACTAAGAAATCGAACTCTGAACTGATTTTGTGGTGAGGGGTTCGTGACGAAGGATCGACGGCCTCCCAGTGGTTTATTGATCAGAGGGCTTCGCTGTCCACACTGCGGCTCCTTTTCCGTAAGTGAATTAGGAAGAAGGCGCTTTAATTGATCTGAACGGCTAAGGGAGAGCAGCGCGTGTAGCTGACGGGAGGAAGTCTGATTTAACGTTTATAGAAAAGTATTCATAAAGTGTTGGGAATGTGTAAACTGTAATATGTAAGTACGCATTTGGTGACTGGTGATGAGGATGATGTTAATTTTCAATCAATCAACTCCTGTGGCACCCTGAGGGATGCATAGGGCCTCAATGAATTCACGCCACCACCATCTATCGTGTGCCAACTCCTCCAAATCCTCCCAACACTCTTCACCAGCTTCTCTCCTCATTGTGCGCATCCACGTCTCCTTCGGCCTTCCTCTCCCTCTTCTACCCTGCACTTGCCAACCGGGTGTTCCCCGTACAATCACTCCCTCCCTTCTGAAGACGTGTTCTAACCATTTCCATCGAGACAATCTAACATATTCATCTACCGGTTGCACACCCGTAATTTCTCTCACTCTATCATTTGAAACCCTATCCTACCACTTAACTCCTAAAATCCTTCGCAAAGCCTTATTTTCGAAAACCACGAATTTCTTATCCGATGTTATTGTACTATACCACGATTCATGCCCATAAATCAAAATAGTTCTAACCATAGTTTTATAAATTTTTATTTTAGTGTGTACTGAAAAGTTATTATTATTCCACACAGTTTTTAACATGCCCATCGCTTGATTCGCCTTCCTTAACCTTTCCTCAAACTCCACTTTTAACGATCCATCCATAGACAAAAGCGTACAAGATATTTAAACTTTTTCTACTTGTTTCACAACTCTTTCCCCAATCACGCAAGCTCTTGGGTTAGCAATATTCATATTAATCATTTCCGTTTTTGCACAATTAATAATCAAGCCAACTTTTCCCCCCTCTCTCACTATACAATCTAAGACCCTTTGCATCTCATCTGTTCCTTCGCTAATAAGCACAATGTCATCTGCATAATCCAAATCTGCTAATTTACGTCCATCTCCCCACACAATTCCAGCATTAGTTTCCTCTGCAACCCTCCTCATCACATAATCAATAACAAGGACAAACAACAAAGGGGAAAGAATCCCTCCCTGAATCACACCCGACTTAACTTCAAAAGCCTCACTCAAGGACCCATCACTCATAACCTTACAAAACGTACCCTCATGCAAATCTTTAACCAACTTCACCAACCACTCTGGAACACCATAATACCTCAACACTTTCCCCATCGCCTCTCTAGAAACACTGTCAAAAGGCTTCTCAAAATCAACAAAACACAAGCTTAAACTTTTTCGCCTGTGCAAGGAGGATTTCTCGCTCTGCCGTACAAAAGGACAAAAGATGGTCGCGAGTCTATAGGTACAACATGCAAAACCTGTTCCGGCGACTCATTGTTTCTTCTTTTCCTACAATTCCTATAGAGAGAGTGAGTCGCCGGCGTTACACTTACCAAGAAGGGGATAGGGGGGGGACATATCAGATGGGAGGAAAGGAGGAAGAATACAAAGGAATATAAAGGAAAGAACAGAGAGGAACAGCTTTACTGGGCCTAACGAGGGTAGATGTGTCACTATACTACCACTATAGATTCTAACGGAGGAAGAGATGGAGGAGGAGGAGGAAGAGATGCAGGTGCTATTGATAGGCGTGAGATAAGTAGAGCTGAGGTAAAGAAAAGGAGGAGGAGGAGGAGGAGGAGGACTACGACAACGATGACAAGATTGATTTTTCTTTACATGAAAAATGTCGAAAGCCACAAAGAAGGTTAAGAGAAGAAAGTCACCTAATTATCACTTTCTAATGAAGTAAGTGGCCAGAGAAAGCACAGTGGAGGGACAAGTAATTCTTGAAGGGTTTCGATTCTCCTCCCTTTAAAGGGGTTCAGGTGATAACAAGCAAAAAAAAAAAAAAAAATAAAAAATAAAAAAAAAAATAAATAAAATAAAGCAGTAATTCCTGTTGACTGGTGAAAGTAAATAAACGGATGCTGGTGTTTCTATAAATGGAGCTTAAATAAGAATTAAAACAAATATTTGAAAGTCTTAGATATCAAGGCAAGTTAAAGGGAAAGAGCAAAAGCATGCACTTACCAGCACAAAAACAAACCCGAACCATACATACAAATAATAATTTAATGAAAATAGAAACAAAAGCATGAAATATAACAATAAAACAGTGTTGAAGAAAATTATTATTTGATTTATTTATAAGTGATTTAGAAGCGCTGTGTACAGTGGAGAGTTTATGTTAACCGTCACATTCTGGAAAGGTGGAGAACGACGCGGTGTAGTAACAAGTGTATAGGCGGGAGAGGTGGAAAAGTCAGGAAGAGGGAAGAGGTTGTGTTCCGGATGTGGCAACACTGATATTGGCAAGGTGGTGATGGTGGTGGTGGGGATTTCTCCTGGAAATACTTAAAGCTAAACATTGCGCCCCGTTCCCAGCCCCTATATTGACTTGTGCTGCGTCTTTTCAAGTAAAATATGATTATTTTTGCTTATTTATTGCTGTTTTTCTCCTTCTCTTCCTCCTCCTCCTCCTCCTCCTCCTCTTCCACTGACGTGATGGAGAACCTGCGTGGTGTTCCTCATTATTTGTTGGCAATGAAGGGAAGAAGACAAACCAACGACACATTTCTTACACTTTTACATGAGTTGTTTATGTGGAGATGGCGCGGCGCTAAGTGAGACTACCATTCCTGAACTGGTTTTGAGTTGATTACCGCACGTCAGACCACAATCATGAGGCTTGTGGTTACAGTGGAGTTTATGCTTGTGAGAACTCAAGTATATTGTTATTTATGTCCTAGAATATATTATCATATACTTAAAAAAATACAAGTTCCTGCAAGGATCTTGGATGTCATAACCAAATGTCCCCAGACGCTAAGCAGCTACACGTGAACGGATTATGAAACCGTTAAAATGTGCTCACTGATGTTTGTCCGTAAAAAAAAAATCTTCATACCAGGGGATACTAATATAGGAAAAATTATATCCACGATCGCAAACTTTCATCCACTTTCATGTCAGAAATATGCCAGCATTTTGTAGAAAAATATATCCACGATCGTAAACTTTCATCCACTTTCATGTCAGAAAAAATGTCAGCATTCAAACAAACATATACTAGTGGAAGTAATTATTATCAATCAAGGAAACTGAACAAGAAAAGTGAAAATAAAAGCCATTATTCAGTCAAGCTGGTAAAGAAACTCCCTGATCGTTGCTGCCATGGTCTGGCGAGAACTGTGATGTTTCTTATGAAATCCGCAACACTGCTGAGGCGGCAGTGTTAACAAGAATTGTTTGCTGAATCAGTTTTTCACAGCAACACTGCTTCTCTTCCTCCCACTTGCTTCACTTCTCCTCTTCCTCCTTCTTGTCCTCCTCCTCGTCTCCCTCCTTCTCGTCGTCATCGTCCTCCTCATTATTTTCTTCCTCCTCTTTTTGTTGTTTTTATGTCATCTTCTCTAGTATTTTCATATTTTTATTAGGAATATTTATCACACCCCTTTCTCCTTCTTTTTATCTTCTTCCTCATTCTTCCGATCTTCTCCTCCTCTTTCTCTTTCTCCTCCTCCTTCTCCCCTCTCCACTTAACATTTTTGGTTGCACTGGCTTTCTTTTCTCTTCATACTCGTTTTGGTGCTCTACATCCTCCCCCTTTCTCTTTCTTCTCTTCATCACCTTGATCATCATTTTCCTACAAGTATTTTTTGGTGTACCGACTTGAGTTTTCTCTTCCTGTCTACCTGTACGTATACCTTCCCCCTTTCTCCTTCTCCTCTCCTTTTCTTTCCTCCATCTACTCTTTCCCCAAGCCTTTTTTTGTTGGCAGACTATGTGTAGTGCTGCAGACTCTGGAAAGTGGGCTAAGCTTTCTGTTTGAGTATTCCTCTGATTATTGGTTTACGACGGGCCGGCAAACAAAAGGATGGAGGCGGCGGGGTATTGACACACACACACACACACACACACACACACACACACACACACACACACACACACACACACACACACACAGAGAGAGAGAGAGAGAGAGAGAGA
>CM035202.1:9148831-9158834 GCA_020233015.1 Callinectes sapidus | reverse complement strand
TAATTAATTCCCAAAGTATAAACACACTCCTAACAACAGTAATTGTAAAGAAATTCCACGGGAAAAAAACCATTTTATGAAAATATGACCCTTTTTAAAACTCGTTAAATATCCATTAACTACCACCTCAGAGGAACCAAAACCCATTTCAAAACAATCGATTATTTAATTTTAATTGTTTTAAACACTTTAGAGTGAGTTAGAGGCAGAAATAAATTGTTCACTGGCTGATAATTAAATTATTAATGTAACTTTGACACCGCTAAATAATACTTTTCCTCTCCACTCATTTCACTGAACTTTAGGCATAAAACATCATTATATATGGACTATCTTTTGCATATAATAACAACCTGATACAACCTCAAATAAAAAAGGGCATTGGGCGTTCCAAGAAATTTTGCGCAAAAATTCCCCCTTATTTACCACCCTGATAACGCCAACCACAGCGATATCCACCCCTTACACGCACGCAAATCACTTGAAACACGCTGCAGTATTTATAGAAAGCGTTAAATTTGACTATTAATCCCAAATAAACAGTCCAGAAACGAAGACAATATCCTGATATATGAGCCAGCTGGCGGAGGCTCCGTGGTGGGGTACGGCCCCCCATCCTATCCCACTCCCACCTTCATTAAACTTAAACATGACCAGAAAAGCTATGTCTGACTGGCTCATATGAAAGCTTAGTACAATGGCTGCATACTGTGGCAAGATGAGCCTGTAATGATTGAGAGATATGGCTTAAAATGACCGATAAAATAAGAATTCTAGATGGCGCCGCGGGTGCGGGGTGGTGACTCACCTTACATATACCTTGACACACGGCAAGGGTAGTGGGTGTAATAGCACAATCCACTATCTGTTACTCCATCTTCCAGCTTCAGTGCAGGAATTAGATGACTTGGACACTGAATCTTCTTATTCTGCCATCAAAACCACTCAAAAACACTCGTAAACTCCTGCTGGTCACTTGAACTTTCTCTTTCAGATAAAGATCGTCTTAATACGTCACTACAGTGTCAAAAACATCGTGAAATACCGTTATTTACTTTAAATAGACTGCTTTTCAGGTAAAAATCGTCCGTATCCGTTCAACCTGAGGCTTTTCAATAGGTTAAACGCAGAGCAGTTCCCCGTACCTTACCCCAGAACACACTGACTCGCCTCAGTCCCGGACACCCCACACCCCACCCTCATGGCTGGCCTTGAACTAGCATATTATTTTAACAGCTGCCAAAAAGTGATTGATTTTTCCCTGTTTCTCTTGACACAGCTAAGAAATCGAGTAGGTTATATGCAAAGAACATAGATAGACAATAGAGGAATATACATAACCCATAAACACCACAAATAAACTTGATTGGGAAAAGAAAACACTCGTGAAATAAGTGGAAGGAACAAAGCTGACGGTAAGTCATGTTTACCCGCACTCGAAGTAAAAAGTAGTCGTATTTTTCCATGGTTCTCTTGACACAGCTAAGAAATCGAGGAGGTAATATGCAAAGAACATAGATAGACAATAAATAAATCAATATATAACCCCATAAACGTCAAAGTAAAGCGAATTAATGAAAACAACGCGAAAATGAATTAAGAAATAAGGCCGACCGGTAGTCCTACCAGCACTCGAAGCAAAAAGCAGTCGTATTTTTCTATGGTTCTCTTGACACAGGTAAGAAATCGAGTAGGTAATATGCAAATAACATAGATAGACAATAGATAAATCAATGTATAACCTCATAAACGTCAAAGTAAAGCGAATTAATGAAAACAACGCGAAAATGAATTAAGAAACGAGGCCGACCGGTAGTCCTACCAGCACTCGGAGCAAAAAGCAGTCGTATATTTCCATGTTTCTCTTGACACAGCTAAGAAATCCAGTAGGTAATATGCAAAGAACATAGACAGACAATACATAAACATGTATATAACCCCATAAACGTCACATTAATGCGAATTAGCGAAAGAAAAAACACGATAATATCAGGATGGAACAAGGCCGACCGTAAGTCATGTCTACTCGCATATTTCCATGTTTCTCCTCACACAGCTAAGAAAACACGTAGGTTATTATACAAAGAATAAAGATACCCAAAAGATTAATAAATATAAACCCCCATAATAGTCAAAAGAGGCCTAATTATTTGCTAGCAGGTTTATATTTTCAGGGGTGGCAACACTGTGTGTGTGTGTGTGTGTGTGTGCAGCTGTAGCTTCGTGTAAACGTTTGTTAAGAGAGCTGCACTATTTTGCCTTAATTCTGGGCAAATACGGACTGCAGGGAATTCTACCACTACCTGAAAGGTCTGTGAACATATGAAGAACGTTGGAGAGAGAGATGAATTTGAGGAGGGTATGGACTTAGACGTTATAGCCTAGATAAATATTGAACACCCAAATCAAACCCCCTCTCGACCTTGGCTTCCCTGTTCGCGCATGCGCAGTAGATACCAGTAACGTCAACGTATCCTTCTTTGATTGAAGACTGCTGGTTTCGACGAATACCTATACCTGCCTAGGCAAGATGGCTAAACAGATGTCTACCCTCGGAGGCATGCAGGTGAATAATCTCGTAACGGTGCCGTGACGGATGAGGATAAAACCGGGAACGTGTGGGCAGCGATGGATGCTGGCTGGCTACATGTAAGGTATGCACCGCAGGTTGGTTGGGACGGCGCAACGCAGCTAGCCACCGATGCCGACCTACACTGCACTACCGGACAAGACATTACGCAACAGCTTCCTAGACCTTGCCAACCAACTTAAGGAAAAGAATGAACCATACAAGAAAATATACATGAAAAAGGACGTTCATCCATCAGTACGAAGGGAATGACGAAGGCTTCGAGAAGCAGAGAGGACGGAAAAGGACCGACCAGAGAATGGAGGATGCGTAATTCGCCTCGACTTGAGAAAAAGAAAACTCTACAGGGATAACTGTGCCATTGATAGTTGGAAGCCTTAGTATTTTTTCTAAAGAGTACACGGCGAGTAAATGACCTAAAAATTATATCATGGAATGCTGACGGAATTCATACGGAAGCGGAGAAAGAAAATGTTTTGCAAGTCTTAATACAGTGTGACATCTTTTGTCTCCTTGAAGTGAAAACAGCCTTACCAGTCATGATCCCTGGCTCTGTAACGCATCGAAGTGCAGTAGTTGGTACACATGATAAAGGTGGTGCTGTGGTGTGTGTTAAAGCCTGTATTGCTCACTTAGTCCAAAGTGTTGACTTAAGTATCAGGGATCAGGTGTGGCTTAACTTAGAGTATTCTTTGTTTGGGTTTTGTTATATACCGGCGATTGATCTCTAATGTATCATTTTCTACTCAAGAAAAAATGTGTTCGGGCCAGGGTAAAGATGGTTGCATTTTGATGGGAGACATGAATGCCTGGTTCGGTGAATCAGTTAGAGACTTACTCACGCATATGTCTACACGTTGCTGTGAAACTCTATCCTACCCTTCAATAGCAGATGCTGTAAACACAGCACTACCCACACCTTTCGCTCATTAACACCTGCCACATCTACCCTTCTGTCCCGCACTCATACCTATAGTCTTTACACGGGTGGAGAACACTTTGGCGCTGGCCAAATACAATTAGCTACGCTGCCACAGCACACAGTTTGTCTTTGATATATCAGGTCCTTGTTTTTGTTTTATTGAAATAAAGGTATTAAGTATGGATGATTTATCCTACCAAACTATGCAGCTCTACATATGGCACGGATTAAAGAAAACTGGAGGAAAAGACAATCTGTAGACACATTCATAACTGGAAGATTTATTAACATGACGTAACACAACACTAAGCTACCTAAACCTAACCAAATCTGACATAACCCACCATAAACCGAACATAATCTCATGAAGAATATAAAGCCTCACAATTCAAAACAAGGCGGGGAATAGTGAAAGCGATAACAAGTGGTAGTGAGATATGCTCCGTGGAAGATGCGCGGTGACAAACTTGGCGTGGATTGAGCAGCGGGGCAAGGGAGAACCCGCAGACCAGAGGATGAGCAGGGACGAGACACTAATTAGGTAACTTTTTGATTTCTTCCTTTATTTCACCATTATAGTCTTCCCTTTTGACCTGCGCCGCCACGGTGCAGTGGCCAGCGCGTCTGGCTACGAATCCGTGGGCCCGAGTTCGATCCCGGACGAGGACGGCGCGGACCTCACCCAGGTTTTCATCCTTCACTGGTCGATAAATGGGTACCTAGGGCAACCTAGGGAAGGTAAACTGTGGAAACCCGGATTTCATGCTGGCCCCATGTCCCGGGGTAAGGGACTATTCCACCACAGGCTCAAAGGCCAAGGAGACGGGAGATGAGCGCCCGCAGCTACGCGCTGATACAGCGTAAGCCCCCCACTTTACCTTACCTTTTGACCTGAGCTGACCTGACAGGGTGTAAGGAGCTAAGTGCATACGTAAGAGTATTATTGTAGGTGTTGTAATGTTTATACGTGTTAGTAAAGTGTTTGTGATGGCGGGGAAGGGGAAGAAGACAGGTGGTGATTACAGAAGTAGTTAAGTAAGTGTATGTTGTTGTAGTATAGTGTTAAATGTATCTTGAGCGGTGCATGTCGTTTATGAATGTGGTACCGCGCGGGCTGTGAGGTGTTTGCCATGGCAGAAAAAGAAACGGGCGGTCAGTGGCGTGATATGATATGATGTTATGCAGAATTTATTAATGATACCTTGTTTGGCAGAGCGTGTGAGGCTCTCTCTCTCTCTCTCTCTCTCTCTCTCTCTCTCTCTCTCTCTCTCTCTTTAATCTGAGGTAAGATAATATGACTTGTTCTTGGTTTTCCTGTCTTTCCGTTGCGAGGTTTCCAGAAGATGGCTTGAGGGGGAAAGAAAACGAGCCATTTGAGCATCATCTTGCGCATTTGCTGTCATTATTACTTATTGTTAGAGTTACTTATTTTATTCATATATACATGTGTTTATTATTTCTTAATGAGAGAGAGAGGGAGAGAGAGAGAGAGAGAGAGAGAGAGAGAGAGAGAGAGAGAGAGAGAGAGAGAGAGAGAGAGAGAGAGAGAGAGAGAGAGGTAAAAGTAACTTACACAAGACACTGTAAAGAAGATTAGATAATATATACTAAACAAAGATCACTTTGATCAACACCATCACCACCATCACCACCACTACCACCACTACCATGAATTGTCTATGTATAAAATTGTGCCCCTTTCTCTACACATACAGAAAGGAAAGTTGAAGATTTACACACACACACACACACACACACACACACACACACACACACACGCGCGCGCGCGCGCGGACACGAAAGAGTAAGACGGCATGTTTCGCTTTTGTTTTCTTATTGAGTTTTTCTTCGTTAACAATGTGTAATTGATCTTTTTTCTCTCCAGGTAGCGTTCGTAAGCAAGTAGGAAGTAATTTGTAAAAGAACACTGTTGAATGAGCGTGTTTACTATTATGTTCTGCCGTGTATTTTATCTTTTTCTCTTCTCTCTCTTCCTTTCTCTTATTTTTGCACTTTTGTTTTTCGTCATTGTTTATTTCTCCATTTATTTTCTTTTTCACATAGTTAATAGTATATTCCCTCCCTCCCTCCCTTCCCCCCCCCCCCCCCCCCCCCCCCCCCCCCCCTCTCTCTCTCTCTCTCTCTCTCTCTCTCTCTCTCTCTCTCTCTCTCTCTCTCGTGTAATTCTGCCGGTCATATTTTCACCCTTTCCTTTTTTCTTTTTTTTTTTATTATTTTCTTCTTTCTAAGCCGGTTTATCGTACGAAAGCTGCTGCTCATTTTGCTTTACTCCTCATCTCTTTACTTTTTCATGCATCTTGTGTATATTTGTCTCTCTTATTTGCATTCATTTTTTTTCTTTTCTGGATATTTTGCAAGTGACAAGCGGCGGCAAGCAATAGGAGACTCACCACACTCACAAAGCAAAGCGAAAGTAATAAATCATGCACGATCTCTGTAACTACCACTTGTGTACAGCGCCTGTGGTGGTGAAATTATGACTGACTGACGCACCTTTCTCCGGCAGCGGCCAGAAATACACTGAGTCATGATAATATCTTTCCTAGTGACCTCAGCGATGGTAATGTCCCTCTTTTTCCTTGTCTGACGGAATGATTTGGATTTAATTACATGACTTGGCTGAGAGAAAACGTGCTGAGAGAGAAATAAAGGAAAAAGGTGAAGGAAATATGTAGGGGGGACTTTCTCTTGAGGAATTTTCCGTTTTGTTTTGTTTTGCTTGTCCAGAGAGAGAGAGAGAGAGAGAGAGAGAGAGAGAGAGAGAGAGAGAGAGAGAGAGAGAGAGAGAGAGAGAGAGAGAGTTAACCGTTATGAAGCGTGAGGATTGTTACAGGTGAAGAATGGCAACAAGTGTGGTTTTTGCTGGTGGTGTTTCTTGTTTGGGGTTATGGCAGGTCAATCTTCATGTCAAGGTGTCACGACTGATGGAAAAAATAACTGAGAGAAAGCTCGGAAAGAAAAAGAAAGAGTTTGTAGGTAAATTGCTTTTCTTCCACACCTACCTTAAGCTAATGGAAAGAGTGTTGTTATCAGTGTATTTTTTTTAAGGTGTTTTATTTCCATGTAGTCAGGAGGGCAAGTAAATATTGTGATCATGGAGTTTAATAAGAGAAACTTGGAGTCTTCCCACGTATCACCCACATTAGAAGGGAAACTCATCTTATCTTCCCCTTCTGAGAAAAAAAGAAAGGTTTCTGTTAAAAAGGACAACGAACTTCGGGGCACTATTGTTTCTAAAGCAAACAAGAATAAATTGCTTTAAAGGTAATATTTATGTATTCTTTTCAGATTCTTCGGTTTTGACATGAAAGTTGCTTTAATGTTGATTTGCAAGCTAAATATGAAAAAAAGGAGAGATTTTCGAGTGAAAATATCTTAGAATTGGGTCTACTTTCATAACCTATGTAAAGATATTGATTACCTAAACATTTATATAAGTGCCCGCGAAATAGTTAATAATCTGTTTTTATTTATTTTATTTATTTTGTAAGGCCAGTAGAACCATTTCTTTATTAATTTATGTGTACGTCTTGACTGAATTTGGAGTGTCTTGTAGTGGCGGTGAGCGGTACGGGAAAGTGTGTATGTGTTTTATCTTGTCCACTTTAGTTGAAAGCACCACCGCGACATAAATAAGAGAGGTCATCGTGCCTGCTTGAATACTGATACAACTTTCCTTCTTAATGGCCTAACTGAATTTCTTTGTTGCTAACTTGTTTCCTTTCGTTTCTCCCTTTGCTTCTGTGTTTTGTTTTATTTTCTTGTTTATTTGCTGAATTATTGATATGTTGGCTGGTCTGTAGACTGACGGACTGATTAATTGACTTCCTCAATTCTCTCTTTCCATCCATTTACTCCTATCACACATTATTATTCCTTGTCTAGCAGCCGTTCTCTCTTTCTTGCTTGTTTCCTTT
This sequence comes from Callinectes sapidus, assembly GCA_020233015.1. Taxonomy (NCBI): domain Eukaryota; kingdom Metazoa; phylum Arthropoda; class Malacostraca; order Decapoda; family Portunidae; genus Callinectes; species Callinectes sapidus. The sequence goes on along the minus strand of CM035202.1, from coordinate 9,151,384 downwards.
CATGTTGTCTTGGCTTTCTCTCTCTACTTCTATTTCTCTTTTTTTTCTCTCTTCTTTGTTTATTCACTTGCTTGCTCCTTTAAAAAAAAAATTTTTCTTTCTTTCTCCCTTCCTTTTTCACTAAGAAGAGAAAGGACATCAGGTCATGTCAAGGGTTGAGAACAGGCTTTGGTTGCTTACTCGTGCAAAGCGGCCAGGTTTGGACCCAAGAAGTTTCTTCTATGAATGGCTTGTAAGAAATGCTGAAAATCATAACGATAATGTATAATTTACTGCGGAAAGCTTCGTTATTTCTTGTGCTAAGCGATTTTTGCCTGTCGCGTACGTGTTCCATCCAAATCTGACTCGAAGTTTATAGCACTTAGTCTTTTTGGATGGTACACTTTCCATTGCTGTAGTGTAAGAACTGAGTAAAGGGATGACAATTTTTTTTCCTTTTTTTTCTAACGAGTTCAACTTTCGCCGACTTGAATAAGGGAAAAAGAGGTGTTTTTTGTAGTATACTATCGGAAATTTCTACATACACGCATGATGGCTGAAATGAAAGCTTGCTTCGGTGAGTGAGCAAACGTGTCTGAAAGTTATATATTTATTGTACCCATAAATCAGGGAAGTGAAATGACTTTTGGGAGGACTGGGAAAAAAAACAAAAAAACGGTAATATTTGCATTTTATGAGTATATTTAAATTTGTTTCCCATTAAGTATTCTTTGGATGGAAAGTACAGAGAAGTTGTCCAATTAACAAGGGTGACGCCACCTGCTTTCGCCCATCAGGAAATAACTGGCAGTGACGTTAAGTTATTGCCCTACCTTACTGAGATGTGGAGGCTGTGACGGTGATGGTTTTGATGCAGGTACGAGTATCTTGAAAATGTGTGTGTGTGTGTGTGTGTGTGTGTGTGTGTGTGTGTGTGTGTGTGTGTGTGTGTGTGTGTGTGTGTGACAAATCATGCTTTTATCCGGGTGATGAACAATGCCTCCAGTAATATTAAATGTAACTAAAGGCAGATTAAAGCAAACATACTAATGCTACTGCTACACATATACGTATACATGCACATACACATTTGCGTTCCCAAGGAAACATAAACCGACATGTCATATGCTTCCTCCCGTGGCAGCATAACAAGTAGAAGTAACTTCCCGCAATAAACGTACACTATTTACCCGCATAATATAAATACAGGTATTTTGTTTTGCCAGTGTATTCTTTGGTGTTTGCTTTCCCTCGTGTTGGCCAGCGTTGGTTTCTTGTTTCACTGCTTTCCTAATCGCAAGGAAATATTTCCCCGTAAGAACTCACCTGAGAGAATGAGTCAACGCTTTTCAAGGTGAAGAAGGACAGAGGAAACAGGATGTGTTTTTAAGAGGAAAACTGGAAACAGGACATGGACAATAAAGAAAATACGAAAAAATAAGGCCCCACTGAGAATGTCAGAAACGAATGAGTAGTCAAAAATAATCATCCAAAATTGAAGTAAAAATGTCGAATTTGCCTCATTGAAGGGAAATGCAGAAGCAGTCAGAGAATTGCAGGATTTACTGATGTGTTAATGATGCTTATAGTGATGACGGTGTGGTGACTGTGTTTATGATCGTGGTAACGAATGGAGATGATGATGATGATTAGGGTGTTAATGATGTGGAAAGTAATGTTGCTTATACTGATGATAATTGTGGTTGTTTTTATGGTTGTAGTAACGAGGGGTGATGATGATGATGATGATGATGATGATGATGATGATGATGATTAAGGCGTTGATGTGAAAAATGATGAGTTGATGGTTGTGTTTATGATAGTGATAACGAGTGATGGTAATGGTTCTGGTGTTAATGATATCGCAAGTGATAATAATGCTGCTGCTGCTTATAGTGATATGTTAAATTACGTCGGGTTAAAATAAACTTTGATAAAATTAATTCGTTCTCTTCGAACAGACGATTAGAATTAATTATAATGGTTAAATTCCTTCTCTACAAACGAACATTACTTTTGTATATATATATGTCTCAACTTCAAAAAAAAAAAAAAAAAAAAAAAAAAAAAAAAAAAAAAAAAAAAAAAAAAAAAAAAAAAAAAAAAGAATAATGAATCCTTACATGAATGAAATGATAGATTATACGCTTTCACAATCGTAAGTGTTCTATCATTCTCTACACAAACACATTTTTTTTTCCATAAACTCCGAAAAAACACGAAAAATTCTAGAAAAATCCTTTCACAAGCCTAGAAAAACACCCGCAATCCAGCGTATCCTTTGAACGAAATATTAATGCAGCTAACGAACTGGATTATCTGAACCTTGCCAGCGACTCGGAGAAAATATCGACAGGTGTTCAAGACAAAGAATTTCGGGAGGAATGAAAAGTGAGATGCAATTGAAAGCCTTCAATTACTGTGTGTTACTACGGACGGGGTAAAAAAAAGTGTGTGTGTGTGTGCGTGCGTGCGTGTGCGTGCGTGCGTGCGTGCGTGCGTGCGTGCGTGTGTGTGTGTGTGTGTGTGTGTGTGTGTGTGTGTGTGTGTGAGAGAGAGAGAGAGAGAGAGAGA
>CM035202.1:9121268-9132324 GCA_020233015.1 Callinectes sapidus | reverse complement strand
ATATAAATGACACCTTCAGATAACATTATCTGTGTTTTTATTGCAAAACAAAATTAGTTATAGAAATAATGAGTTTATAACAAAATATTGCATAGAAGTTGATACATGTACTATACTACTATAGCCTATACATGTTGTGAAGAAGATTTGCCAATTAAGTATATGTAGTTATAAGTGTGATAATGAAGAAAGGAAAATATTTAAGTGGTGGAATATTTTTGCACACTTTTGTACTGCCATGACACTGCACCTTCATTATTGAAATATTCCATAAAGTCATGGCGTACACTTTGAGCTTCTGTACTTGTGTTCCGTCCTTTTCTTTGTAGCTGCAACAGGTCCGGAGTTTGACGCCATGTACCAGGGAGGATTGTACATCTTGCAACATCTTCACAATCCATAGACCCTTCAGGCGTATATTACGTGACATGATCACGTCTAAGAAAGTTATGTAAGGCAGTGCATGCTAATACTACCACCTCAACCTTGTTTGGAGATAGGTTTATGGATGACAGAAAGATTCTAAATCTATTAGCTAAAATCCCAAAGGAGTTCTCTGCTGTGCGTCTAGCCCTAGATAGGCGATAAGAAAAAATGCGTTCCTCATTACTTTGGGTCTGGTGAGAGAACGGTTTCAAAATGTGGCGTTGCAAGGGGAAAGCGTCATCTGCCACAAATACGTATGGTAGCATTCTGTCACTTCCTTGAGGTGTTCCATCGCTAGGGAGACCTGCTGTATCTGTGACAATACGGCTACTGATAAGTGTATTATCCCACACACCACCGTCTGACACTCTCCCATTGCAGCCAACGTCAACATATAAAAATTCACAATTAGCATCACAAATAGCCATGAGAACTATACTATGGCTGCCTTTGTAATTATAGAAATAGGAGCCACTGTCAGGCGGAGGTCTTATCAAGATATGCTTCCCATCAATGGCTCCGACGCAGTTGGGGAAGTTCCACCGTGTTTTGAAGCCATGTGCCACACGCATCCACTCATCTGGGGTTGTAGGGGCCTGTCAAACGTAAAAAAAAAAAAAAACAAATAAGGAGAATGGCACTGGTAATGTTTTTTTTTATAAAAATTTCGATGTATGTGCGTAATTACGTAATTTAATGACATTAGTAACAGTTTCTTATATTTTAGATCTTTAATGACCCATTGCTGGCTGCTCCTGATGCTTCCGAGCTAACACCTGGAACTGCTGACATCCCAACTGGTCAACATGTGGTGTCAGATCCGCATGAGCCTGGACCTTCTCGTGTACGAACCGCAAAAAGGCCACACAAAACGATTATTGATGAAACTCAACTAATGCAGAAGGCTTATGACGAACTTAAATCACTGTCTCAAACAGAAAATGCTTTTTCTGCTTTCGGAACTGTGGTTGCAAATAATCTTAAAGAAATGACTAGTGAGAATCAGATTTATGCTCAGAAGTTAGTTCAGGATATAATTTTTCTCGGTCGACTTGGAAGGCTTTCGTCGTCTACTAAGATCGTAGAATAACTGTACTCATGTAACAATTTTATTATTTGGTCAAGGTAATGGACAAAATGTACGTATATCGACATCACATACATATTTGTATGTATCTATATAAGCGCTCAAAAAATTCATTAAGTTTGTTCAGAATTATATTAATTTCTTTCTAGTGCATGGTCTGTTTATTGTTTTGAATGTGCATTGTATGCAATTAAGTCTTTATGTATTACACAATAAAATATTACCAATAGATATGACTCATCAAATTAATTATCAATAACCAAGTTATAGCTATAGTTACTTAATCACAATGTCACAACATTATTTACACGTAAAATGTTTCTAACAGATTCACTTACCTGTAAATAGCCAGCCTTCAGCACCTCGTATATTGCCCTACATGTTTCTGGTATTATGCGGGACAAACTTTGCTTTGATATGCGTGTACTGTACTGCAACTCCGAATAAGTAGACCCACTTGCTAAAAATCGCAGAGTTGCTTCCAGACGAGCTTCTGCTGTAATGCTGTTTCTCATAACTGTGTCTTTCTTCACTATGTATGGCTCCACCTTTGATAATAACAAGTAAAAAGTGCTTACACTCATCCTCAGGTAATTTCTGAAGTCGTGTTCCTCACTACTTTGTAGTTCATGAAGTATTGTTGCAGTGCTTCCAAACGTACTTCTTTTCTTTAACCAATCTTTACACCATATCCTTTTCTTCTTTTTCTTCTTGAGACACAAAGCTATTATCATGGAGCACAAAATCTTTTTCTTGGCAATGCTAGGCACCATGGTTCTCGTACGGAGTCGTACCGCACTCCACCCGCTGCGCTACTGGCAACATCGTCGGGCAGGCCCGGCTGTTCATCACTTCGGTCGTGTGGACAACATCCTCGGGCAGGCCCGCCATAATTTGCCCGTTAACGGGCAAACCCGCCGATCAGGCCCGCTCGTGTAGACAGGCCTTTAGACATCTAAATCAGAATTTTGCGCGTAACTCCACAATGTACAGCTGCTAACATAGGATCAAATTCAAGTACCTTCAATGTTTCTACTAGCTGTATTACAGATGGTGAACCTAAAAAGTAGTCTATAGTTGTGTGATATGTAGTATCCCTTCTTTCTCTTTCCTTTCGTCTTCCTTTCTCCTCCACTGTCTCCCTTTCCTTCCCTATTGTTTACCTTTCTTCTTCCATCCTTCATACTTTCATTCTTCCCGGTTTCCTTTCCCTTATCGATATATTTTTCCTATCCTCCACATCTTGATCTCTTCTGTACTCCTTCCTTCTTTCTTCCGTCCCCTTTTTATTTACCTTTGTAACACTTTCATCTTGCTACCCAGGTCTTCCCTTTCCCTTGTATACACACACAGCACTACCCACACCTTTCGCTCATTAACACCTGCCACATCTACCCTTCTGTCCCACTGTCACGTCCAACGTACACACCGTAAGTGAGGGGCAGGTAGCAGGTGAACAGCAGGTGATGTGTTCAAAGGAAACGACCATGGCCATTTAACAAAGGTCTAATTATGAGTACCACAACAGCAACAATAACACAACACAAGAACACAACACTAAGCACGACAGAAACACACCCACACCCACACACACTCACACATTCACGCACACACACGGTCGCAGCCCTAACACACTGAAGCGAGGAGCGAGCGAGCGGCAGGGCGAGGTGGAAGAGCAAGCCTCTACCCAGCCGCGCTCCGAGCTTATATACCCGTGAAGGCACCTCCTGGTGACCACCACCAACCTCTACTTAACTACTAGTTCACGTGGCGCGATGAGCAACAGCCAAACATCCAATCATACAAGTAGTTATACAAACAATAAATGTGCGACCACGTGACACCTCCCCCCAAAGAAAAACTTTTGTACCAGGGAAAAAAGTTAACATGTATACAAAATATCAAAGGCGCACAAGCCCCCCATAAAAATTATCAGCACAAAATACAATATATGACGGCTGAACAACAAAAGAAAAAGATAACAAATGAAATGCGAGATAACACAAATGAAATGTTATACAAAAGAGAATCTAAACCTAGTTACACTCTAGATAATGCATCCGCAATAGTATTGTCCTTGCCACGGATGTGTTGCACTTTTATGTTATATGGTTGCAAAGCTAGAGCCCATCTCAGCACCCTGGCGTTTTTAAACTTTACCTTTTCAATAAACACAAGGGGGTTGTGATCTGTGAACACCGTGATGGGATAAGCACTACCAGACAAAAATACTTCAAAATTTTCTATTGCCATCACAATACCAAGCGCCTCCTTTTCGACAGTGGCATAAGATTTTTGATAACTCTTAAACTTTTGTGAAAAATAACATGTGGGATGTAACACTTCACAATATTCTTGTAAGAGCACTGCCCCCACCCCTGCATCACTCGCATCGACCCGAATGACGAAAGGGCGATGAGGATCTGGAGTTCGGAGCACAGGAGCACTAGCCAGCAGTGCTTTAAGCCCCTCAAACGCCCGCTGACAGGCATCCGTCCAACAGAATTCCCTCTTGCAGCTAAGTTGATCCGTAAGGGGAACAGCGACCTGGGCAAAGTTCCTGCAGAAACGCCGATAGTAGCCCACCATGCCCAGGAACCTCATGAGGGACTTGCGGTCTGCAGGAGTTGGATACTGCAGAATGGCATCCACTTTAGCAGCAACAGGTGCCAGCTGGCCCTGCCCGACCACATGTCCCAGATACACGACGTGGGCGTGTCCAAACTCACTCTTGGCGAGGTTCACGGTGAGTTTGGCCTCCTCCAAAACTCTGAAGAGCTTCCGCAGTCTCTCGAGATGCTCCTCCCAGGTGTCACTCCATACCACCAGGTCGTCGAGGTACACACGAACTCCGGGCAACTCTGCAATCAGATGGTTCATTAGTCTCTGGAAAGTCCCCGGCGCATTTCGCATCCCCGGCGCATTTCGCATACCGAACGGGAGTACCACAAACTCCCAGAGACCAAATGGAGTGACGAATGCAGAGATCGGCTTCGCACGCTCTGTCAGGGGGACTTGGTAGTATCCCTGGAGAAGATCCAGCTTCGAGACGTAGCGGGCTGTCCCAAGGTTGTCAATGATGTCGTCCATCCTGGGAAGTGGATAAGAATCAGGCAGGGTTACAGCATTTACCTTCCTGTAGTCCACACAAAGGCGGTAACTGCCTCCAGCCTTGGGGACTAATACCACAGGTGAGGCCCAGGGGCTAATGCTGGGACGGATCAAACCTTGGTCCTTTAACCTCTGTACTTCTGACTGCAGGAATCTCCTCTTCTCGGCACTGAGTCTGTAGGGAGCTTGCCGGATCGGAGGGGCTCCTTGGACATCCACATCATGGGGCAGCAGTGTACAGAGCCGAGGGGTGTCACCAAAGAGTCCTGGATACTCCTGTAGAAGATCTTCAATATCTCCTGTTTGGGCAGGGGGCAGATGCTCTAATTTACTCACAATATTTGCCAAAATTTCCTGATTTGACAACTTAGTACCTACAAATGGTGTCTGGTCACTTTCCTCTGATTTCTCTAATGATTTACTCCCAGTTAGAATCACTTTCTCGACTCCCCCTTGTGATTGGTCACGAGAATAATACAACTTCAGTAAATTGACATGAACACATCGTTTTTTCTTTCTTCTCTCTGGTGTAGCAATTACATAATTAAGGTCTCCAACCCGTTCCAAAACATCATATGGCCCAGAGTACCGAGACTGAAGAGGCTGCTTGGGGATTGGTAGTAGAGCTAAAACTTTATCACCAACCTGAAAGGTACGGGTCTGTGCTTTGCGAAACTTATCATAATTGTTTTTCATCCGTACCTGTGCATGACTGAGATTAGAATGGGCAACCTCTAATGCACGCTTTAGGTTTGAGTGGAACCGAGTTACATAAGCAGCAACGGGTACAGTGTTATCATTATCATCTAACCAACATTCTTTTAGGACTTTGAGAGGGCCACGGACCTGGTGTCCATAAATGAGTTGAAACGGGGTGAAGCCAAGACTCTCATTTGTGCTATCTCTAATTGAAAACAGTAAAAGGTCAATAGCCTCATCCCAATCCTGACCAGTTTCCATACAATACGTGCGTAACATAGTTTTCATGGTAGAGTGAAAACGTTCCAGGGCTCCCTGGCTCTGGGGATGGAAAGCGGTTGACAAACACTGACGGATTCCCAGGGTCCGCATCACTTGCTGAAAAAACTTTGAAGTGAAATTAGACCCTTGGTCGGACTGCACAATAGTAGGTAACCCAACCTGCGTGAAAAACTTGATCAGAGCCCTGACAACATTTTTTGTAGTAATACTACGGAGAGGGATTGCCTCAGGGTAGCGGGTGGCAACATCCATGATTGTCAATAGATACTGATTCCCGCGTTTACTCTTAGGCAGAGGGCCTACACAATCAATAATCACTTTACTAAAAGGCTCCTCCATGACAGGAATGGGTTGTAAGGGTGCAGGTTTAACATCAGTGCCTGGTTTACCACTAATTTGACAAACATGACATGTACGACAATAGTTACTTACGTCTTTCATCAACCTTGGCCAGTAGAAATGAGACAAAATTTTGTGGTAGGTCTTACGCACTCCCAGGTGTCCACTCACCCCATCATGCGCCAGTTTCATTATCTCTGTGCGTAAACTCTTCGGGACGACAATTTGATGAACCGTCTCCCATGTTTGACTAGCAGGAACGTTAGGTGGTCTGAATTTACGCATTAATACTCCTGACTTAAGATAAAAACACTGTGGGACCTTATCTATATCATCGTCTTCAAGGCATTGTGCTAGAAATAACTTGCATGAAGGATCAGTAGTCTGTTCCGAAGCTAGTCTCTCCCTTGTGATGGGTGTACTAGAAAAATCAATCTGGGTAGTACTAAACTTACCAGATGCGTCATCAAACAAGTGTGAAACCTCACCCACAAAATCCGAAGCACGTGACTCAGTTTCATACTCTGGCGGGTCTTCTGTCCCTTCAGCAGGGGTTTGACCATCTAGCACCTTCTGACTCATACTTCTAGTAACAGCACAGGTTGGGAAGAGACTGGGATGCTTCATCTCTAGATCAAAAGTGTCGTTAATCATAATAGGCTTCTCTGAAACGATGGGGTTAGCAGTAACCTGGGAACCACCTAAATCATGGCCAATTAACACAGAAATATTTTTAACAGGGAGGTGATCAACCACGGCTAGTGTTACTAGTCCTGTGACAAACGCCGACTGGAGATGAACTGAGCAAAGGGGATATCTAGCTTCTCCTGGTAGACCAGACACTAGCACTGTCTCACCCGTGTAACAATCAAAACTGGGAACAGCTTCTTTTAAAATACACGACAAATCAGATCCAGTATCACGCAAAACAATAACAGGCGTGGAAAATGTACTAGATTCTCTCTCAGATACTACACCTTTCGAACAGAATGGTTTGAATGAGGCAGGCACATCAACAGAGTCACATGAATGTTCACAGGGCCCCGAAACAAGCAAATCACCAACCTGTGGGTCACCTACCTCCAATGGTTGGGTGAGTGCACTGGTGTGAAGAACTGCGCTGCCCTGAGTGGCGCTGTGCTTACTGGCCAACTTCTTACAATCTCTTAAGGTGTGACCAGGCTTCTTACAATACCTACAGAAAACAGATTTCTTCTCGTCCTGGTTTGTCACGCCACGCACCCCTCCACCAGCGCACTCACCAAGCTTGGAGAAGGGTCCCTGGGATACCGTCAGTGTCTTGTTCACAGGCGGTCTGTTCTGTGAACTGCTGGGTGGCTTAGGTTGTTGAGCAATTAACCTGTTCTTAGAAGATAGATCATTAGTAGTCAAAAAGAAATGGTCGGCTGCTTCACCGACCTTAGAGAGAGTACGTAACCCTTTCTCCTCTATATGTGACCTTACTTTATCTGGTAAGCAAGATTTAACTTCCTCCAATAAAAATAGTTCCAGCAAGTCTTCTACAGTTGGGCTAGTCAACTCACTTTCCACCCATTTATTACAAAGTTGTTGTTTACGGCGTATAAATTCTACATAAGTTTGTTCCTCAGCCTTACGACAACGGCGGAACTGTTGCCGATATGCTTCTGGAACTTTCTTGTAAGCATGTAGTACAGTTTTCTTTACAAAGTCATAATCACCAATTTGAGTGACATCTAGTGCATTAAACACCTCCTGTGCTCTACCAGTAAAGGAATTGTTGATCAGTAACACCCACTTATCCTTGGGCCAAGCATGGAGCCCAGCTGACTTCTCAAAATGTGTGAAAAACCCTTCTGGATCTTCCTCATCAAACTTAGGGACAAATTTCAATGCTACTTCAGTCTTGAACGTACAGGCAGTAGAGGAAGGATTATGTGTGAGTCTAAGTTTGTCATTGTCAGCTTTCAACTTCTCAACTTCAAGCCGTTTCTCCTCTAACTCTATTTGTCTCAAAGCAATTAAATGATTGGGATGCTCCAACAGGTCCACCTCTTCCTCAGTGAAGATTTCCTCCTTCACAAAATAAGCAAGTACCGACTGCTTTACCTCGTCCTTCCTTAAACTAGGACTACACTGAAGTTTATAGTGTGTGGCCAGCGCTACCCACTCAGCCTTGGTTAACTTAAAAAGAGCAGTCACAGTAGGCTTAGTAATAAAGTCATTTAACACGAACATGATTGCTACAAAAATAGGCAATAACAAAAAAAAAAACAAGCCAAACAGCACAATCACTAAATACAATATATCAAATGACCCAGTGAGACAACCTTCCAAAACATACGTGAATTAAACATCACTGTACCAGAAAACGTAGGTAATACAACCACAACAAAACGAGAGTTTACAACCTAAGGTTGCAAACAGCACCACTGGTACGAAACTGTGTGCACGAATCCGAGACAACAAAACACGTCAGGTAGCACCACGACACGCTACCACGGACAAATGCAAACCACAAAAAACACATAACCTGTATAACCCAAAACAACAACGGAACTAGACAGTTAATTTAACTAAATCCGTTAACGAGTTAATTGGGAGAAAATTAGGTATGCAGTTAACCACTGAAGCACAAAAACAAAACTGCCAGGGAGAACACCTGTTTCAAGACACAAAAGAAACAACTGTTGCTGAAGGCTGAATTGCAATGCACAAGTACTAGTCGAACACAGTAGCTAATTATACAGGCAGGTAAAGACAGTACTCACTCATATCCCGGTCAGGCCCCCATTTTGTCACGTCCAACGTACACACCGTAAGTGAGGGGCAGGTAGCAGGTGAACAGCAGGTGATGTGTTCAAAGGAAACGACCATGGCCATTTAACAAAGGTCTAATTATGAGTACCACAACAGCAACAATAACACAACACAAGAACACAACACTTAGCACGACAGAAACACACCCACACCCACACACACTCACACATTCACGCACACACACGGTCGCAGCCCTAACACACTGAAGCGAGGAGCGAGCGAGCGGCAGGGCGAGGTGGAAGAGCAAGCCTCTACCCAGCCGCGCTCCGAGCTTATATACCCGTGAAGGCACCTCCTGGTGACCACCACCAACCTCTACTTAACTACTAGTTCACGTGGCGCGATGAGCAACAGCCAAACATCCAATCATACAAGTAGTTATACAAACAATAAATGTGCGACCACGTGACACCCACACTCATACCTATAGTCTTTTCACGTGTGGAGAGCACTTTGGCGCTGGCCAAATACAGTTAGCTACGCTGCAACAGCACACAGTTTGTCTTTGATATGTCAGGTCCTTGTTTTTGTTTTATTGAAATAAAGGTATGGATGATTTATCCTACCAAACTATGCAGCTCTACATATGGCGCGGATTAAAGAAAATTGGAGGAAAAGAAAATCTGTAGACACATTCATAACTGGAAGATTTATTAACATGACGTAACACAACACTAAGCTATCTAAACCTAACCAAATCTGACATAACCCACAATAAACCGAACATAACCTCATGAAGAAGAATATAAAGCCTCACAATTCAAAACAAGGCGGGGAATAGAGAAGGCGATAACAAGTGGTAGTGAGATATGCTCCGTGGAAGATGCGCGGTGACAAACTTGGCGTGGATTGAGCAGCGGGGCAAGGGAGAACCCGCAGACCAGAGGATGAGCAGGGACGAGACACTAATTAGATAACTTCTTGATTTCTTCCTTTATTTCACCATTATAGTCTTGCCTTTTGACCTGAGCTGACCTGACAGGGTGTAGGGAGCTTAGTGCATACGTAAGAGTATTATTGTAGGTGTTGTAATTTTTATAAGTGTTAGTAAAGTGTTTGTGATGGCGGGGAAGGGGAAGAAGACAGGTGGTGATTACAGAAGTAGTTAAGTAAGTGTATGTTGTTGTAGTATAGTGTTAAGTGTACCTTGAGCGGTGCATGTCGTTTATGAATGTGGTACTGCGCGGGCGGTGAGGTGTTTGCCATGGCAGGAAAAGAAACGGGCGGTCAGTGGCGTGATATGATATGATGTTATGCAGAATTTAATAATGATACCTTGTTTGGCAGAGCGTGTGAGGCTCTCTCTCTCTCTCTCTCTCTCTCTCTCTCTCTCTCTCTCTCTCTCTCTCTCTCTCTCTCTCTCTCTCTCTAGCCTGAGGTAAGATAATATGACTTGTTCTTGGTTTTCCTGTCTTTCCGTTGCGAGGTTTCCAGAAGATAGCTTGAGTTCCTAGAGTTACTTATTTTATTGATATTACATGTGTCTATTATTTTTTAATGAGAGAGAGAGAGAGAGAGAGAGAGAGAGAGAGAGAGAGAGAGAGAGAGAGAGAGAGAGAGAGAGAGAGAGAGAGAGAGAGAGAGGTAAAAGTAACTTACACAAGACACTGTAAAGAAGATTAGATAATATATACTAAACAAGGATCACTTTGATCACCACCACTACCACCACTACCATGAATTGTCTATGTATAAAATTGTGCCCCTTTCTCTACACATACAGAAAGGAGAGTTGAAGATTTACACACACACACACACACACACACACACACACACACACACACGTGCACGCGCGCGCGCGCGGACACGAAAGAGTAGGACGGCATGTTTCGCTTTTGTCACCTTTTTCCATCCTCGCTCCACCTCCTTACCTTCTGTCTCTGTCTTTCCTTCTTTCCCTCCGTCTCTACATATATACGTCGGTGTATTTCCAAAATGATTTCCGAAACCATTCTATATTTCATTCGTTCCACATCACCTTTTGGAAGAAAATCAAAGGGTGTTTTTTGTGTCAAGGTTGTCCCCAGCTTACCGTGGCATGTGAGCGTGTTTCGTACAGGACAAGAACCCAATCTTGTTTCAGACTCTCAGATCCACCAAATTGGAACTCGAATACCTAAAGTGAGGGAAGGGAGATGTAGGAAGAGGACAAAAGAGCATTACGGAAGAAAGCACTTCAGATTGGAATGCAGAGACACTAAAAATCATCCAAAATAATCGAAAACTTAACATTTCGGCTCCCAAGCTCCAAAAAACCTTACATATTATTTACTGTTAACAAGGAAACATACACATAAACGCATAGACTGAGGG
>CM035202.1:9043996-9049003 GCA_020233015.1 Callinectes sapidus | reverse complement strand
CTCTCTCTCTCTCTCTCTCTCCATTACTAGAAACGCCATCTATGAATCAAGTAAACACCATGAACCTTCACGACTTTCCTTTCCTGTTACACTTCCTAGTTACCCCCACGCTGCTCTGCTCTTCCCTTTCTCCCTCTCCCTCTCTCTCCCCCCCTAGATCTTTCCCTCCCCCCTCTCCCTCCTCCTCCTCCTCCTCCTCCTGCAGTGGACATAACGGAGGTGTTTCGTTGTGGGAGGATAAACACGAGGCCCAGCTTGCTTTCTCGCCTTAAAAGTCAACTGTTTGCTTGTGTACGTGCTGGTGGTGGTGGTGGTGGTGGTGATGGTGGTGGTGGTGGTGGTGGTGGTGGTGATAGTAAAGGAAGTATTAGTGATGGTACGTAGTGATAGTCATGGTGGTGGTAGTGGTTGTGTTGTTATCGATGGTGATTTTAGTAGTAGTGGTGGTGGTGGTGGTGATATTAGTTGTGGTGTCTCCAATGGTGGTAGTGGTGATGATGGTTGTGTTGTTATTAGTGGTGGTTTCAATAGTAGTGGTGGTGGTGGTGGTAGTGGTGCCTATAGTGGTGGTAGTAGAAATAGTAGTGGTATCTGTACTGATGGTGGTGGTGGTGGTGGTGGTGGTGGTGAAATAATAATGGTAATGGTGGTATCTGTACTGGTGGTGGTGGTGGTGTTGATGCTGATAATGGTAGCTGTGGTGTCTGTAGTGGAGGTGGTAGTGGTGGTGGTGGTGGTGGTGACATAAGTAGTGGTAGTAGTGATATCTGCAGTGGAAGTGGTGGTGGTGGTGGTGGTGGCGGTAGGGCTAAGACTGTGTTTATTTACTTTCATCATTTATTATTTGCACAACTAGCGACGCATTCAGAGCCGTAACTTGACCGAGATACTCCCAGCGTGAGAGGCGGCCTGGGTTTACTTACTTCACTGTCACTCGCACACTCGCGGCGCATTCAGATCTGTGACGCCTCATGGGTGTTTGGGAGCTGTGACTAGCCAACCCTCCCCTGCCCTACCCTGCCCTGCTCTACCCTGCCCTGCTTTACCCTGCCCTGCTCTGCCCTTCCTTGCTCTGCCCTTCACACCCCTGCCCTAACATGTCCCTGTCCTTTCTCGCCCTGCCCTCCCCTGCCTTGTCCAGTCATGTTTCTGCGTGACAGTGTAAGTTTATCCCATCCTGACCTCGTATTCTTGAACGCTTTGTACTTTAATCAGGACTAATTTCTGAGGTTATAGAGATTAATACTTGGGTTCTCACTGATGTTTTGTCTCAGTGATGGTGTAGAATCGTTATTATTTAGGTTGGTGTTGCTATCCCTTCTCCGTGATAGTGTGGGTTCCGTATTGCTTTAGTTTTCATTATTTTTTTTCTTGGTGATGATGTGTTTCCACTACTTGGGTTATTGTTGTTAGTGTTGCCAGTTATTGCTTAGGTATTCATTGTTACTTCTCGCCACTGACGGTGTAGGGTCCTTGGGGTCCTTAGTAATTTAGTTCTCATTGTTTGTTTCTCACAGCAACAGCGTAGAATTCCTAATCTATCAAGAGAAGGACTTTAAGAACCTCAGCAACCTCCAGGAAAGCTTGTTAGAGGTAGTTAAGGTTATTTAGCCTTTGGCCAGACCCTTCTTACATCAAAAAAGAGTTCGAAGCGTTTGAGTGGACAGATCCTGGTTCGCGTCAGGTCAGGTAAAGATTTTCTCGTTCCCATTCTCTTCCACTCACAATCCACAAGGAAAGTCTCTCCTCCGTGTATCAGAATAAGCTCTTTAATGTGGAGCATGTTTTAGGAGAGCCTTTTGCAATTTTCAACGTGTTTTAGAGTGAAGTTTTGTTATTTTCGAGGTGTTTGAGATTACTCATAAGCTGTAATGGAAGATATCATTGTTGTCAAGTTGGTTCTCATCATGCTAGTGATCGTTTAAGAAACATTTTTGCATTATTATTAGGAGGAACACCATAAAATCCGAGGAATCGTATGTTTAGCCTTGGAATGTTGCCTCTATGAAAGACTAGACTGTTTAACCATGTGACTGCTAGTTGGTGCGTCTTTCTCTAATTGCTAGTCACTCTGAGATAGCTTTACTTGTTCTAAATGCATCTCGAGTCCTAAAAAATGAGTAGAAATCGCAAATTCTTTTCTTTTCATCTCCTACTTTCATGTACATGTTTACTAGGATCTCATGCATTACTTCTAGTTCGGTTAATTGTTTCGTATCGCGGTGAAAGAGTCGAGAAAACTATCCCTGCCTCTTGACACAGTGGGTTGCTTGACGCGGATCACTGCGAGTCCCCGAGCAGCGTCTGTGTGTAGCTGGTCAACTCACTCCACACTCCAAGAACAAGTTTGGTGTTCTGTCGCGTGGCAGCAGCTGTCAACACCACCTGTTTCCCTGGAGCGACCAGCCTCACCTGTCTACTCTTCGCCAGGTACTGGTATTGCTTAATGATCTTGTTAACTCTGCATCTCATTCATTAGGATATACTATTGCAGATTCGTACTTTTCAAAGTCATGATGTAACTATTTCAAATAGTTTTAGGGCTAGTATTTCAACAAATGTATTGGTGAATAGGCCCTTTCCTTATTTTCTAGTTTGTTACTAATGACAGATGATAAAAGTGTCTATAGAAGGTCATAAGTGTGATTCTTTGATGAAAGGCTTAATACTTGTAGACCTTGTGGCTTTTTTGTAATAACTTCCCTTGTGGTTCTGTGTTAAGTATCGTTTTGCTCCCACCTAGAAACTTTGAACGATTTTAAGCCTTTCAGTACTGGGACACATTTTTACCACCAGTTTTGAGTGTGAATGGACGATTTATTGACTGACTTTAGAAAGGTTCTACGGAGGTCAGAAGATTAATGGCCGGAGTCTGTATTATTTGAATTGCCACAGGTGTAGCTACAGCTGAAGCTATAGAAAATCGACAAGTGATGAGCGGAATAATATGAAAATGTATCCCAGTAATGAAGAAGTTAAACATTCTTATCTATTAGTAGGTGTTTGTCATATGAAGGCACTACGACATGAACAACTAATATCCTCTTGTAATAGCTTCCTTTATGTCTATATTGAAATATCGTCTTAGTGCTACAAACCAAACAAACAAACAAACAAACGGTACTTGAGATAAAAATCCATAGTGAGCATCGATGAAACCATTAATTTTCTAAACTTCAGATGACGGTCACTTTCATTGTCTGTTGTGAGTGGGAGGCGGCGAAGTGTCAGAGGGTGGTCAGGTCACTCATGATGCATCCAGGCCACCAGGTGAAGGGGACGCAAACACAGGTGAGGCACGTTAATTAGTGTGGCGCTGTGGGCCGTCCTCTCACCTGCCCGTGTGCTACCTGTGATGAAGGCCATAAATCTAAACGCTATTGGCAACGGTGACAGAAGTGAAGTGGGAACGAGAGAGAGAGAGAGAGAGAGAGAGAGAGAGAGAGAGAGAGAGAGAGAGAGAGAGAGAGAGAGAAATGATTTCATTAGGTGCCGCAACAGCTTAGGTCATATGGCACCATTAGGGTTAACGGGAGAGCGCTACATCTCCCACTGAACAACTAAGTTTGGCAAGGATTCGAGGCCCACAACGAGCCGCCTTAACCAACTGTGCCAACCCAGCCCAGTGTGAGAGTGTGTGTAAGGGAGAGTGTGTGTAAGGGAGAGAGTGTGTAAGGGAGAGAGTGTGTAAGGGAGAGAGTGTGTAAGGGAGAGAGAGTGTAAGGGAGAGAGTGTGTAAGGGAGAGAGTGTGTAAGGGAGAGAGTGTGTAAGGGAGAGAGAGTGTAAGAGAGAGAGAGAGAGAGAGAGAGAGAGAGAGAGAGAGAGAGAGAGAGAGAGAGAGAGAGAGAGAGAGAGAGAGAGAGTGTAGGAATAAGACCATGGGATACAACAAAGGGAAGAGAAGAGAGACGAATAAGGAAAGCTGATAAATGTGAATGAAGCATGAGCAACAAATAGATAGTGCAAGAACAACTTGATGGAAAAAGTAGAAGGGAAGATAACAGTGAAGAAAAAATAGGATAAGTGAAAAGAATAGAGGAAGAGAATAAGTAGTAGATGCAAAGGAAGGAAGAGAAAGGGACTAAATGTTTAAGAATAGAGAAGACGTAGGAATGAAAGGTAGATAGAAAAAAAAGGAAGGATTAAAGTTCAAGAGAAAATAAGAAAATAGAAGAATAAGTAGAGAAACGAATAGATAAGACGTAGGAATGAAAGGTAGATAGAAAAAAGAAGAAAGGATTTAATTAAAGGGAAAATAAGAAAATAGAATAAGTAAAGAAACAAATCTGAAAAGTATAAAGAAAAGCAAGTAGAGTGTGACGAAAAGAAGGAATAAGAGAAGAAAGGAAGAAAGGAGAGGTGGAGATAAGAATATAATCTAAAATAATAAAAAAAAAAAACTGTGCTTGAGCTAAAACGTGTGCAAACATAATAACGATAGGCGATGAAAGGGTGGGAGAGGAGGAGGAGGAGGAGGAGGAGGAGGAGGAGGAGGAGGAGGAGGAGGAGGAGGAGGAACGATGGAGGTAATGGAGGTAGGAAGGAAACATATAGAAATTGTAGGATGGATGACAGAAGGAGGTGGAGAAATGTTAAGAAAAATACGGAGGGATGGAGGAAACCTGTAGAGGAAGACGAAGGGAAGTGGAGAGGTGGAGGAAATTAAGGAACAAATAGGAGGGAGGAGGAAACATGTGGGAGGAGTAAAGGGAGGGTGGTAGGGGGAAGGGAGGGAGGGAGGGAGATTAGGGAGGGAGGGAGGGAAGGAGGTTAGGGAGGGTGGGTGAGGTAATGGGGGTGTGCTTGGGTGTTATTGGTGTTGTTTGGGCTCATCATTGTTGGCACTACGATAATTAATTGATAACGAGACTTTTTTTTATTTCTTTATTGCTTGCCTGGCCTCTCACCAACACACATACACACACACACACACACACACACACACACACACACACGCACTGAGATAATCACCCCCCCCTCTCTCTCTCTCTCTCTCTCTCTCTCTC
>CM035202.1:8993833-9015037 GCA_020233015.1 Callinectes sapidus | reverse complement strand
GGTTCAGAGTGTAGTGTAGTGTGGTGTAGTGTGGTAGTTGAGGTTCAGTCAGAGTGTGGTAGATTGAGTTCAGTTCAGTTAGGTTCAATCAGAGTGTAGTGTAGTGTAGTGTAGTGTGGTGTAGTGTGGTAGTTGAGGTTCAGTTAGAGTGCGGTAGATTGAGTTCAGTTGAGTGAGGTTCAATCAGAGTGTAGTGTAGTGTAGTGTGGTGTGGTGTGGTGTGGTGTAGTGTGGTGTGGTGTGGTGTGGTGTGGTGTAGTGTGGCAGTTGAGGTTCAGTCAGAGTGCGGTGGGTTGAGTTCAGTTCAGCGAGGTTTAGTGCGATCAAAATATACGTCACATCGAGCTCAGCGTTCAGTGAGGCCAGACTATTTTCCGCGTCACTGGTGTTGGCTGGTTGTGTTGCGCTGGTGATACACGCGTGCCGCCTCAGTGCCTCCAGCCACCCACCCACCCACCTGCTTGTCTCATTTACATTATTGCCGCACACCTGTACTGGGCGCCACACTGCCACACTGCCACCCAGGTAAATAGACACAGATTGATATCCTGCCTCAGGTAAATGGACAGAGATTCGTGAACTGCCCAATTAATAACCTGAGATTTCAACAAATGGACCAACAGACAGGTAGAACGGTTAATTGTCACAGGAACAGGTGGATAGACAGGAAACCATGCACTACTTCAGGTAAACAAACAGGTATTGAAAGGGAGAGATTATAAAGTACTTTTTTGATTCAGATTATTAACCCCTTCACCACTGGGACACATTTTTATCGCGTGTTTTGGGTGTTATTGGATGGTTTAATTGACTGATCTCGATAGACCCTTCCTAATGTCAATAAAATCGTCTAATCACACGCGAACCTCATGGTAAAAATGTGTCCCGTTACCGAAGGGGTTCAACAAATGTATACCAGGATAGATCAACTTGTAAACTGACTGATAAAGAATAACACACACACAGGGAAATGAAAGATAAATTGACGTGCAAAAAGACACCAAACATTGACAAACAAAAATCTAAATGTAAACTAGATACGAAATGACAAGCAAATCAAGATGGACGAGATAATATATTAAACCTATAAACCTGGTACAGAGATATAATGCACAAATACATTCATATATATACAGATAGACAACACAGACAGACAGGTAGACACAGCAGGTGAATAAATTGTTCAGTTGTATACAATGTCACAGATTAATTGACACTTGGATGTGCATTAAGCTAGAGAGAGAGAGAGGGGGGGTAGAGAGAGAGAGAGGGGGGGGGTAGAGAGAGAGAGAGGGGGGGGGTAGAGAGAGAGAGAGAGAGAGAGAGAGAGAGAGAGAGAGAGAGAGAGAGAGAGAGAGAGAGAGAGAGAGAGAGAGAGAGAGAGAGAAATTGTACATGATGGGTCATTAATTAGTCAATAGAATGTAATAGTAGAAATGCAGATACTTGTACTCCAAGTGGCACAACATACAAGGCAAATACCTAGTCTTTTAGCACATAACATTATTAGATAACTTTTTATGAGAGAGAGAGAGAGAGAGAGAGAGAGAGAGAGAGAGTGTTTAGGACAAAATACTGATGCATGACTTAATATCGCAATTCTGCTGCTAAAGGGAAAAGTTTGCCATATTTATTGAGCCAGTTGGAGTCAAATACCAAATACCAGGAGAGAAAGAACACTCACCATTCGGCCTGGTCCAAGTCCCTTCACCATCACCCTCACGTTCTTAACACCCTTGTTGATTGCTCTCTGTGAAAGGAAGAATTATACACATTATATTACTACATAAATCTACTGTAAAGGCAGATTCTTCAATATGCCTCATTATGGTTCATTTAAGGACAGATCTTCAGCAAAAACTTACCACTGCAAAGCTGATAGCTGTGGCTTGAGCAGCAATATTGGTTCCTTTCCTTGCATTCTTGAATCCTTCAATGCCACATGACCTGCACAACTCAGCCACACCTGAAACAAGGAAATGTAACACCTTTAGTGGATAATCATCAAGTAAGATACCAGACCTACTATAAACACTTACAACATCTTCTATTCTCAAACTTTTCCCATTCCTTTCAAGATGTCAATAAATTTTCTTCCTACCTTTAGCATCTGTTAGAGTCATAATGGAGTTATTTTTGGAAATTTTTGCATGAATGATAGGGAGGTCTGCAAATCGTACTCCATCAAACAACAAGTCTGGGGTATTCTCATCAGGAAACGACCCGTCACTCCTATAATCAAAAGCAAAAGAGATCGACTTACTTTACAGAAATACAATAATTTCTTATGGTCCCAAACAGCATTTTTTTAACTCGTGCTTTCGCTTTGAAAAAGTTAGAAAAGTTTAAAGTAATTGTCTCCTGCCAGATCTACCTCACTAGATAGTGTATATCCTGTTCAGGTGATATCAGATGAATACAGAAGAATAATAAGCAAGATTAAGGTCTACTCTAGACACTAGGTTATACTCTACAAAGCTCCTACATCAATGCATGTAAAAAGACAGGTCTAAGTCATGCCATAGTTTTAATTTCTAGCAATTTTGCATAGAAGTTTTTGCCACTAATTTTAGTGCACAAGGGATACATTTCAAAACCTATATGTAAATAATATTGGTAAATCAGTCTGCGAACTAGCTACACAAATTGCTCGGCTGAAGTTTTGCCAGCATATTTAGGATTCTACCATTATTACTTTAATATTTGGTTAGCACCTAGTCCAAAATCAAATCAAGTTGCAGAACTTATGGTGAAAAAACCTGGCACTTGCAAACTACGATACAACACCAGACACTCATCAACTATGAGAAAAATCTGGTCCTTGTGAACTATTTATGAGACATAACCTGACACTTGGGAACAAGCCAAATTTAACCTGGCACTTGTGAATTATGACAAATTCAAACCAAACCTGGAACTTGTGTACTTTGAAACAAAGCCTAGCACTCATACACTGAGACAAAATCTGACACTTTTATACTGGAATATGTACCAAGATAAAACCTGGCACTAATGTACTGTAATATGAATCCTGGCACTCGTATACTGTGAGACAAAACCTGGCACTCATATACTGTGAGACAAAACCTGGCACTCGTATACTGTGAGACAAAACCTGGCACTAGTGTACGGTAAGACAACATCTGGCACTAGTGTACGGTGAGACAACACCTGGCACTTGTATACGGTGAGAAAATCTGGCACTAGTGTACGGTGAGAAAAAAACCTGGCACTCGTGTACAGTGAGACAAAACCTGGCATTAGTGTACGGTGAGAAAAAACCTGGCACTCGTGTACAGTGAGACAAAACCTGGCACTAGTGTACAGTGAGACAAAACCTGGCACTAGTGTAGTGAGAAAAAACCTGGCACTCGTGTACTGAGACAAATCCTGGCACCAGTGTACGGTGAGACGAAACCTGGCACTCGTGTACAGTGAGACGAAACCTGGCACTCGTGTACGGTGAGACAAAACCTGGCACTCGTGTACTGTGAGACAAAACCTGGCACTAGTGTACAGCGAGACAAAACCTGGCACTCAAATATATAATAAAAAAACTGGCACTCATGTACAGTGAGACAAAACCTAGCACTCAAATACTATAATAAGAAAACTGGCACTCGTGTACTGCAAGACAAAACCTGGCACTTGTGTACAGCGAGACAAAACCTGGCACTCGTGTACTACGAGACAACGCCTGACACTCATGTACTACGAGAAAACGCCTGGTACTTGTGTACTATGAGACATTGCCTGGCACTCGTGTACTACGAGACAACGCCTGACACTCATGTACTACGAGACAACGCCTGGTACTCGTGTACTATGAGACATTGCCTGGCACTCGTGTACTACGAGACAACACCTGACACTCATGTACTACGAGACAATGCTTGGTACTCGTGTACTGAGACAATGCCTGGCACTCATATACTATATACGAAACAACCTGGCACTCGTACAGTGAGACAAAACCTGGCACTCATACAGTGAGACAAAACCTGGCACTCATGTACAGTGAGATGAAGTCTGGCACTCCCAAGACAATACCTGGTACCTGTGTACTATGAGACAATACCACATGTACAATGAGACACTCCATGCACTTGAATACTATGAAAATTCCTAGCACTTGTGTTCTGTTACTGAAGTGCTACATTGAGAAAATATCTAGAACTTGTGTACTGGGAGAAGAAAATATGGTAGTGGCAGTCAATAACTATAATGATAGGTACTCGTATCTACTTGACAACTATTTTCACAAATTATGCCAAATCAACTTAGCAAGATAACAACGAACTTGGACACTCCAGCACACATCACAATGATCTGACAAGTGTTATAATAACCTAGCAGAATTATGAGACATTATGGTGAGATGAAAGCATAAAACACAAGTCCCATGATGAGGTAACAAATCTCAGACAGCACTACTCTTGCTTAGGGCACACAATAGACCTTAGTATACTAATACTATGTGAGACATAGTGACAATGACCGTCACTTGTAATAAAAGAGAAATCTATATATGAAGTTCAGTAATACAAAAAAATGTAAATTATCTAGGGACTAATTTGCAATAAATTCAAAGTTTCAAAAGACTTCAATTCATACATGAATCCTATTTCATTAGGAGCAATACTACCATTCATAATTATGCATTTGAATTTTTTTTTTTTACTTTCGGTTTTGGACATGACACCTAACAACTACAACCAAAAGAAAATCCCTAAAACTTTTCATTTCCAATACATTTAACAGAAAAAGTGATAAAGTATTCAAAAACTTACTCAAAGTCCTGCTCTTTTATCAATCCAAGCTTTGAAGCAAAATACCCTCTATGAAACACAGAATAAGTGTTATGCATTGTTTTAAAACAAGTCAACTTCATTCCTTAGCAAGCAAATATTCCAGGACTTTCGAAAATAATACTAGTTTCCAACATTATACAAATTCCCATTTAAAACAAAATATATCAACAATGACAAATGCTGTCTGGACCACAACCTAACCTAACCACAAACTTTGGTTTATAATTTCTTATCTTTTTTATACTATTCTCACATTAATTATTTAACCTCCCAATTTGTTTTATTTTTAATCGATATATAAAACTTGGGGAAAATTTTCTAATAGATGAGCTTAGAATTAACCTAATAAATTATGATGATCTACAAATATCAAGTAAATTCTAATACAAACATATTAATACATTGAAATAATAACCATACTTACAGAAACTGGATGTAAATTCTTCACGCTGCTAAGCTCCATATAACATGCATAATACTTACCGCAACATGCATCAATTTTATCAAGCTGTATTCCAAAGTAAAGTTCATTTTCCTTACAAATATATCTGCTCCTACAGTAAGACATACCTCAATTATAATGAAACCATACATTAATTTGGACCTAATCTAACACTTGCCATCATCCTAGGGATCTATGTTATTACGCCACACTCATCTGCTCTGCCATATCGATAAATTTGACAAATTAACACTAACAATGACACTCACTTCAGAACATATTATGCATACTAATGTTCCTTCCATCACCAGAAGCAAAGATTGAGAATCAGCCCAATTCACAGGAATAGCACACCATGACTCACAAAACCCACCAGAATTCTTTCTCAACCAAGTTCATGCTTATAATTACAAGCCCAATACCATCTCGATCAAGCTACTACTATGGGGGCTAGGACACACTAATGCCGACTTGCAGGGGAGACTGTACGGGGCTACGGACACCATCATTGATTAATCTCTTCCTTCACCACCCCAGGCCCTTCTCTGAGACCATATACTGGATTTATAAAGACCTCTGTACTCACCAATCAAGTGCTCTACTATAGGGGCTAGGACAAGACCATGACATCCTGCTAGGAGTAATGCGATGGACAAAGGGCACCAACACTGATTTCTCCCTCCTTCTCCTCCTCTAGCCCTTCCCACAGGCAGTACAAAGAGTGAAATTTCAGTTTATTGCCGCCCGTGAGAATTCCAGGGCAAAGAAGCTGCACTGATTTGACTAATGTACTGATTACAAGCAAGCACATCATATTAGGACACCGAAACCCACACTGAGACAAAGGACGGCAATAAAGTGACCTGGTACAGGATGACGGGGAGACAAAGCCGGCAGAAAAATGGCGCACTTACCAAGTCAGGAGAATTACTTAATGGAGGACCTTTGGAAGCTTTACTCACCCTCTGATGTTGGAGTCTATGGTGTTGGTGCCTTCCCCCTCGGTGCCCTCGTCCCGCGTGGGCATGGAGGCCAACATTTCCTTGCGTCCCTCCGCTTTGCAGGTGACCAGGCCCACATGCAGGCCCCTCACGCCCTCCAAACACCTTCCTCCCCACAATTTCGCCGCAATATCATGCCCGGGACTTGTTTCAGCCGAAAATCGCTGGGGGAACGTCCTGGCGGAGGCCTGGGCGATGCAGACGGTCCTTGCTACGGCGCCCCGGAGCATCGTGGCCAGCACCTCGCTCACGGCTTCAAAATACACCACATACGCTGCACTTTCTTCTTTGAAATGGCGAGTCTGGGAGAAGGAATTGTGAAGGGCAAGATATAACACAGTGGTTGGCGTAACCTGCATCCACCTGCCTTGACTCTATCAGAACTAAAACCTGATTGGCTGAGGGACTTCCCACCAGCCAATAGGAAAACAGAATACCTACGGTTTCTTCAGAGGGACCAATCAGAACACGTCTCTCAACAATGGCCGCGCTCTACACCCACCAAAGGGCTACAACCCACTTGGTACACTGAACTTTGTCAATTTTGCCTCCACGTCGCCATATTGATTGTACTGTGTTCGCTTTCTTTCGAACAAACTAAAATGCCTAATTTCACTGTAGATTGGGCTCTTATAGAACAGATATTTGCTTTGTTAGTAGCAAATTACACGAGAATCTCTATGAGATGCATGACTTGCCATATTTCTAGAAATTACCGCACCTACGTAAATTCAATATTTTTACCTTCTGGCAAGGCAATTTATAATATTTCTTGCCCTAAAGTGACTACATACGAACACATTTTTGTATTGAACTTAACTATCATAAGTATCCAAGTATTGGAGGACATAAGAAGGAAAATAACGTATATACCCATTCCTTAGATAACATGTAATTTATGAAGTCTACTTCATTCAAAGGATTTGTTCATTACTCACATATATAGTATATATAGGTCGACAAATGCCCAACGATCAAGCAAATGATAAATGTAGATCAATCTTAAGATCTATTGATGGCAACATTGTGACATTCGATTCGGTTACGGTTTCTTAAGCCATTCGCTTTAGCATATCAAACCTCATAATCAGAATATATAAAAGATAAATAAATTCATGTACGAAACGTTGATGACATCGAAAATATAAAAAAATCCGGATAAGTGAGAGAATGATAATCGGATTACGTGAACGCGTCCGGTTTGGTCCGGCTCCTCTCTCTCCCTCTCGGACCAGTGAACAGTCTCCTGTTTTGACGTGAGGAGGGAACACGTAAAACCGGCTCTCTTGCTTGCAGTTACCGTATCCGAATACTTATGAGATTGATGTGATTGAATTTCGCAGTCATAATCTTAGGAATGTCCAGCTACATGAACTCTTAACATGAAGAAGTGTGTCTGCTGGCCATGGAAATCTGCCCCTCACACTATTTACTTTTGAAAATGTATCCGGAATCCTATGAAAACCATCATGAATGTTGCTACTAGCGTATCATCCCAGCTGACTCCGGTTAGCTCGGCCTCCAACCAGCCCGCAGACACAAATTTGCGTAATTTCCCTTTCGACTTCACCGACCATGAGTCTCGTGACATTCAGGAATCAACCATTACATCAGAAGGCAAGAATAACGAAACAAATAATCCTGAGGGAAATGAAACCAAGAAAAACATCGTTATCAAAGAGGAATTGATACCGATTCCTCCTCACTTGTTGGAACCCCCAACCCCAACCCCAGGTGACTTATTAATTGCATTGTAACACTTATATGCTCCTCCTACCCATACACGCGTTGTTGTTGTTGTTGTTGTTATTATTATTATTATTATTATTATTATTATTATTATTATTATTATTATTATTATTATCATCATCATCATCATCATCACTACTACTACTACTACTACTACTACTACTACTACTACTACTACTACTACTACTACTACCACCACTACTACTACAACAACTACTACTACTACTACTACTACTACTACTACTACTACTACTACTACTACTATTACTACTACTACTACCACTATACTACCTATATTGCTGTAATTAGTTTCTTTGAATGATTTATGCAAAATACAATCACGCCTTATTTTGAGAAACTGGTATTCAATTGCGTAATTTGACATGCAACATAATTTGATTGAGAGCTGTATGCATTTTTTTTTTTTTTTTTACTTCAGTTTTTAAGTCCAAGTTATGTTCCTTTGCAAATAATAAGAGATTTTACTTTCTATTTTTTTCTTTCACAGTGCTCACCAAACGGCGACGAACTGTGCTGTCCATTGCCGATAAAGCCGACGTGATACGGCGAATGCACGAGGGAGAGTCTCAGAAGCAGTTGGCACTTGAATATGGTATCGGCACTTCAACTGTTTCCGATCTGAAGAAACATGAAGTTGAAATTCTTAGGCACGTAGAGACCAATGGGGAACTTGTCGCCAGGAATAGGAGGAAGCTCGAGTCCGGAGCTAAAGCTGATGTCGAGGAGGCCATTCTGGATTGGTTGCTGAAGGTAACACACACACACACACACACACACACACACACACACACACACACACACATACTTTGCATGCTTGTTTTATCAAAACCTAAATAAGCTATTGTATCTAAACAGTAACAAGATTTAATTTATTAAATATTTGCGTAACGGAACGCTATTATTCCTAACCAATATATTTTCATCTTCATTAAGACAAATTACACATTTGTCACGTAAAGGAAACTCAAAGAATCAACCTTACTAAATCTTGGAGTGAACTTTGTCAGGTGTTACTCTATGACGTTGAATTATTATTATTATTATTATTATTATTATTATTATTATTATTATTATTATTATTATTATTATTATTTATCTATTTACTTTATTTTATTTATTTATTTATTGTGTGTGTGTGTGTGTGTGTGTGTGTGTGTGTGTGTGTGTGTGTGTGTGTATTATTTCTTACACATTTATTTTTCACAGGAGGTCAGTAGAGGAAGAGAGGTATCTGGGTCTGAAGTAATGGCGCGCGCCCGCCAAGAGCATCTCCGACTGCGAGGCAGCACAGAATTCCGTGCAAGCACCGGATGGCTGGAGAGGTTCAAGCGACGTTATAACATCCGGGCCTTTAAGCCTGGTCAGGAGAGCAGTTGGCAACGCACAGTCCCAAGATCAATTTTTGGAGAGAAAGGCACAAGAGGTAGACGGCGAGGCCGTCCTTCCCTCACCTTGCCCACCAAAGTTCGTGCCCATGATGTTTTGGAACAAGTATTCGAAGGCTCCTCATCTTTACTGAAATCTGAGGTCGAAAGTGCAGAAGAAGGCGAGTATTCGGAGTACAAGGGCGACGAAGAATTGTTTACTGATAACGAAACCACCACCTTCCAGCCCGTTGTCCGTCTTGAGGAAGGACATTTTGCTTTTAATATTCCTCAGGTAGAAGAAATTCCTACCGCCAGCGAGGCGGCGACCCTTCTCTCCAAGGCATTAGTGTGGGCGGCGGCACAACAAGATACTACACCCCAAGAACTGTTTGTCATGAAGGAATTACAGACAAAAGCAGCAATGCGAAGCATTGGAAAGAGTCCTCACTGATTTTAGGGGAAAATACCAACACTTGTCACCAGAAAAAACGGTGCCCAAAGAATGTTGCCTTAGTCATAAAGTAGTCTATACTTTAAATTCAGTGATCTACGTATTTGTCAGTAATCTATTTAAGAAACTTCAGTGAAAAGTGTTTGTTATATTTAAAGATTTAAGGAAAATGGATCATATCTAAAGAATAATGTTAAAGTTTATAAATGATTAATATAGTGTTTAATGTTTTATGTGTTAAAATATATGAACAGTTTCGTATATCGTTTCTTTTTTCAAACAAACGTGACTCTCTCTCTCTCTCTCTCTCTCTCTCTCTCTCTCTCTCTCTCTCTCTCTCTCTCTCTCTCTCTCTCTCTCTCTCTCTGTCCTAGTTTACCATCTCCTTTGTTCTTCGTTTTTCATTTTACTGAATACTGAAATGTGCAAAGCGACAAGTATTTCTTTTATCTAATTTGGAAAAAGAAAAGTTACGAATTCTTAGCAATCAGAAAAAAAAAAGCGGAGCGTCATATCAATCAAATCTTTTAATGCATTTCTTTCAATTCTTCTTATTGCAAAGTCTAATAATAAAACGTAGAGATTTTTTGAAGGTATTAGTTTTCCTTATACGATGTCTTAGCAATGAGGGAAAGAAGAAAAAGTCAATATAAATCTCTCTCTTTACATTTGCTTCTTCAGTTTTTAGTTTTCATTCTTCTTACTACAAAGTCTACGTATTAAAAGAAAAAAAATGAATGTGTAAATTTTTATCACGTTTTCTATTACGAAATCTTACTAGCGGGAAAATTGTTCGTGTCATCAATCTCTTTTATATTCATCTCCTTCTTTCATTATAATCCCTTTCATTACAAATTCTAACCAATGAACAAAAAACTATGCGAGATTTTTGTTATTTTCTTTTTTCATCAGGAATACTAACAATACGTGGAAAATAATTCATTCTTATACATCATCTTCCACGTATATTTCTTTCCTTTGCTTTTTTTTCCGGTGTATTTCAATGATAACTTTCCCAACAAATGTAGGTGAATTTCTCCCTTTAACCATCACCCACCCCCATATACACCAACCATCTCCATCCTTATCTCCCCATATCCGCCCATTTCTTCCTCCTCCTTCAGCTACACAATTGCATCTATCCAGGGAAAGATTTTTTCTTGGAATCATTTTTCTCTGAACTTTTTTCCCTCGGCTGTATGAGAGCGAAGGAGTACGAGGAACTAAATTTCTACTTCTTCCCTTCATTCCTTTAGAAAATAAAATAAGGAAAAAAAGTGTAAACATGAAAAAAGAGATAGAAAATGAAAGAAGAAAAAACATAACAAATTCCCTTCTTTCCTTTAGAAAAAATAGATTAAGTAAAAAAAAGTGTAAACATGAAAAAAAGAAAATGAAAGAAAACGGTAAAAATAGAAATAAAAAGTAATCATACTTCTACTTCTCCTTCTCTCCATCATCCTTTTAAAAACGAGTAAAGGAAAAAAGGTGAACTCATTTTTTTCTTCCTTTCGTGGAATTATTTTTTATTACAATTTTTTTTATCCTTTGGTTGTATAATAGTAAGGAAGTATGAGGCACTGAACTTCTACTCATTCTTTCCATAAAAAAATAATAGTACAATAAATAAATAAAGGAAAAAAAAAGAGGGATGAACACATTTTTTTCCCTTCCTTTCTTTCCTGCTAATAAAAAAAATAAAAGATAAAGAAGTCAACGTTTTTTCCCTCCGTTATTTACCTCCTATATAGAAGAAAATAAAGAAAAAAAGAAATGTACACCTTTTTCCCCATCTTTCTTTTTTATACTTAGCAAGGAAAGAAAGAAGGAAAAAAATGAACTGAACACTTTTTCCCCTTCTTTCTTTCTTTTCATACTTAGCAAGAAAAGAAAGGAGTCCAAAAAACAAACAAAAAAAAACGAAATGAACCTTTTTTCCTCCCTTTCTTTCTCTCCTCCCTATATAAAGAAATAAAAAAAAGAAATAAAAAACATTCCTATTGAATATATTTCCCTCTGAATATAAATAGCTATGGCACATTTCTCCTCTTCTCTCCTCTCCGCCACCTACTCTGACTGGATTATTCGAAGAGGCGTTTTCCTTCGGGATTTCCTCCGGATTCGCCCACCGACAAAAGTTTCCCCCCCTCTTAGAAAATTCATCCAATTCCTGTAAAATTTTTTTCCCGCGGTTCAAGTTTTCCTGCGAGAATTATTTCCTTTCAGATAATTTTCACCGGGGAATAATTTAGCCCCAAGGAGATTTATTCCCCCCACGAGTATTTTCCCTCTCCTCCTCTTCCTTCTCCTTCGCCTTTTCCTTTTCCTTCTCTTTCTTCTCCTCCTCCTTCTTCTCTTCTTTCTCCTTCTCCTCTTCTTCCTTCTCTTTCTTGTCCTCCCCCTCCTTCTTCTCCTCTTCCTTCTTTTCCTCGTTCTCCTCTTCCTCTTTCTCCTCCTCCTGCTTCTCTTCTTTCTTCTTCTCCTCTTCCTCCTCCTTTTCCTCTTTCTCTTCCTCTTCCCAAGTCATCGCTGCTTTCTCTTCCTTTCCTTCTTTTCCTTAGGTATTTTCTAAGTTCCTCATTGTTTCTCCTTCTCCTTTCCTCTTCTCATCTCCTCCCTCCTCTCTCAAGCATCTCTCCTTCTCTTATCCTCTCAGGTAACATTTACCTTCCTCTTCCTCTCCCTCTTCATCACGTATCGAAACCTGCAGGAAAATACATGAGGAAAGAGGGAAAATTGCAAAAAAACTTCCGATCATATGTGATTCATGCCTCAGGAAAATACATGAAAAAAGGAGAGAGGAAAAAATGCATAAAAATCTCGATTATATGTGAGTAATGACTGGGGATTAACAATTGGCTCAGGAAAATATATGGAGAAAATGAGAGAGAAAAAGAATGCAATTGAATAATATACATGACTATTGACTCAAAACTAGCAAATGACTCAACAAAGATAAAAACACCTGAGAAAAGGAGACAGAAAAAAAATGCATAAAAACTCCTAATATACACAACCAATAACTCAAAACTAACAAATAACTCACAAAAAATTGAAAAAAAATGAGGGATACACAAAAAACTGCATAAAAACACCCCGAATATACATGACTAATTACTCATAAAAAACTGAAAAAAACGAAACAAAAAAATGCATAACATACAACTAACAACTCAAAACTAACAAATAACCCATAAAAAACGAAAAAAATGAGATACACAAAAAACTCCATAAAAACCCACTAAAACACACAACCAATAATTCAAAACTAACAAATAACTTAGAAAAAAAACTAAAGAATGAGAGATACACAAAAAATAGCATAAAAACACACTAAAACACACAAATAACAACCTCAAAACCAACAAATAACTCATGTACTACTATCAAAGCACCACCTCATACCCTCTCTCCCTCTCTTTCCCCCTTCAGGTACCTCGATGGCAGGACAGCAGCAGCCCCTTCTGTACGACCTCCTCGACCTGCGAATTTACGTCAGCTCTGATTACGTCAAAAAAATTCCGTGGACGTAGTGAAGCTCCGCCCACCCCACCCACTTGCCCCGCCCACCGCTCTGCACACGTTGGGAGGTGAGTGAGTGAGTGGGTGGAGAACTAAGGCGACAGGTGTTTTAGTGAGTAATAGTGTATGTGAAGGTAAATGCGTGGGTGGGTGAATAGGGGAGTAATAGTGTGTGTGAGGGAGAGAGTGAAGGTGAATGTGTGAGGGAGTGAGTGTGTATGAGTAATAGTGTGAGTGTGTGAGGGTGTAGGAGTGAAGATGAGTGTGTGAGTGAGTGAGTGAGTGAATGAGTGAAAATGAAGGAGTAAAAGAATGAGTGAAAGAAAAAACGTGAATGAGTGAGCGAGTGAGTGAGTTTGAGTGAGTATGAGAGAATAAGAGAGTAAGTGAAAGTAAATGCGTGTGTGAGTGAGTAAGTGATTGTGAGTGAATGAGTTAATACATTCATGGGTGGGATAAGAAAGGTAGAAAAAAGGTCAATGAAAATATGCATTATAAAAAAAGGTTATGAAATCCAAAAATGAATGAGTAGATAAGTGAGTGAGTGAATGAGATAGAAAACAAACTTTGAGAGGAGAGAGAGCGAGAGCGAGAGAGAGAGAGAGAGAGAGAGAGAGAGAGAGAGAGAGAGAGAGAGAGAGAGAGAGAGAGAGAGACGAGAGAGAGAGAGAGAGAGAGAGAGAGAGAGAGAGAGAGAGAGAGAGAGAGAGAGAGACGGGAGAGAGAGAGACGAGAGACAGAGACAGAGACGAGAGACAGAGACAGAGACGAGAGACAGAGACAGAGACGAGAGACAGAGACAGAGACAGAGACAGAGACAGACAGAGACAGAGACAGAGACAGAGACAGACATACATACATACAGACAGACAGAGGGGGGGGGGAGGGGGGCACAGGAAATCCATCCACTAACAAGTCTCGAGTCACACACCCTGCTTTGAAATATATCCCCAATTAACCCGTCACATTAGGAACTGGTTTAACTTGGACAGCTTAACATTCTTTTCTTATTCTTATTCTTTACATTCTCTTGTCTCATCCTCACCACCAAGCAATTCGAAACACACATTCAAACTAAAACCCTGAATAATGACTAATGCTTTAAATTACCTGAACAACGCCAGGGCAGGGAAGAACAAACCTTATGGAGTCTGACTGAAAGGGCCAAAGTCACTACACACTTAGGTTGTCACTGTAAATGCTGGCAGGTCCCTGAAGAAGCTGGTGTCGAGTACCTCTTTCACACAGCGAGTTTATTGTCTCATCCAACACCTGAAGGGAAGGAAAAAGTGACGATGAGGAACGCTAATGCTTTGATATATCGATCTGGTGTGTCATTGATTCATGGATGTGTTTGTGTGAGTGTGTGTGTTGGAAGTGAATGTCCTCAAAAGGCAATGTCTTGAACTTAACCGGCAATCATCAAAAGCTTCAGGAAGTAAAATTGCTGTAAATGTGTAAAAACTGAATTGAAATCTAGAAATTATGTACTTTATATGACATTCTCTATCCATGTATACACCAGTAATAAAAACAAAGATCTGAATTTATAGCTATTTTTCTTATTCCTTTATAACTAACCTCAACGCTGTAATACCTTCACTTCTACTCGTTACTTACACAGCAGACAGTAACAGTAACCAAATTATTACCTTTAATTTTTCAGCACAAGTTTGACAATGAGAGGGATAATTAAGAACAATCTGTGGTAGGAGTAATAAAGAACACCCTCCTCTCAAGACCACATTACCACCACATGACACAACACAACACTGAATTAATATGGCAAGTTACAACTGTTTCTATCGAGTATTCTCCCTATGAACTTCAGAATCCGTCACTATCGACCATACTCACTGGGATGTTTGTCTGGGAACGTCTCACGAAGCGCCATACCAGTTGAAGTCATTGTTGTAATCTTGGTTTGTATTTGTGAGATTGATAACCGCACTATCTGAAAGGCCATGAAAGTGTTAATTAATACCATACGTAACAGTAATAAAAGATAGATCAACCTTAATAGCAGTTTGTGACAATTAGAATCAGTAGTAGTTTATTTCAGTTTTACGGTTATGAAGGCCCGAGAAACTATTATAACTGGCGGTCTCTCTATCAACCCTAACGCCAAAAAACTTCTCTCCAGGTGTTTGGACAAGTTTTATGAGGACAATAACTTTCCTTTACTGGATTTGTGAAGGCCTGGACCAAGTTGTAGGGGGAGTTTTTCCTTAACTTTTTATCTATCAATTTATTCTTTTTTACGGTCCACCTTCCTACCGCTGTGGTCACTGTTGTTAGGTACAGCAGTGTGAGGTAATGGTCAGAGCGTATCACTAGTCACACTTCGCTCATACTGCCCTATAAGATGTAGAAATTCCCAGTCACCATAAAGTACCATCCTAATTCCCACAGCTATGATAAAAATGGATAAATTATGGGAGAACGAAACAAAACTATACGTTCTTAGTGATAAGGGGGAAGAGGGAAGATGAAAGGAGGGAGAAGGGAGGAGGGCAGGGAAAGTCGCGGGTGAGGAGAGAGTAGGGGAAGGAAAAAAAGGGCAAGTTAATGTGCAGCAGAGGGCATAAAGGCAGGAAAGTAGTCGAGAAGCGAGACAAAAGGGAGACAAAAAAGGAATTAGTGAAAAAGAGAGTATATAAATGACAACACACTCTTACAGACAAATATTACCAAATCATCTTACTCTATACACACTCAAAGTTACAAGTTATCTACGCAAACGACTGCTATTCTGAGGCGGGAAGTGGTTAGGAGTTTGTGGGAGCATTGCTTGAGGCTGGCGGGTGGTGGTCAGCCATCTGGTGACGGTCAGGGATCGGTTTCTAGCACACCGGAATCAAGTCAAGTAAGGACGAGGTCTTTGAGAACAGAAGCTTGTGTATGTGGCACAGCAAAGCACACATGCACGCACACACACACACACACAGCATTCTTCCTTAACACGTAAACCCAAACAAGTTCAGACCAAAACCAAACACCATTACACCTTCTAAATGGAATCAAAACCCATATAACACACTCCAACTCCACATAGGTAACTTTCAAACACGCTAAGCACGTTTCCCAGCATTCTACCCTCACATAGGAACCCAAACAAGCTCAGAACAAAAACAAAACACCATTACACTCTCCAAACAGAATCAAATCCCATATAACGCATTCCAACTCCTCTCCAGCAACTTTCAAACGCCACAAAGCACATTTCCCAGCAAGATACAGGATGGTTCAATGTTCACACCAGCAAACCCACGCTTACCTGAAGGCCAGCAGGGAATGAGGCAAAGGAAGGAAGGGACCAGTCTGCCTGCAGGGTCAAGGAAGGGGCAAAGGTGACCAGCGGGAGGACCAAGCAATGGGAATGGGGAAGGAGTGGGTAGGGTAGATGACTAAGATTCATACAAAGGGCGTGACTGCCAAGGACAAGGATGTGGGTGGGCAGAGTACGTGTTAGTGGGCGTGGTAAGAGTACGGAAAGGGGGATAATGACTTGGTAGACTGAGAAGGATGTGAGAAGGAATGGTAAGGATGAAACGGTACAAGTATATTAAGTAAATAAGAAAAATAAAGGGATTTCTATACTGAGAAGGATGCGAGAAGGAGTGGTAAGAATGAAAAGGTACAAGTAAATGAAGTAGATAAGAAAGATATATGATTTGTTGATTGAGAAGGACGTGAAATTAACGGAAAGGATGTTAAATGAGTGTAGAAAGACAGGAGTTTCAGTAGTGAAAGATGTGAAAGAGGGGTTAAGAATATTGGCTATTTAGAAGAATGATGATGCAAGGGAACGCAAAAGAATACAAAGGAAGAACAAAAAGTGTTAGGCTCTCAACGCTTAGTATACGATATAGGAGGACAAAAAGAAAACGGGAGGAGGACAAGGAATGAAAGAGAGAGGGAGGAAAAAACAGAGTCGTAAATATATCTTGTACTGAAAAAAAAGAAGGTAAATGTATAAATAGCTTTTGATCCCTCGCACACTGTTTACGATGAGGGAAAATAACACACCGGGAAGAAGAACATGAAACAGAAGAGAGGAAAAAGGACAAAACTACGTAAGATAAGCATACAGAGAAAAGAAGGAAAAGAAAACTACAAAGGGTGTGGTTAACAAGAATAGTGTGTGCAAAGATAGCTTAATGGGGGGAGGAAGGAAAGGAAGAATAATGTGTTCTAAGGAGGTTTTTGTAAAGGAGAACACTGAGGAGGAATGCTAAATGTGTAGGTAGTTAGGATAAGAGGATTGAAGAGGGTGTGGTTAGCAAGGGCAGAGAGTGGAGGGGGGGTGGAGGGGTGTGGGAGGGGTGTGGATGTTAGGGGCAAGGCTGCTGAAGAAGGTGAGGCGCGGGTGGGGCTCGGGTGGGGTGGGGTGGGGTGAGGTGGGCATATCAACAGCGCATAAGCAAAAAAATCAATGAACTTTAGTGTGTCTCTGTCTTATTCGTAACTTCCGGGAGCGATAGACTGCACACAGGTCCTAGTGACGTAATGGTTTATAAATTCCTTGGCGTAATGGTTGGTGAATTCCTTAGCGGAGACGTGAGATGAGGGGGGGGGAGATGCTGGACAACACACACACACACACACACACACACACACACACACACACACACACACACACACACACACACACACACACACACACACACACTTCATCACCTCTAACCCTGCAATCCATCACGGCCAGAACTCAAGGCACAAACAATAAGAACACAACACTTCAACTAACAACACTCAAGACACAAGAAAAAAAAAAAAAAAAAAGAATATCCGAGCAAACAATTCATAAACACAACACGTAACGTAGAAAAAAAGAAAGACAAAATAGAAACACGACCACATCCATACACAAACACAGACACAGACAAACTCAACACACAAACAAAACAAAACAAAACAAAAACAAAGAAGAAACAAACCCAAGCAAAGAACGTCTAAACAAAACACATCACATAAAAATAAAACAAGAAAACACCAAACAGAAACACAACCACAAACACGAACAAAGCAATAACACAAAGCGAGAAAATGACGAAAGGAAATAAAAACCAACACTAAAAAAAATCACATGAACACGAACAATACTAATATCACGTAATAAACAGGAACATTACCACCTTATAACGTTACCTAAGCGTCTTGCAGCCTCCAGACACACAACGAAGGGGGAAAAACAACATCACGGACTTCCTTATAATTTTTCCTCCCTCTGCGATCCGCTAGAGGGAGAGGGAGAGGGAGAGAGGGAGAGCTTAGCGGGGGTGGAGAGAATGAGAGGGTGAGAGTGACCAATATTCCTCTCACGAAGGACATCTGAAGGAAAAAATATCATGAAAATACCTGTGCGTAATTTTCCCTGCTACGTATGAGAAGAAAAATAAGAAGAAAACTAATGTCAGGTTGATTTGGTACTGAATTTTCGTCTCAATTGTTCGTTTTCACTTTTAATTCTGTGCTGTGTGAAATTTGTGCTTTTATATTTATTTGCCTCGTAATCGTGTGTGTGTGTGTGTGTGTGTGTGTGTGTGTGTGTGTGTGTGACTAATTGTATTACTGTGGTGGTTTCATGTACAATCTGAGAGAAAGAGAATAATACACGCATTAAACTTTACTACTACTACTACTACTACTACTACTACTACTACTACTATTAACTACTACCACCACCACCCCCACCACCACCACTACCACAAAACAAAAACATGAATAAAAACACTTAACTTTCATACTATAATCGTCACTTTATCACTTTTTTTGTCTCTCGGTACCTCTTCGGCTACACTTAACAATGCAGTGTGCTGAAAATATTATTATTGTCCCTATTATTATTGTCCCAGAGACCCAATGCTTCATAATTCTCGTCCCCAACTTCCCTGTGAGTTGTGAATCGAGCCTAAACGCGTCGAGAGATGGGACGTGAGAATTCTTGTCCTAAAAACCTCTCCACAAATCAAGGGAAAAGAAAAAGATGAAGGGATGTGAATTCTTTTGTGATTCTTCTGGGTTTTGTGTCATTTTTTTGTGTGGATGGTGTGTGTGTGTGTGTGTGTGTGTGTGTGTGTGTGTGTGTGTGTGTGTGTGTGTGTGTGTGTGTGATGAAGATAGAAAAGGGTAAGAGTCAATAATCGATACTCCTAAACACAAAATCTCAACTACTACTACTACTACTACTACTACTACTATCGTCGCTGCTTTCCCCAGTTCACACCATGACACATTCAACACCACAACACCACCGTTCATCACACAATATGTACGTGAATGAGTTTGGAGAATCCTTCAACTCGAATGAAAGGAAATTGACTTCACTTGAGAATGACATTATGTACTTCCTCTCGCTCCATTGTGAACGTCGCCTTCCAAGAAACATTCCCGCACCAAATAGTCTGTGCATTCCACTTTCCATCTCCCTAAAAGAGCAGTAAAAGTCTGATTTTTTAATAATTTTTCCACCGTGTCATGGGAGTTTTATGTTCGCGTTGACCTCTCGTTCACACTCCCGCAGGAGATAAACTTTAAGCATCACTTCTGACGAAACAAAAGAACTCCATCAAGCGCACCAATCACGCATCGCCTCGCGGGAAGTGGCACTGACAAAACAAGAACGATGGTGATGGTGATGATGATGATGATGACGACTGCGGCAGCCTCAAACACAAATAAATCGAAGAAAATGGACCAAACACAAGAAAGAAATCACGTAGGAAAAAAAGATAAATAACACAGTAAAAAAAATATATTTATGCATTGTTCAAAGTGAGAAACGAACCTACCATTGTTTTGAAGCAGACTCGCGGCAACATTGTAACTGTTCTTTGTCACCGCGCGCTGGTCACTCCGGATGGGGCGTGTGTGTGTGCGTGCGTTTGTGTGTGTGTGCGTCGCGTTTCTCCACGAAGCGTCCGGTGTTGCAACGTTGAAAATCGCTTCACACCGCGCCGTCCCCCGTCCAAGGTCACGTGAACACTGTGCCAGGTGCTTGTAACGACGCCCCGGAGCACCATGTCCATCTGAAGGGCGAGGGGAAGAGGGGAGGATGACGGGGAGTGACAAGTGTGACCGAGTGAAGGAAAGGAGGGTGATGGGCTGATGAAGAGATGCCAAGGAGGACTGGTGGGTTGATGGAGCACTGATGACTTTGAATACATGAAGAGATGGTGATTGGTGAAGGAAGGAAAGAGGTGAAGGAAGATAAAGTGATTTGGTGAATGAAGGAAGGTGAGTGAAGATAAGGTGGTTAGATGAATGAAGATAGGATGATTAGACGAATGAAGGAAGGAGGTGAATGAAAGGTGATTATGTGAATGAAGATGAGGTGATTAAGTGAAAGAAGAGGTGACTAGGTGAATGAGGGAAGGTGAATGAAGATAATGTGATTAGTGAATGAAGAGAAGGTGATTAGGTGAATGAAGGATGGAAGTGAAGGAAGGAAGGGAGACTGGTGTGTGAAAATAAGGTGACTGGTGACAGAAGGAAGGAGGTGAATGAAGAGGTGATTAGTGAATGAAAGGGAGAATGAAGGGAATGAGAGAGTTAAGGATAGAGTGTCCAGACAGAGAGAATTAGAGTTACTTAGCAACTTTGTCTCAATTAGTTCACTAGTTAATTACTCAACCAAGGAATTATCTGCTTATCTATCTATCTATCTATCTGTCTGTCTGTCTGTCTGTCTGTCTGTCTGTCTGTCTGTCTGTCTGTCTGTCTGTCTGTATGTATGTATATATCTATACTTGTTTATTTAGCGCAGGAATGCAGGTATTGCACTAAAGGAGAAACTATCAACAAAAAATCAATCTTAGAAGAGAAACGTCTTGAAATT
>CM035202.1:8914915-8948426 GCA_020233015.1 Callinectes sapidus | reverse complement strand
TTTTTTTTAGCTTCTTTTTTTTAATTAATTTTTATAATCATCATAAATTATATAACTGTATTATTTCTACATTGGCTGGACGAGGTCAGGTTCTGCCTATGATTCAATTGTTACGTTAAGTTATTTATTTATCTACTTATTCATTCATTCATTTTCATTAACTCGAGCCATGTTACGGTTTTTTTCTATTTACTTTATTCATATTTCATTATTCCCTAATTCATTCCATATTAATTGTTTTCCTTTTTTCTGTGTTCTATTTTATTTTTTATTTGATTTTCTATTATTTATTTTTTTGTTCTATTTTGCATTTCATTTATTTTCTATTACAATTAATTTCCTTTATTTATTTCTAGTTTATTATATATTTCATTTTTCATATTTTGTATTTTGTTTTTTCTATTTCAATTTTTTTTGTATCAATTTATTTTTATTTTCTGATATTCAATTTAGAAGGCAAGGAAGGTCAAAGGTCACGGTGTCCTGAACAGTTACTTTACACACATTCATTACTTTACGCGAGAATAGGTTGAGGGAGGGAAGTGAAGGCGCTCAGTGGCGTGCTGGCGTGTGAGCGTGGGCGTGGCGGCGGGAGGTGTGGGCGCGGCGGGTGTCGGTGCGGGCGGCCTGCAGGCGGGCCTTGAAGAAGGCCTCGCCGCCCACCACCTGGCTGCGGGGACCCCTCAGCAGGACGCTGCGGGTCTCCAGGTCTCCTGCCGGAGGAACCGTCACAGCCACGTCAGGGAACTGCTGCTGCAGCTCCCTGACGGTGGCGCCTCGGTGGCCCACCACGTGACGCCGCTGGTGGGGCGCCACTGCCACCCGGGCCTCGATCACCTCCGCCTCGTGGAGCAAGCCCTTGAGGTGCTCCACGGCTGCGGCGACCTGCCGCCGTGGGCCGCGCACCTTGACGGTGGCGGTGACGGTGTCCTTGGGAGGGGGCACCGTCACTCGCACCCCAGCAAACCGCTGGTGCACCTCCTGGAGGGTGGCGCCGCGGTGCCCGACAATGCAGCGCCTCATACTGGGCAGCACAGGCACTGTGGCCTCTGCCACCTCCTCCTTCCAGGAGCTGCGCACGCTGTTGGGCGCGCGCTGCCACCCGGACCCTTCCTGCCTCTTCCTTCGAGGCACTGCCCTGTCCTGGGGGGGACGAGGAGCCTGCTGCTTAACGGCAGGCTTCCTCCCAGGCACACTGGGCAGTGCGCTCGGCGTCCCGGTCCGGTCCTCCTCCTTATTGCAAGGCACTGCCTTGGCCTGAGGGGGACAAGAAACCTGCTCCTTAACGGCAGGCTTCTCAGGCTCGCTGGGCAGCGCCTGCACCTTCTTGCCTCTTCTCCTCCTCCTCCTGCGGACCATCTTCGTCTCTCCTTCTTCCTTCTCTGTACGGTCCTTTGTTTCGTCTCCTTCTCCCTCCAGGAAGTCTTCGCTGGACGCCTTCACCTCACCCTCAACCTCTGTTCTTTCCGAGGAGTCTACTTCGACCTCCTCTTCCCTTTCCTGGACCTTGTTGTTGTGGTCCTCTTCCTCATCCTGCAATGCATCTACGTGCACAATGGCTCGAGTTACATTACAGTGCCTTTCCTTCCCAGTCTTGCGACGCCTCTCCCTACGGAAGAGGCGTCGCAAGAAACAAAGGCAGCCGCAACCCTGGGCCTCCTTGTCTGGTGTTTCTAGGAACCCTGTCTGACCACCATCCCGGCCCTCTTCCACGAGGCAAAATTCTCCGCCGGTGAAATCCATAGCTTGCGCTAATCCTGCTATTGCTCTCAGCCGCAGTGAAGTAGGAGGCCTCGGTATGAAAGATGTTTTGATGTAAGCAATGCAAATAGACGAGTGCAGGTTGGAGCTGGAATCTGGACAACTCCAAGCTGGTGTCGGAAAGACGCTTTGTCACTACAAGATCACTACAACTACAGCACTGATTGGTGGATCAGTTGTGCCTTTCTTTTCTATGTAGTAAAGATGTATCGATTGTAGTGATGACTACTGGTTTGTGTATGTGTGTGTGTGTGTGTGTGTGTGTGTGTGTGTGTGTGTGTGTGTGTGTGTGTAACAGTAATCCTGTCTTTATGTGGTCAATAAATCTGATGGTGAATGACTTAATAATAGAGAAATGTGATGAATATGTCTACTTGGGTTCCCCCTTCACCAGCAGTGGATCTGTCTCATCCTCCGTCAAGACCCAGGCTGCCTTAAAATTGCTACATGTATTAAAGTTTGTTTCATTTATCAAAACGAATAACGATGTACAATTTGTAGTTAAAAAGCGAGTCTCCAACGCAGCTCACATGTCCTCACTGATATATTGATGCGAATCATGGGTCGGCGCAGATATAAAACCTATGTCAAAACTGTACAACTGGTGCCTGAAACAGCTGCTGGGCGTGAGAAGGTCGACATGTAATGATGTTTGCTATGCTGAGTCAGGCTATCCACCTTTAGGAGACTTTGTACAAAATAGACAACATATATTTCTTTTCGGTCTATGTGGCAAGATAGATCTAATTATGATGATGACCCATTGAGTTTTGTGATCAGGATGGTAATGGATATGAATACTGTGACAGGACGATCAATTCTACACTTTCTCGACAGTGATGTAACAGATATCAGTGAAATAAGGAACAATGTATTAAGTGACATCAGAAACAGTCGATCTTCAAGACGAAGAACATATGTGGACATTAACCCGGATGGATCACTTCATTATGTATACACAGCGAAACATATAATTAAGGAAACACACAGAACATCTTTCACGAAGTTCATAGTGAGCGGGCACGCACTGGCCTGCGAGATGGGACGATGGAACAGACGTGGCCGAGGAAGGTTACCGCTGGAAGAGCGTCAATGTCAGTGTGGTGCGGTGCAAACGGAACGACACGTGGTAAAGCACTGTCCATTTACACAACATATCAGAGACACTTACGGATTCATAAATTTGGAGGAATTATTGTCAGAAAACTTAGAACCTAATGTGACTTGTGAAATAATCCATAACATACTGTCAGTTTGTGAACAAAATTGAAGGCCACTACTTATGTATTAACAGACGAGAATTACTTTTGTTAGAGAATATGGACTATAAGTGGAAATCTAAAACCTGTAAATAATAATGTAAACCTAATGTACTAATTACTATTGTCGTCATTTTATGTTGCTTGCTGTGGTCAATAAACTAACTAAATAACTGTGTGTGTGTGTGTGTGTGTGTGTGTGTGTGTGTGTGTGTGTGTGTGTGTGTGTGTGTGTGTGTGTGTGTGTGTATGCATGTTATTGTGAAAGGGAAAGAAATGGGGTGGGTTTCTAATGTTTGTTGTTGTTATTATTATTATTGTAAGAGTATATTTCTTTTTAGATCATATATTGAATCTTAACACCTTTAGTTTAAACACTTATATATATAGGTTTAGTTTGACAATGCTCTTCTATGTCTCGTTCCTATTATCAGCTTTGTTATTTTCTTTGATTTATTATGGACCATAACCATTTTGTTCTTATTATGCTTTAAAATTGTATTTTTGTGGTCAATAAATCTATCTATCTATCTATATATATGTGTGTGTGTGTGTGTGTGTGTTGTATTCCTGGGAATAATAAAGAGCCTGAGGATAATAGATATCTATGAAACTAAATATGCTCAAGATCAAGTTTAATTTCATACTCTTTAAGCTTCATACGCCAACTTCATTTTTTTTTTTTTTTGTGCAGCTGATCTCGTGAAGCTAAATGTAATGCACGTATTCGCATAGCAATGTCCCTAGGCTACCTGCGTCCTTTTTTTGCTTACGTAAGAAGGATCCGGCCAAGGGTAAAATAAAGTTTGGTTTAAAAAAGCGCCATTTAATTGCCGGTTCTTTGAAGAAAAAAAAAATGAAATAAGTTTTCTCCTATTTTCACTTTTTCCTTTTCTTATGAAGAATGTACGTATAGTTAATGCATGTACGTAGCTTTGCGTGAAGGAAGAAAATTGTGTTTAGAGGACGGGCTGTGACTGTCTCCTTGTGTGTGTTGTGAGACACGAAGGGAAAAAATTCCAAGATTGTAAATTCGTCAAAGAAAAAAAGTCACATACTTGGGAGTCTCTATTGATACGGACCTATAGACGCTTAGGCCCAATTGTTCCTCACCGCTACAATAACAGATCCCTCTACCGGCAAACCTGTACACTAGTTTTTTGTATGTAATGTCCTTTGGCGGCAAATTTATAGATTACGAGTATTTAGGACAACGGAACACCACACGACTCTATCGGAAAGCTTATGAACTTCTTTGGTGAGTGTATTGCCCCCCGTCCACGTAACTGGAGAAATAGTGTAGATTGTATATTTAACTGCACCTTCATGATAGCTACTTCTTAACCCCTTCAAAAGTGAGACACATTTCACCACGAATCTTGAATGTGATTAGACGATTTTATTGATATTAAGAAGGTTCTATGGAGGTCAGAGGATTAATGGCTAAAGTTTCTACTATTTCAGTCCCCCACATGAGTTCCTGAAGTCTAAAATCAACAAATGATAAGCAGAATGAATATGAAAATGTGTCTTTGTACTGAAAGGATTGAACAGAGGCAAGAAAAAAACAAATGAAGGAGCGATGGAGGTGTATGGGGCAGAGCAATGAAGGGCATCGGGAAGGAAGGTGATGGGGTGATGGGAGGACGAGCGTGGGTGGAAAGGAGAGATGAGGGGGCGGTAAGCGTACTATTGTATAGTGTGACTATAGGGGGGCGCCGGGCCCCTGCTGACACCAGTCTTCCCTCCCGTTTACTCCCTTTTCCCTTCTTTTTCTCTCTTCATGTCCTCCTGTTTAAGTCCTTTTAAACCTTTCATTTCTTCCATTGATCACTGTTCCGTTCTCTCTTTTCTTTTTTCTGTGAACTTGATTTTAGTAGACTAGATGTAACTTTTCTCCTCCTCCTACTCCTCATTGATTTGAGGTCACCTGCAGAGTAGCAGGAAAGGTCAAGGTCGAGGCGGTGACGACTGCAGCGCCTCACCTCACGTGTCTTAGCATCTTTGTT
This sequence comes from Callinectes sapidus, assembly GCA_020233015.1. Taxonomy (NCBI): domain Eukaryota; kingdom Metazoa; phylum Arthropoda; class Malacostraca; order Decapoda; family Portunidae; genus Callinectes; species Callinectes sapidus. The sequence continues at coordinate 8,943,397 of CM035202.1, read as the reverse complement.
CCTTCCTTCAGTGAGAGTTGTGACACACTGTACTGTCCTGACACTGTTAATTACTTCTTCCTCGTGTCTATCTTCTTCTCAATTTCTATAATCAATCAAGACTTGAAGTCAACCACAGCAAATAACAAGTATCACCTCATTGGTATCTGCTGCACACAAAATTGTTGCAAACTACTTCTCACTATTCAAAATGAATAACATAACGATTAATGAAGATATATTTATCCTTCCTGGCGGGAGAATTTGGTTATAATATCAGCTTGTTTAAATGTTTAGACCAATAGTGGTATTCCCTGAATCTATTGAATTTATTTATGGAAAGGAATGCCTAATTCCACCTCTCATTCTCATCTTTACACTTGTCTAATCTTCTCTCTATTGTCTCAGCAGTAACTATGTGATTACTAAGTCCGTTCCACTCATCAACTACCCTATTAGAGGACCAATTCTTTCCTATCTCTCTCCTAAGCATAAACTTCCTTACCCCCGACCATGGAGCTTCATTAACAGTTGTTTTCATTACGTGCAATATTCACCATTAGGAAACAATTAGAAGCATATTTGCTGGCTAAAACACTTCACTATCATCACTCACCGCGGCGACGAACTGCTTCCCTTTAGCTAAATCATTTTAACTGAAGCCATTCTTGAGAGATGAGTGTAGTAAGTAATGAATAAAACATTCGTTAATACTTTGAAGTGATAAAAATGGAAGTTTACATAAGTAACATACAATTATAATGACACTTTTATTACTGTCACAAGATAAGATCTCTCTCTCTCTCTCTCTCTCTCTCTCTCTCTCTCTCTCTCTCTCTCTCTCTCTCGCTCTCTCTCTCGCTCTCGCTCTCTCTCTCTCTCTCTCTCTCTCTCTCTCTCTCTCTCTCTCTCTCTCTCTCTCTCTCTCTCTCTCTCTCTCTCTCTCTTGTGTATAAGATAAGAAGAAGTCGCAAAAAGTTCAATTTATTACAGTTATGTTCTGAAATTACTAATAAAGTTTTTTTTATTTCTCTATTTCTTGTAGTTTGATCGCTGATGACTTATTTGCTTTTTTTTTTTCATTTGTTCATTATTTTTTTTGTTATGGTAACTGATGACATTTTGATTAATTTTCTGCTGTTCTATATTTCCTTCTTTTCTGTATATTGGTCGCTGATGACTTTTTTTTGTGGTAATTTCAATTTTTTTAAAATTATTTTATTACTTCTTTTTGGTTGATGACAACTCCTTTTATTCATTTTTTTTTCTTTTCTTCATTTCTTATGCATATTTTGGTCGCTGATGACTTTTTTTGTTAATTTTCAGGGTTTTTTATCATTTTATTATTTCATTTTAGTCGCAGATAAGTTTTATTTATTTATTTTTTGTTTCTTCTTTTCTTAATTTCTTATACATATTTGGTCGCTGATGAATTGCTTTGTTAATTTTTAGGTTTTTATCATCATTTTGTCATTTTATTTTCGTTTTTTTTTTTTTGTTCACGTTTTATTTTCTCTCTTTTTTTTCTTTAATTTCTTATACATATTTGGTCGCTGATGACTTTTTTGTTAGTTTTCTGTTTTTTCTTAAGAATTTTTTTGGGGTTACTTTTTTTCTATTTTCATTTCCTTATTTTTTTTAGCTTCTTTTTTTATTTAATTTTTATAATCATCATAAATTATATAACTGTATTATTTCTACATTGGCTGGACGAGGTCAGGTTCTGCCTATGATTTAATTGTTACGTTAAGTTATTTATTTATCTACTTATTCATTCATTCATTTTCATTAACTCGAGCCATGTTACGGTTTTTTTCTATTTACTTCTATTCATATTTCATTATTCCCTAATTCATTCCATATTAATTGTTTTCCTTTTTTCTGTGTTCTATTTTTTTTTTTATTTGATTTTCTATTATTTGTTTTTTCTATTTTTGTATTTCATTTATTTTCTATTACAATTAATTTCCTTTATTTATTTCTAGTTTATTATATATTTCATTTTTCATATTTTGTATTTTGTTTTTTTCTATTTCAATTTTTTTTGTATCAATTTAATTTTATTTTCTGATATTCAATTTAGAAGGCAAGGAAGGTCAAAGGTCACGGTGTCCTGAACAGTTACTTTACAAACATTCAATACTTTACGCGAGGATAGGTTGAGGGAGGGAAGTGAAGGCGCTCAGTGGCGTGCTGGCGTGTGAGCGTGGGCGTGGCGGCGGGAGGTGTGGGCGCGGCGGGTGTCGGTGCGGGCGGCCTGCAGGCGGGCCTTGAAGAAGGCCTCGCCGCCCACCACCTGGCTGCGGGGACCCCTCAGCAGGACGCTGCGGGTCTCCAGGTCTCCTGCCGGAGGAACCGTCACAGCCACGTCAGGGAACTGCTGCTGCAGCTCCCTGACGGTGGCGCCTCGGTGGCCCACCACGTGACGCCGCTGGTGGGGCGCCACTGCCACCCGGGCCTCGATCACCTCCGCCTCGTGGAGCAAGCCCTTGAGGTGCTCCACGGCTGCGGCGACCTGCCGCCGTGGGCCGCGCACCTTGACGGTGGCGGTGACGGTGTCCTTGGGAGGGGGCACCGTCACTCGCACCCCAGCAAACCGCTGGTGCACCTCCTGGAGGGTGGCGCCGCGGTGCCCGACAATGCAGCGCCTCATACTGGGCAGCACGGGCACTGTGGCCTCTGCCACCTCCTCCTTCCAGGAGCTGCGCACGCTGTTGGGCGCGCGCTGCCACCCGGACCCTTCCTGCCTCTTCCTTCGAGGCACTGCCCTGTCCTGGGGGGGACGAGGAGCCTGCTGCTTAACGGCAGGCTTCCTCCCAGGCACACTGGGCAGTGCGCTCGGCGTCCCGGTCCGGTCCTCCTCCTTCTTGCAAGGCACTGCCTTGGCCTGGGGGGGACAAGAAACCTGCTCCTTAACGGCAGGCTTCTCAGGCTCGCTGGGCAGCGCCTGCACCTTCTTGCCTCTTCTCCTCCTCCTCCTGCGGACCATCTTCGTCTCTCCTTCTTCCTTCTCTGTACGGTCCTTTGTTCCGTCTCCTTCTCCCTCCAGGAAGTCCTCGCTGGGCGCCTTCACCTCTCCCTCAACCTCTGACACTATCTTTTCCGAGGAATCTACTTTGATCTCCTCTTCGCTTTCCTGGACCTTGTTGTTGTGGTCCTCTTCCTCATCCTGCAATGCATCTACGTGCACAATGGCTCGAGTTACATTACAGTGCCTTTTCTTCCCCGTCTTGCTCGTCTTCTTCCTACGGAAGAGGCGTCGCAAGACACACAGGCACCCGCATCCCTGGGGCTCTTTGTCTGTTTTTTTCAGCAGCCCTGGCTGAACACCATCCCGGCCCTCTTCCACGAGGCAAAATTCTCCGCCGGTGAAATCCATAGCTTGCGCTAATCCTGCTATTGCTCTCTGCCTCAGTGAAGTAGGAGGCCTCGGTATGAAAGATGTTTTGATGTAAGCAATGCAAATAGACGAGTGCAGGTTGGAGCTGGAGTCTGGACCACTCCAAGCTGGTGTCGGAAAGACGCTTTGTCACTACAAGATCACTACAACTACAGCACTGATTGGTGGATCAGTTGTGCCTTTCTTTTCTATGTAGTAAAGATGTATCGATTGCAGTGATGACTACTACTGGTGTGTGTGTTACCGTGAGTCTTTTACTCGCCTCAGGCTGATGTCTCATAGCCTGAGGGTAGAGACAGGCAGGTGGAATCGTACACCACGACCACTCAGGACTTGCTCGTGTGATGATGAGTCGATACAGACTGAACAACATGTGTTGATATCGTGCACTTTGACCGAACAATGTCGACAAAATTACAATATGCTGGATTTCAGTAGTATTAGCACACTTCTAAGGGAAGATGTATACATAAATGAATTATGTAAATATATTCATTCATGTGTGTGTGTGTGTGTGTGTGTGTGTGTGTGTGTGTGTGTGTGTGTGTGTGTGTGTGTGTGTGCGTGTGTGTGTGTTTTTTTTCGTTATCAATGGCACAACAGACACAGAGCCGCTGATGGTGAATGACTTAATAATAGAGAAATGAGATGAATATGTCTACTTGGGTTCCCCCTTCACCAGCAGTGGATCTGTCTCATCCGCTGTCAAGACCCAGGCTGCCTTAAAAATGCCACATGTATTAAAGTTTGTTTCATTTATCGAAAAGAGTAACGATGTACCATTTGTAGTTAAAAAGCGAGTCTTCGACGCAGCTCACATGTCCTCACTGATATATTGATGCGAATCATGGGTCGGCGCAGATATAAAACCTATGTCAAAGCTGTACAACTGGTGCCTGAAACAGCTGCTGGGCGTGAGAAGGTCGACATGTAATGATGTTTGCTATGCTGAGTCAGGCTATCCACCTTTAGGATACTTTGTACAAAATAGACAACATATATTTCTTTTCGGTCTATGTGGCAAGAGAGATCTAATTATGATGATGACCCATTGAGTTTTGTGATCAGGATGGTAATGGATATGAATACTGTGACAGGACGATCAATTCTACACTTTCTCGACAGTGATGTAACAGATATCAGTGAAATAAGGAACAATGTATTAAGTGACATCAGAAACAGTCGATCTTCAAGACGAAGAACATATATGGACATTAACCCGGATGGATCACTTCATTATGTATACACAGCGAAACATATAATTAAGGAAACACACAGAACATCTTTCACGAAGTTCATAGTAAGCGGGCACGCACTGGCCTGCGAGATGGGACGATGGAACAGACGCGGCCGAGGAAGGTTACCGCTGGAAGAGCGTCTATGTCAGTGTGGTGCGGTACAAACGGAACGACAAAACGGAACGACACGTGGTAAAGGACTGTCCATTTACATAACATATCAGAGACACTTACGGATTCAACAATTTGGAGGAATTATTGTCAGAAAACTTTGAACCTAATGTGACTTGTGAAATAATCCATAACATACTGTCAGTTTGTGAACAAAACTGAAGGCCACTTCTTATGTATCAACAGACAAGAATCACTTTTGTTAAAGAATATGGACTACAAGTGTGTGTGTGTGTGTGTGTGTGCGTGCGTGTGTGTGTGTGTGTGTGTGTGTGTATTCCTGGAAATAATAAAAAGAGCCTGAGGATAATAGATATCTATGAAACTAAATATGCTCAAGATCAAGTTTAATTTCATACTCTTTAAGCTTCATACGCCAACTTCATTTTATTTGTGCAGCTGATGTCGTGAAGCTAAATGTAATGCACGTATTCGCATAGCAATGTCCCTAGGCTACCGGCATCCTTTTCTTCCTTACGTAAGAAGGATCCGGCCAAGGGTAAAATAAAGTTTGGTTTTAAAAAGCCCCATTTAATTGCCGGTTCTTTGAAAAAAAATGAAATAAGTTTTCTCTTATTTTCACTTTTTCCTTTTGTTATGAAGAATGTACGTATAGTTAATGCATGTACGTAGCTTTGCGTGAAGGAAGAAAATTGTGTTTAGAGGACAGGCTGTGACTGTCTCCTTGTGTGTGTTGTGAGACACGAAGGGAAGAAATTCAGTGAGGCCACGGCTGGCTTTAATGATAAGTTCACAATCATCACCCCCTGAACCAGTGCTATTAGACCTAACTGGGAGGAATTACCGTCTCGCCAGGCGTCTACTTCTTCCTCCTGCATGTACACGTTATATATAAAGACATGTCGGTCGGCTTTTTGATAGAGAGAGAGGGGGGTGGGGGGAGAGATAGCTGTCTAGTCATAGTAATCCTGCCACTAGACAGCTATCTCCCCCCCGTCCCCTTCTCTCTCTCTCTCTCTCTCTCTCTCTCTCTCTCTCTCTCTCTCTCTCTCTCTGTCTCTCTCTCTGTCTCTCTCTCTGTCATCCTCCCAACCAATGAATGCCTTTCTTAAGTAGATTCCCATGCATTTTCTTTTTTTTCCGTTTTCTATTATTAGCCTGACACTTTTTAACGCCTAAGTAAACTCTCCCGCTTAAGCACTACAATGTCCACTTTCCCTCTCTCGGTCCTCGGTTTGTTGACCCTCAGAGGCAGTTCATTAAATTAGTTCCCTCTTTCATCCCATGTCGCGTGGGAGGGAGAGGTTACGTGGCGCCTAAAAAGGAGTTTATAGAGACAAGACTTACAACAGGTGAAAAGCGTAAAATGAATGAGATTGGTGTTGAGTTACTGTAGTCATTATTGGCAGCTTATGATCACTGCACCTTTAACATGCACACAGGGCCCCGTATTAAAAGAGATTCTTAAGTATATACATTTTTCTTAGACGAATTTCTAGTCTTAAAATTAATCTTAACTTCCTGGTATTGGTGCTGTATTTTAGTCATTATCTCATCAGCAGCTTCAAGTTTACTGGTGATGAGATTATGGCAAAAGTATAGGATCAATTTCGGGAGGTTAGGATAAATACCAAGATTGTAAATTCGTCAAAGAAAATAGTCACATACTTGGGAGTCTCTATTGATACGGACCCAGACGCTTAGGACCAATTGTTCCTCACCGCTACAGTAATAGATCCCTCTACCGGCAAACCTGTACACTAGTTTTTTGTATGTAATGTCCTTTGGCGGCAAATTTGTAGATTACGAGTATTTAGGACAACGGAACACCACACGACTCTATCGGAAAGCTTATGAACTTCTTTGGTGAGTGTATTGTCCCCGTCGACGTAACTGGAGAAATAGATTGTATATTTAACTGCACCTTCAATGGTAGCTACTTTTTAACCCCTTCAAAAGTGAGACACATTTCACCACGAATCTTGAATGTGATTAGACGATTATATTGATATTAAGAAGGTTCTATGGAGGTCAGAGGATTAATGGCTAAAGTTTCTACTATTTCAGTCCCCCACATGAGTTCCTGAAGTCTAAAATCAACAAATGATAAGCAGAATGAATATGAAAATGTGTCTTTGTACTGAAAGGATGGAACAGAGGCAAGAAAAAAACAAATGAAGGAGCGATGGAGGTGTATGGGGCAGAGCAATGAAGGGCATCGGGAAGGAAGGTGATGGGGTGATGGGAGGACGAGCGTGGGTGGAAAGGAGAGATGAGGGGGCGGTAAGCGTACTATTGTATAGTGTGACTATAGGGGGGCGCCGGGCCCCTGCTGACACCAGTCTTCCCTCCCGTTTACTCCCTTTTCCCTTCTTTTTCTTTCTTCATGTCCTCCTGTTTAAGTCCTTTTAAACCTTTCATTTCTTCCATTGATCACTGTTCCGTTGTCTCTTTTCTTTTTTCTGTGAACTTGATTTTAGTAGACTAGATGTAACTTTTCTCCTCCTCCTACTCCTCATTGAATTGAGGTCACCTGCAGAGTAGCAGGAAGGGTCAAGGTCGAGGCGGTGACGGCTGCAGCGCCTCACCTCACGTGTCTCAGCATCTTTGTTCCTTCCTTCAGTGAGAGTTATGACACACTGTATTGTCCTGACACTGTTAATTACTTCTTCCTCGTGTCTATCTTCTTCTCAATTTCCATAATCAATCAAGACTTGAAGTCAACCACAGCAAATAACAAGTATCACCTCATTGGTATCTGCTGCACACAAAATTGTTGCAAATTACTTCTCAGTATTCAAAATGAATAACATAACGATTAATGAAGATATATTTATCCTTCCTGGCGGGAGAATTTGGTTATAATATCAGCTTGTTTAAATGTTTAGACCAATAGTGGTATTCCCTGAATTTATTGAATTTATTTATGGAAAGGAATGCCTAATTCCACCTCTCATTCTCATCTTTACACTTGTCTAATCTTCTCTCTATTGTCTCAGCAGTAACTATGTGATTACTAAGTCCGTGCCATTCATCAACTACCCTATTAGAGGACCAGTTCTTCCCTATTTCTCTCCTAAGCATAAACTTCCTTACCCCCGACCATGGAGCTTCATTACCAGTTGTTTTCATTACGTGCAATATTCACCATTAGGAAACAATTAGAAGCATATTTACTGCATAAAACACTTCAGTATCATCACTCACCGCGGCGACGAACTGCTTCCCTTTAGCTAAATCATTTTAACTGAAGCCATTCTTGAGAGATGAGTGTAGTAAGTAATGAATAAAACATTCGTTAATACTTTGAAGTGATAAAAATGGAAGTTTACATAAGTAACATACAATTATAATGACACTTTTGTTACTGTCACAAGATAAGTTCTCTCTCTCTCTCTCTCTCTCTCTCTCTCTCTCTCTCTCTCTCTCTCTCTCTCTCTCTCTCTCTCTCTCTCTCTCTCGTGTATAAGATAAGAAGTCGCAAAAAGTTCAATTTATTACAGTTATGTTCTGAAATTACTAATACATTGGGATTACTTTTCTTTATTTCTCTATTTCTTGTAGTTTGGTCGCTGATGACTTATTTGCTTGTTTTCTTTTTTTATTTGTTCATTATTTTTTTGTTATAGTAACTGATGACATTTTGATTCATTACCTGCTGTTCTATATTTCCCTCTTTTCTGTATATTGGTCGCTGATGACTTTTTTTTTGGTAATTTCAATTTTTTAAAAAATTATTTTATTACTTCATTTTGGTTGATGACAACTCCTTTTATTCATTTTTTTTTCTTTTCTTCATTTCTTATGCATATTTTGGTCGCTGATGACTTTTTTTTGTTAATTTTCAGGTTTTTTTTTTATCATTTTATAATTTCATTTTAGTCGCAGATAACTTTTATTTATTTATTTTTTGTTTCTTCTTTTCTTAATTTCTTATACATATTTGGTCGCTGATGAATTGCTTTGTTAATTTTTAGGTTTTAATTATCATTTTGTCATTTTATTTTCGTTTTTTTTTTTCACGTTTTATTTTCTCTTTTTTTTTTTCTTTAATTTCTTATACATATTTGGTCGCTGATGACTTTTTTGTTAGTTTTCTGTTTTTTCTTAAGAATTTTTTTGGGGTTACTTTTTTTTCTATTTTCATTTCCTTATTTTTTTTAGCTTCTTTTTTTTAATTAATTTTTATAATCATCATAAATTATATAACTGTATTATTTCTACATTGGCTGGACGAGGTCAGGTTCTGCCTATGATTCAATTGTTACGTTAAGTTATTTATTTATCTACTTATTCATTCATTCATTTTCATTAACTCGAGCCATGTTACGGTTTTTTTCTATTTACTTTATTCATATTTCATTATTCCCTAATTCATTCCATATTAATTGTTTTCCTTTTTTCTGTGTTCTATTTTATTTTTTATTTGATTTTCTATTATTTATTTTTTTGTTCTATTTTGCATTTCATTTATTTTCTATTACAATTAATTTCCTTTATTTATTTCTAGTTTATTATATATTTCATTTTTCATATTTTGTATTTTGTTTTTTCTATTTCAATTTTTTTTTGTATCAATTTAATTTTATTTTCTGATATTCAATTTAGAAGGCAAGGAAGGTCAAAGGTCACGGTGTCCTGAACAGTTACTTTACAAACATTCAATACTTTACGCGAGGATAGGTTGAGGGAGGGAAGTGAAGGCGCTCAGTGGCGTGCTGGCGTGTGAGCGTGGGCGTGGCGGCGGGAGGTGTGGGCGCGGCGGGTGTTGGTGCGGGCAGCCTGCAGGCGGGCCTTGAAGAAGGCCTCGCCGCCCACCACCTGGCTGCGGGGACCCCTCAGCAGGACGCTGCGGGTCTCCAGGTCTCCTGCCGGAGGAACCGTCACAGCCACGTCAGGGAACTGCTGCTGCAGCTCCCTGACGGTGGCGCCTCGGTGGCCCACCACGTGACGCCGCTGGTGGGGCGCCACTGCCACCCGGGCCTCGATCACCCCCGCCTCGTGGAGCAAGCCCTTGAGGTGCTCCACGGCTGCGGCGACCTGCCGCCGTGGGCCGCGCACCTTGACGGTGGCGGTGACGGTGTCCTTGGGAGGGGGCACCGTCACTCGCACCCCAGCAAACCGCTGGTGCACCTCCTGGAGGGTGGCGCCGTGCTGCCCGACAATGCAGCGCCTCATACTGGGCAGCACAGGCACTGTGGCCTCTGCCACCTCCTCCTTCCAGGAGCTGCGCACGCTGTTGGGCGCGCGCTGCCACCTCTTCCTTCGAGGCACTGCCCTGTCCGGGGGGGGACGAGGAGCCTGCTGCTTAACGGCAGGCTTCCTCCCAGGCACACTGGGCAGTGCGCTCGGCGTCCCGGTCCGGTCCTCCTCCTTATTGCAAGGCACTGCCTTGGCCTGGGGGGGACAAGAAACCTGCTCCTTAACGGCAGGCTTCTCAGGCTCGCTGGGCAGCGCCTGCACCTTCTTGCCTCTTCTCCTCCTCCTCCTGCGGACCATCTTCGTCTCTCCTTCTTCCTTCTCTGTACGGTCCTTTGTTCCGTCTCCTTCTCCCTCCAGGACGTCCTCGCTGGGCGCCTTCACCTCTCCCTCAACCTCTGACACTACCTTTTCCGAGGAATCTACTTTGATCTCCTCTTCGCTTTCCTGGACCTTGTTGGTGTGGTCCTCTTCCTCATCCTGCAATGCATCTACGTGCACAATGGCTCGAGTTACATTACAGTGCCTTTTCTTCCCAGTCTTGCGACGCTTCTCCCTACGGAAGAGGCGTCGCAAGACATAAAGGCAGCCGCATCCCTGGGGCTCCTTTTCTGGTGTTTCCAGCAGCCCTGGCTGAACCCCATCCCGGCCCTCTTCCACGAGGCAAAATTCTCCGCCGGTGAAATCCATAGCTTGCGCTAATCCTGCTATTGCTCTCTGCCTCAGTGAAGTAGGAGGCCTCGGTATGAAAGATGTTTTGATGTAAGCAATGCAAATAGACGAGTGCAGGTTGGAGCTGGAGTCTGGACAACTCCAAGCTGGTGTCGGAAAGACGCTTTGGCACCCTACAAGATCACTACAACTACAGCACTGATTGGTGGATCAGTTGTGCCTTTCTTTTTTTATGTAGTAGAGATGTATCGATTGCAGTGATGACTACTGGTTTGTGTGGATTCACAAATTTGGAAGAATTATTGTCAGAAAACTTTGAACCTAATGTGACTTGTGAAATAATCTATAATATACTAACAGTTAGTGAACAAAATTGAAGGCCACTATTTATGTATCAACAGACAAGAATGTAGTGTAAACCTAATGTACTAATTACTATTGTCGTCATTTTATGTAGCTTGCTGTGGTCAATAAACTAACTAACTAACTATGTGTGTGTGGGGGGGTGGGGGGGGTGCGTGTGTGTGCGTGTGTTGTATTCCTGGGAATAATAAAAAGAGCCTAAGGAAAATAGATATCTATGAAAGTAAATATGCTCAAGATCAAGTTTAATTTCATACTCTTTAAGCTTCATACGCGAACTTCATTTTTTTTTTTTTTTTGTGCAGCTGATCTCGTGAAGGTAAATGTAATGCACGTATTCGCATAGCAATGTCCCTAGGCTACCGGCATCCTTATTTTCCTTACGTAAGAAGGATCCGGCCAAGGGTAAAATAAAGTTTGGTTTAAAAAAGCGCCATTAAATTGCCGGTTCTTTGAAAAAAAAAAGTTTTTCTCTTATTTTCACCTTTTCCTTTTGTTATGAAGAATGTACGTATAGTTAATGCATGTACGTAGCTTTGCGTGAAGGAAGAAAATTGTGTTTAGAGGACAGGCTGTGACTGTCTCCTTGTGTGTGTTGTGAGACACGAAGGGAAGAAATTCAGTGAGGCCACGGCTGGCTTTAATGATAAGTTCACAATCATCACCCCCTGAACCAGTGCTATTAGACCTAACTGGGAGGAATTACCGTCTCGCCAGGCGTCTACTTCTTCCTCCTGCATGTACACGTTATATATAAAGACATGTCGGTCGGCTTTTTGATAGAGAGAGAGGGGGGTGGGGGGAGAGATATCTGTCTAGTCATAGTAATCCTGCCACTAGACAGCTATCTCCCCCCCGTCCCCTTCTCTCTCTCTCTCTCTCTCTCTCTCTCTCTCTCTCTCTCTCTCTGATGGCTGCCCTACTCACTCCAGACGAGGAAGATGCGTTGCCGCTCACCGAGGAAGAACTAAGGCGTGCCCTTGCTCAGTCCAAGAATACTGCCCCCGGGGATGATGGCCTCACCTATCAAGTCCTCCGTCTCCTTCAGAGAGTTCCTGGCAACCCACTTCTACACCTCTACAATCTCTGCTTCAGCCGGGGACACGTGCCTTCCGCCTGGACCTCCAGCACCATTGTTCCTATACCGAAACCAGGAACCGACAAATTCCGACCTATCTCCCTTACTTCCTGCTTCAGCAAGATCTTTGAGCATATCCTTCTTGCTCGGCTGATGCATCGCCTTCATGATAGCCTCTCTCCCAGCCTATACGGTTTCCTTCCACACCGCAGCACACACCACTGCCTCGCTGAACTCTACACCCGCCTCTCTCCCACCAGTGTGGTTGCCTTCCTCGACCTCAAATCTGCCTTTGACATTGCCAACCGGGAAGTCATTCTTGATCAGCTGGTGGAATTTGGTGTGAAAGGCAACCTTCTCCGTTGGATACGAGGTTATCTGAGTAATAGGGTCTCACGTGTCCTTTTTAAGGGGGCGTATAGTGCCTATGAGCAGTTTGAACTTGGCACTCCACAGGGTGGTGTTCTGAGCCCCTTTCTCTTTAATGTGTTGATGCACCGACTTCTCTCACTTCTCCCTGCCATCCCTGGAATTACCATCATGTGTTACGCGGATGACATCTGTATCCACTCCTCATCACCTCCCGCTCTACAGCGCTTTCTTCATGATTTTCACTTGTCCTCTGTCTCCTGTGGCTTAATTATCTCCCCAGAAAAGAGCAGAATATTTTCCTCCCGTAACCTCAGAGCACTGCCGCCGCTCACCGTGGATGGAACTGTCATCCCTCACTGCACACAGTACACTTACCTTGGCGCTCCAGTTCGGGTCACTCCACCTATACCAGCAAGACATCGTGTTCACCCCATAGTCAAGGACCTTCTTGATCGTCTGGAGCCTCGATTCACTCCTATCAAATGGCTCGCCACCAATGCCACCGGTGTATCAACCCCTGTTTTGAGGACCCTTTACATACAGTTTATTCGCTCTGTCGTCGATTACTTGTCCCCTGCTCTTGCTCAACTACCACGAACTGCACTACGACCTCTTGAACACTTTCAAAACCGGGTCATGCGATTCATCCTTGGTTGTCCTCCCTCCACTCGCATAGTCAATATGCAGATTGAACTCAATATGCCACCCATCGTCGAAAGGATTTACGCCAACATCACATATTTCACAGTGAAATGTCTCCACTCTACGCATCTTGCCCCGCACTACTCTGCCGTCATCAAAGCCTCTCTCAACCCAGACGTCCCCAGACTCCCACTTCGCATAGGTGGCCAAAATCTACTTCGGGCAGTGTGTGACAACTACCGTGCCCTTAACCTCCATGTACCTGAAGAACAAGCTGTCCCTCATTTGCCACCATGGCGGATTCCCTCCGTAGACGTTACTTTTACGCCAATTACCAAAGATGCCCATCCTATTCTACAGAAGCAGGCAGCCCTGGAAACCGTCGCCAGTGTGTCTGCGTCCATCCCCGATGCTCATCACATCTACGTTGACGGCTCAGTGCAGGCTGACGGTAGTGCTGCCTGTGCCGTGTACTCTACCACCTTGCCACCACCTACGCAGGGCGGATGGATCGGCCGCAGGCTCCCCAATTCATCGACCTCCACCTTCTGTGAGTTACACGGGGTGCTGGACGCTGTAAGCCTACTTGTTCAACGTAGCCTGAATGGAGTAATAGTCTGCGACTCTCAGCCGGCTCTCCACTCCCTCTCTTCTCCAACACCCAGCTCTGGCCGCGTCGTGCAGGACATTCTGCGTCACCTCGCCCTCGCTCGCGATGCATCCCTTACCATAGCCTTCGTGTGGACGCCCTCTCACATCTGTCTTAGTGGCAATGAGACGGTGGATCGTCTTGCCAAGGCGGCCTGTACGCTGGACTGGGATGAGGCGCATGCTGACCCGTCGCTTCGCTGCCTCAGACACACCATATACTCAGCTGCCCACGCTACGACAGTACATCGCAGAAATGCAGAGAGGGCCAGCAGTGTGTCCATACAGCACCACGACTGCTTCCTTCAATGTCGCTACGAATACCGCCGCCATGGCCTCATGGTGCGCAGGCACAATGTTGTGAGTGCTCGGCTCAGGCTGGGGTACAGGCCTGTGTGGCAAGTATCCCAGGCGCAGGACATGCCGCACTACTCCTCCTGTAGACTGTGTAACACTCCCAATGCCAACACCCTTGACCATTACTGCCTTCATTGTCCCACAGTGATCAACATACTCCCGCGAGGACTTGATTTAATTAATGTATGCAAACACCTTCTCACTGATGATCACCTCGATGTACTCCTTACCCGCCACCCTCACTTTGGTGGCTATTAAACTTCTAACATACTCTCCTTTGTGCATATTTGTGTGTGTGTGTGTGTGTGTGTGTGTGTGGGTGGGTGGGTGGGTGTGTTCAGCGTGCCCTGCGAGACACGAGTGCTCTGTACATAACAAAGTACCTGTAGTGTTACTGGGTCTGTCGCCCTCGGGCGTAATAAATTGAACAAAAATCTCTCTCTCTCTAACTGTCTGTCTGTGTTTCATCCTCCCAATCAATGCTTTTCTTCAGTAGATTCCCATGCATTTTCTTTTTTTTCCGTTTTCTATTATTAGCCTGACACTTTTTAACGCCTAAGTAAACTCTCCCGCTTAAGCACTACAATGTCCACTTTCCCTCTCTCGGTCCTCGGTTTGTTGACCCTCAGAGGCAGTTCATTAAATTAGTTCCCTCTTTCATCCCATGTCGCGTGGGAGGGAGAGGTTACGTGGCGCCTAAAAAGGAGTTTATAGAGACAAGACTTACAACAGGTGAAAAGCGTAAAATGAATGAGATTGGTGTTGAGTTACTGTAGTCATTATTGGCAGCTTATGATCACTGCACCTTTAACATGCACACAGGGCCCCGTATTAAAAGAGATTCTTAAGTATATACATTTTTCTTAGACGAATTTCTAGTCTTAAAATTAATCTTAACTTCCTGGTATTGGTGCTGTATTTTAGTCATTATCTCATCAGCAGCTTCAAGTTTACTGGTGATGAGATTATGGCAAAAGTATAAGATCAATTTCGGGAGGTTAGGATAAATACCAAGATTGTAAATTCGTCAAAGAAAATAGTCACATACTTGGGAGTCTCTATTGCTACGGACCTATAGACGCTTAGGACCAATTGTTCCTCACCGCTACAGTAATAGATCCCTCTACCGGCAAACCTGTACACTAGTTTTTTGTATGTAATGTCCTTTGGCGGCAAATTTGTAGATTACGAGTATTTAGGACAACGGAACACAACACGACTCTATCGGAAAGCTTATGAACTTCTTTGGTGAGTGTATTGTCCCCCGTCGACGTAACTGGAGAAATAGATTGTATATTTAACTGCACCTTCAATGATAGCTACTTCTTAACCCCTTCAAAAGTGAGACACATTTCACCACGAATCTTGAATGTGATTAGACGATTATATTGATATTAAGAAGGTTCTATGGAGGTCAGAGGATTAATGGCTAAAGTTTCTACTATTTCAGTCCCCCACATGAGTTCCTGAAGTCTAAAATCAACAAATGATAAGCAGAATGAATATGAAAATGTGTCTTTGTACTGAAAGGATTGAACAGAGGCAAGAAAAAAACAAATGAAGGAGCGATGGAGGTGTATGGGGCAGAGCAATGAAGGGCATCGGGAAGGAAGGTGATGGGGTGATGGGAGGACGAGCGTGGGTGGAAAGGAGAGATGAGGGGGCGGTAAGCGTACTATTGTATAGTGTGACTATAGGGGGGCGCCGGGCCCCTGCTGACACCAGTCTTCCCTCCCGTTTACTCCCTTTTCCCTTCTTTTTCTCTCTTCATGTCCTCCTGTTTAAGTCCTTTTAAACCTTTCATTTCTTCCATTGATCACTGTTCCGTTCTCTCTTTTCTTTTTTCTGTGAACTTGATTTTAGTAGACTAGATGTAACTTTTCTCCTCCTCCTACTCCTCATTGATTTGAGGTCACCTGCAGAGTAGCAGGAAGGGTCAAGGTCGAGGCGGTGACGGCTGCAGCGCCTCACCTCACGTGTCTTAGCATCTTTGTTCCTTCCTTCAGTGAGAGTTGTGACACACTGTACTGTCCTGACACTGTTAATTACTTCTTCCTCGTCTCTATCTTCTTCTCAATTTCTATAATCAATCAAGACTTGAAGTCAACCACAGCAAATAACAAGTATCACCTCATTGGTATCTGCTGCACACAAAATTGTTGCAAATTACT
This sequence comes from Callinectes sapidus, assembly GCA_020233015.1. Classification (NCBI taxonomy): domain Eukaryota; kingdom Metazoa; phylum Arthropoda; class Malacostraca; order Decapoda; family Portunidae; genus Callinectes; species Callinectes sapidus. The sequence continues at coordinate 8,927,146 of CM035202.1, read as the reverse complement.
TCTCACTATTCAAAATGAATAACAACGATTAATGAAGACATATTTATCCTTCCTGGCGGGAGAATTTGGTTATAACATCAGCTTGTTTAAATGTTTAGACCAAAAGTGGCACTCCCTGAATCTATTGAATTTATTTATGGAAAGGAATGCCTAATTCCACCTCTCATTCTCATCTATAAACTTGTCTAATCTTCTCTCTATTGTCTCAGCAGTAACTATGTGATTACTAAGTCCGTTCCACTCATCAACTACCCTATTAGAGGACCAGTTCTTTCCTATCTCTCTCCTAAGCATAAACTTCCTTACCCCCGACCATGGAGCTTCATTAACAGTTGTTTTCATTACGTGCAATATTCACCATTAAGAAACAATTAGAAGCATATTTGCTGGCTAAAACACTTCAGTATCATCACTCACCGCGGCGACGAACTGCTTCCCTTTAGCTAAATCATTTTAACTGAAGCCATTCTTGAGAGATGAGTGTAGTAAGTAATGAATAAAACATTCGTTAATACTTTGAAGTGATAAAAAATGGAAGTTTACATAAGTAACATACAATTATAATGACACTTTTATTACTGTCACAAGATAAGTTCTCTCTCTCTCTCTCTCTCTCTCTCTCTCTCTCTCTCTCTCTCTCTCTCTCTCTCTCTCTCTCTCTCTCTCTCTCTCTCTCTCTCTCTCTCTCTCTCTCTCTCTCTCTCTCTCTCTCTCTCTCTCTGGGTCTCGGTTGGTTGAATGTTCTGTCAACACCGCCTCACTTGAGCTCCATACCTTCTGCAAGTTTTTGAGCGCCTGAGCGACCTGCCAACCTCCCTATTCAGCAGAGATATCTAGTAAGCCATCGTCGTTGCCATAGTACCTTCAGTGTGGTTTGGGGGTTTTGGACTTAGTCTGTAGCTTGCAAGAAACTTCAGACGCTTGGTCCAGACCCCTACGTTCGGGGGCCCCCGGATCCTCGGCGGTCCCCGGATCCTCGGCGGTCCCCGGATCCGCGCATACGCGGTTGGGGGTGTAGTGACGTGGTAGGTGCGTCACTTCCTCTGCGGTCACACTTCACCTCTGTTGCCAACACCCTCGCCAAATGGAGTACTCAGGTCCTGCCTCTGCCGCTGAGGTTGAGGCTGACCTTGCCATGAGCGACGATGATGACGCCTCTGTACATTGGCCCACGCTTGAAACCCACAGACATCCTCACTACTCAGCCTCCGCCAAACGAACCATGGATCGGGAGTCCGACACCGGCAGTGAACCCGCGTCACCTGCTGCCAAAACCTTCAAGCGAGATGATGCTCCTGCTCAACAGCCGGCCACTGACATCTCCCTACCTCGTCCTCATCATCACACTCCACCCCTGTCTACTACTCCTGCCTTCGCTCCCCGCGACGAGTACGTCAAGCTGGCCTTCAAGCAAAACCCAACCACCGCTGTGAAGCTTCGCTGGCTTAATGACGTCAACACCGCCTTTCGTCTTGATCGTGAGGTGGCGGAGGTGAAAATGTCTGCTGCTACATCTCGCTTTGTCTATATCTCGAGGCGTCGAAAGGATATACTCGACAGTGTCATGGGTGGAGAGTTTTCTTCAGTACAACTGGACATCCAGGACTCGAGTGAAAGGACCCGTAAGTTTCCCACTTACCTCATCACCCGCTACCCTGTGGATGTGGACCCACCCCTCGCCAAAGAGTTGCCAGGTGTGCATACTGTCCGCCGCTTTCGTCAATACGGCACGCCCATCAACCGACTGGTCATCACCTGGAGTCTCTTGTCACCGCCCCCGCCTCTATACGATTTCTCCTTCCTGCCTTGCCTTCCTCCCTGTGAGTTTCACAGAATGCAGGACGAGCAGCCTTGGTGCTTCAACTGCTGGGGTATTGGCCATATATCCCGATAGTGCTCTGCCTCAGAGAAGTGTGCGTGGTGCGCGGGTGGCCACGCCTCCCGCTCATGCCCATACCGCACCTCAACCGCACCTGCCGCCCAGTCTGTCACCACCTCTACAGCAGAAACTTCCTCTACTCCAGAGCCTGGCACTTCGAAGTGGAAGTGTCCTCGGTGTCTCATGCCTGGAGTTAACGTCTGGCATGGCTGCGCCAGGCGGTCCCGTGCCGACTCCCACCACTTTCAGCCACAGCCACAAGCGCCCTCGCTACCACCACCACCACCTCCTGTCTCTCCCCCTGCTCCACGTACTTCTGCTGAAATCATCGCTCTTCGCAACGCTGTCGCCGCCCTGGAATCCCGTTGCGCTGCTCTTGCGGCACGGTTCGATGCCAGCGATGCCCGCATAGACAGCCTGGTTTCCCAAGGAGCTACCGCCGCCACTACTCTCTCCGGATTAACTGAATCCCATGGGGTAGTCATTGCCTCTGTCTCGGCCCTCACTGAAAGACTTGACGTCATTGCTTCCCGTCTTGAAAAATTTGCTGATTTCTCACCCACCAAGCCATCACCTCCTTGCACTGCTTCTGGCAACGCATCCGTTCACTCCCCCCCTTCATCTGCTTCCCGCAAGACCAGAGGTAACCTTCGCTAATACCATGCAGTTACATGTCATATCATGGAATGCCTTCGGCCTCCGACACCACAGTAATCTCACTGCCCTGAAGACCTATGTTTACCACCACCATCCACACGTCGTCTTCATTCAGGAAGCTTTTCCTGGCGGCGCCCAACAAAGGGACGCAGTTCCTGCGCTCTCTGGCTACACATCATACGCACACTATACCAGGAATGGCTTGGTTACCTACGTACACTCCTCCGTGCCTCACAACCTTCTTCGCTGCTCTGCCCAGAATGACATGACTTTTCAACTCTGTGAGATCACTGTGGGGGATGGCACGCTCCGGCTGTGTAATGTGTACTCTGCTCCAGGCGTTATTAATCTTCCAGCCCTTCCTACCCCTACCGATCGTGGATTCATCTATATGGGGGACTTCAATGCGAGGCATCCTGCCCTTGGTGACGCTTCTTCCACTCCCAACCGTAAGGGCCTGCCTCTCCTCAACTACATTCGTCGTTACCGGCTCACTCGCTGGGGCACTGGAGGAGCCACGCACGCCAGCGGCGGCACAGTCGATCACATTATCACGTCTGGTCTTGTTCCATCCTGCGTCAACTGTCGCATAGTCGCATGTACTCCTTATCCGCCACCCTCACTTTGGTGGCTATTAAACTTCTAATATACTCTCCTTTGTGCTTATTTGTGTGTGTGTGTGTGTGTGTGTGTGTGTGTGTGTGTGTGTGGGTGGGTGGGTGGGTGGGTGGGTGTGTGGGTGTGTTCAGCGTGCCCTGCGAGACACGAGTGCTCTGTACATAACAAAGTACCTGTAGTGTTACTGGGTCTGCCGCCCTCGGGCGTAATAAATTGAACAAAACAAAATCTCTCTCTCTCTCTTGTGTATAAGATAAGAAGTCGCAAAAAGTTCAATTTATTACAGTTATGTTCTGAAATGACTAATAAAGTTTTTTTTATTTCTCTATTTCTTGTAGTTTGGTCGCTGATGACTTATTTGCTTGTTTTCTTTTTTTATTTGTTCATTATTTTTTTGTTATGGTAACTGATGACATTTTGATTAATTTTCTGCTGTTCTATATTTCCTTCTTTTCTGTATATTGGTCGCTGATGACTTTTTTTGTGGTAATTTCAATTTTTTAAAATTATTTTATTACTTCATTTTGGTTGATGACAACTCCTTTTATTCATTTGTTTTTCTTTTCTTCATTTCTTATGCATATTTTGGTCGCTGATGACTTTTTTTTGTTAATTTTCAGGGTTTTTTTTATAATTTTATTATTTCATTTTAGTCGCAGATAACTTTTATTTATTTATTTTTTGTTTCTTCTTTTCTTAATTTCTTATACATATTTGGTCGCTGATGAATTGCTTTGTTAATTTTTAGGTTTTTATTATCATTTTGTCATTTTATTTTCGTTTTTTTTTTTTTGTTCATGTTTTATTTTCTCTCTTTTTTTTCTTTAATTTCTTATACATATTTGGTCGCTGATGACTTTTTTGTTAGTTTTCTGTTTTTTCTTAAGAATTTTTTGGGGGGTTACTTTTTTTTCTATTTTCATTTCCTTATTTTTTTTAGCTTCTTTTTTTTATTTAATTTTTATAATCATTATAAATTATATAACTGTATTATTTCTACATTGGCTGGACGAGGTCAGGTTCTGCCTATGATTTAATTGCTACGTTAAGTTATTTATTTATCTACTTATTCATTCATTCATTTTCATTAACTCGAGCTATGTTACGGTTTTTTTTCTACTTACTTTATTCATATTTCATTATTCCATAATTCATTCCATATTAATTGTTTTCCTTTTTTCTGTGTTCTATTTTATTTTTTATTTGATTTTCTATTATTTTTTTTTTGCTCTATTTTGCATTTCATTTATTTTCTATTACAATTAATTTCCTTTATTTATTTCTAGTTTATTATATATTTCATTTTTCATATTTTGTATTTTGTTTTTTTCTATTTCAATTTTTTTTTGTATCAATTTAATTTTATTTTCTGATATTCAATTTAGAAGGCAAGGAATGTCAAAGGTCACGGTGTCCTGAACAGTTACTTTACAAACATTCAATACAATAGGTTGAGGGAGGGAAGTGAAGGCGCTCAGTGGCGTGCTGGCGTGTGAGCGTGGGCGTGGCGGCGGGAGGTGTGGGCGCGGCAGGTGTCGGTGCGGGCGCCCTGCAGGCGGGCCTTGAAGAAGGCCTCGCCGCCCAACACCTGGCTGCGGGGACCCCTCAGCAGGACGCTGCGGGTCTCCAGGTCTCCTGCCGGAGGAACCGTCACAGCCACGTCAGGGAACTGCTGCTGCAGCTCCCTGACGGTGGCGCCTCGGTGGCCCACCACGTGACGCCGCTGGTGGGGCGCCACTGCCACCCGGGCCTCGACCACCTCCGCCTCGTGGAGCAAGCCCTTGAGGTGCTCCACGGCTGCGGCGACCTGCCGCCGTGGGCCGCGCACCTTGACGGTGGCGGTGACGGTGTCCTTGGGAGGGGGCACCGTCACTCGCACCCCAGCAAACCGCTGGTGCACCTCCTGGAGGGTGGCGCCGCGGTGCCCGACAATGCAGCGCCTCATACTGGGCAGCACAGGCACTGTGGCCTCTGCCACCTCCTCCTTCCAGGAGCTGCGCACGCTGTTGGGCGCGCGCTGCCACCCGGACCCTTCCTGCCTCTTCCTTCGAGGCACTGCCCTGTCCTGGGGGGGACGAGGAGCCTGCTGCTTAACGGCAGGCTTCCTCCCAGGCACACTGGGCAGTGCGCTCGGCGTCCCGGTCCGGTCCTCCTCCTTATTGCAAGGCACTGCCTTGGCCTGGGGGGGACAAGAAACCTGCTCCTTAACGGCAGGCTTCTCAGGCTCGCTGGGCAGCGCCTGCACCTTCTTGCCTCTTCTCCTCCTCCTCCTGCGGACCATCTTCGTCTCTCCTTCTTCCTTCTCTGTACGGTCCTTTGTTCCGTCTCCTTCTCCCTCCAGGAAGTCTTCGCTGGGCGCCTTCACCTCTCCCTCAACCTCTGACACTACCTTTTCCGAGGAATCTACTTTGATCTCCTCTTCGCTTTCCTGGACCTTGTTGGTGTGGTCCTCTTCCTCATCCTGCAATGCATCTACGTGCACAATGGCTCGAGTTACATTACAGTGCCTTTTCTTCCCAGTCTTGCGACGCTTCTCCCTACGGAAGAGGCGTCGCAAGACATAAAGGCAGCCGCATCCCTGGGGCTCCTTTTCTGGTGTTTCCAGCAGCCCTGGCTGAACCCCATCCCGGCCCTCTTCCACGAGGCAAAATTCTCCGCCGGTGAAATCCATAGCTTGCGCTAATCCTGCTATTGCTCTCTGCCTCAGTGAAGTAGGAGGCCTCGGTATGAAAGATGTTTTGATGTAAGCAATGCAAATAGACGAGTGCAGGTTGGAGCTGGAGTCTGGACAACTCCAAGCTGGTGTCGGAAAGACGCTTTGTCACCCTACAAGATCACTACAACTACAGCACTGATTGGTGGATCAGTTGTGCCTTTCTTTTCTATGTAGTAAAGATGTATCGATTGCAGTGATGACTACTACTGGTGTGTGTGTTACCGTGAGTCTTTTACTCGCCTCAGGCTGATGTCTCATAGCCTGAGGGTAGAGACAGGCAGGTGGAATCGTACACCACGACCACTCAGGACTTGCTCGTGTGATGATGAGTCGATACAGACTGAACAACATGTGTTGATATCGTGCACTTTGACCGAACAATGTCGACAAAATTACAATATGCTGGATTTCAGTAGTATTAGCACACTTCTAAGGGAAGATGTATACATAAATGAATTATGTAAATATATTCATTCATGTGTGTGTGTGTGTGTGTGTGTGTGTGTGTGTGTGTGTGTGTGTGTGTGTGTGTTTGTTATCAATGGCACAAAAACAGACGCAGAGCCGCTGATGGTGAATGACTTAATAATAGAGAAATGAGATGAATATGTCTACTTGGGTTCCCCCTTCACCAGCAATGGATCTGTCTCATCCGCTGTCAAGACCCAGGCTGCATTAAAAATGCCACATGTATTAAAGTTTGTTTCATTTATCAAAAAGAGTAACGATGTACCATTTGTAGTTAAAAAGCGAGTCTTCGACGCAGCTCTCATGTCATCACTGATATATTGATGCGAATCATGGGTCGGCGCAGATATAAAACCTATGTCAAAACTGTACAACTGGTGCCTGAAACAGCTGCTGGGCGTGAGAAGGTCGACATGTAATGATGTTTGCTATGCTGAGTCAGGCTATCCACCTTTAGGAGACCTTGTACAAAATAGACAACATATATTTCTTTTCGGTCTATGTGGCAAGATAGATCTAATTATGATGATGACCCATTGAGTTTTGTGATCAGGATAGTAATGGATATGAATACTGTGACAGGACGATCAATTCTACACTTTCTCGACAGTGATGTAACAGATATCAGTGAAATAAGGAACAATGTATTAAGTGACATCAGAAACAGTCGATCTTCAAGACGAAGAACATATGTGGACATTAACCCGGATGGATCACTTCATTATGTATACACAGCGAAACATATAATTAAGGAAACACACAGAACATCTTTCACGAAGTTCATAGTGAGCGGGCACGCACTGGCCTGCGAGATGGGACGATGGAACAGACGTGGCCGAGGAAGGTTACCGCTGGAAGAGCGTCTATGTCAGTGTGGTGCGGTACAAACGGAACGACACGTGGTAAAGCACTGTCCATTTACACAACATATCAGAGACACTTACGGATTCACAGATTTGGAGGAATTATTGTCAGAAAACTTTGAACCTAATGTGACTTGTGAAATAATCCATAACATACTGTCAGTTTGTAAACAAAATTGAAGGCCACTACTTATGTATCAACAGACAAGAATTACTTTTGGTAAAGAATATGGACTACAAGTGTGTGTGTGTGTGTGTGTGTGTGTGTGTGTGTGTGTGTGTGTGTGTGTGTGTGTGTTGTATTCCTGGGAATAATAAAAAGAGCCTCAGGATAATAGATATCTATGAAACTAAATATGCTCAAGATCAAGTTTAATTTCATACTCTTTAAGCTTCATAAGCAAACCTCATTTTTTTTTTTTTTTTTTTTGTGCAGCTGATCTCGTGAAGCTAAATGTAATGCACGTATTCGCATAGCAATGTCCCTAGGCTACCTGCATCCTTTTTTTCCTTACGTAAGAAGGATCCGGCCAAGGGTAAAATAAAGTTTGGTTTAAAAACGCCCAATTAAATTGCCTGTTCTTAAAAAAAAAATAATAAATAAATAAGTTTTCTCTTATTTTCACTTTTTCCTTTTGTTATGAAGAATGTACGTATAGTTAATGCATGTACGTAGCTTTGCGTGAAGGAAGAAAATTGTGTTTAGAGGACAGGCTGTGACTGTCTCCTTGTGTGTGTTGTGAGACACGAAGGGAAGAAATTCAGTGAGGCCACGGCTGGCTTTAATGATAAGTTCACAATCATCACCCCCTGAACCAGTGCTATTAGACCTAACTGGGAGGAATTACCGTCTCGCCAGGCGTCTACTTCTTCCTCCTGCATGTACACGTTATATATAAAGACATGTCGGTCGGCTTTTTGATAGAGAGAGAGGGGGGTGGGGGGAGAGATATCTGTCTAGTCATAGTAATCCTGCCACTAGACAGCTATCTCCCCCCCGTCCCCTTCTCTCTCTCTCTCTCTCTCTCTCTCTCTCTCTCTCTCTCTCTCTCTCTCTCTCTCTCTCTCTCTCTCTCTCTCTCTGTCTGTCTCTCTCTCTCTCTCTCTCTCTCTCTCTCTCTCTCTCTGTCATCCTCCCAACCAATGAATGCCTTTCTTAAGTAGATTCCCATGCATTTTCTTTTTTTTTCGTTTTCCATTATTAGCCTGACACTTTTGAACGCCAAAGTAAACTCTCCCGCTTAAGCACTACAATGTCCACTTTCCCTTCTCTCGGACCTCGGTTTGTTGACCCTCAGAGGCAGTTCATTAAATTAGTTCCCTCTTTCATCCCATGTCGCGTGGGAGGGAGAGGTTACGTGGCGCCTAAAAAGGAGTTTATAGAGACGAGACTTACAACAGGTGAAAAGCGTAAAATGAATGAGATTGGTGTTGAGTTACTGTAGTCATTATTGGCAGCTTATGATCACTTCACCTTAAACATGCACACAGGGCCCGTATTAAAAGAGATTCTTAAGTATATACATTTTTTTAGACGAATTTCTAGTCTTAAAATTCATCTTAACTTCCCGGTATTGGTGTTGTATTTTAGTCATTATCTCATCAGCAGCTTCAAGTTTACTGGTGATGAGATAATGGCAAAAGTATAGGATCAATTTCTGGAGGTTAGGATAAATACCAAGATTGTAAATTCGTCAAAGAAAAAAGTCACATACTTGGGAGTCTCTATTGATACGGACCCAGACGCTTAGGACCAATTGTTCCTCACCACTACAGTAATAGATCCCTCTACCGGCAAACCTGTACACTAGTTTTTTGTATGTAATGTCCTTTGGCGGCAAATTTGTAGATTACGAGTATTTAGGACAACGGAACACAACACGACTCTATCGGAAAGCTTATGAACTTCTTTGGTGAGTGTATTGTCCCCGTCGACGTAACTGGAGAAATAGATTGTATATTTAACTGCACCTTCAATGATAGCTACTTCTTAACCCCTTCAAAAGTGAGACACATTTCACCACGAATCTTGAATGTGATTAGACGATTTTATTGATATTAAGAAGGTTCTATGGAGGTCAGAGGATTAATGGCTAAAGTTTCTACTTTATCAATCCCCCACATGAGTTCCTGAAGTCTAAAATCAACAAATGATAAGCAGAATAAATATGAAAATGTGTCTTTGTACTGAAAGGATTGAACAGAGGCAAGAAAAACACAAATGAAGGAACGATGGAGGTGTATGGGGCAGAGCAATGAAGGGCATCGGGAAGGAAGGGGATGGGGTGATGGGAGGACGAGCGTGGGTGGAAAGGAGAGATGAGGGGGCGGTAAGCGTACTATTGTATAGTGTGACTATAGGGGGGCGCCGGGCCCCTACTGACACCAGTCTTCCCTCCCGTTTACTCCCTTTTCCCTTCTTTTTCTCTCTTCATGTCCTCCTGTTTAAGTCCTTTTAAACCTTTCATTTCTTCCATTGATCACTGTTCCGTTCTCTCTTTTCTTTTTTCTGTGAACTTGACTTAAGTAGACTAGATGCAACTTTTCTCCTCCTCCTACTCCTCATTGAATTGAGGTCACCTGCAGAGTAGCAGGAAGGGTCAAGGTCGAGGCGGTGACGGCTGCAGCGCCTCACCTCACGTGTCTTAGCATCTTTGTTCCTTCCTTCATTGAGAGTTGTGACACATTGTATTGTCCTGACACTGTTAATTACTTCTTCTTCGTCTCTATCTTCTTCTCAATTTCCATAATCAATCAAGACTTGAAGTCAACCACAGCAAATAACAAGTATCACCTCATTGGTATCTGCTGCACACAAAATTGTTGCAAATTACTTCTTAGTATTCAAAATGAATAACAACGATTAATGAAGACATATTTATCCTTCCTGGCGGGAGAATTTGGTTATAACATCAGCTTGTTTAAATGTTTAGACCAAAAGTGGCACTCCCTGAATCTATTGAATTTATTTATGGAAAGCAATGCATAATTCCACCTCCCATTCTCATCTATAAACTTGTCTAATCTTCTCTCTATTGTCTCAGCAGTAACTATGTGATTACTAAGTCCGTTCCACTCATCAACTACCCTATTAGAGGACCAGTTCTTTCCTATCTCTCTCCTAAGCATAAACTTCCTTACCCCCGACCATGGAGCTTCATTAACAGTTGTTTTCATTACGTGCAATATTCACCATTAAGAAACAATTAGAAGCATATTTGCTGGCTAAAACACTTCACTATCATCACTCACCGCGGCGACGAACTGCTTCCCTTTAGCTAAATCATTTTAACTGAAGCCATTCTTGAGAGATGAGTGTAGTAAGTAATGAATAAAACATTCGTTAATACTTTGAAGTGATAAAAATGGAAGTTTACATAAGTAACATACAATTATAATGACACTTTTATTACTGTCACAAGATAAGTTCTCTCTCTCTCTCTCTATATCTCTCTCTCTCTCTCTCTCTCTCTCTCTCTCTCTCTCTCTCTTCTATCTCCTCTCTCTCTCTCTCTCTCTCTCTCTCTCTCTCTCTCTCTCTCTCTCTCTCTCTCTCTCTCTCTCTCTCTCTCTCTCTCTCTCTCTCTCAGTCACAAAATTCTTTTGAATAAATGCAAGAAGCTCAACATAAGTAAATTTTGGTTAGATAATTATTTGACCAACAGAACCATGTCTGTCCGCTTGAATGGGGCAACATCTAAAGACCAGAAAGTGAACTATGGAGTCCCACAAGGTTCAATCCTTGGCCCGCTATTGTTCGGCATTTATGTGAATGATCTGTCAGAGCATGTTAATGGTTTCATAGTGCAATACGCGGATGATACTCAAATATTACACGAAGGCACAGTTAATAATATCCATCAACTCATTAATGATGCTGAAACAACTCTGAGACAATGTAAACGCTATTTTCTGAGCAACGGCCTACTTTTAAATCCAAGTAAAACGCAATGCATTTTCCTAGGCAATCGTCAACTCCTAGCTAAGATTCCTCTTGCCACTACCATACATTTTGATGGAGAGAACATACTTCCAAGTTATCATGTTAAGAATTTAGGAGTGTATTTTGATAAATATATGTTGTTTGATGTTCATTTAAATGAGTTACAGAAGAAGGTGACAGGCATATTAATGTATATAAATCGAATTAGTAAATGTTTTGATAAAACCACACGAATTCTTGTTACTCAATCACTTGCATTAAGCACAATATATTACTGTATTCAAGTGTGGGGATCAACAAACGAAACTCTTATGTGTAAGGCCCAGAAACTTCAAAACTTTGCAGCTAAAGTAGCCGTGGGAGGTAGCAGGGAATATGACCGTGCATCACCTTTCCTTAAAGAACTTAAATGGCTCAGGGTTAAGGAGAAACATATGTTTGACATTTGCGTCACAATGTATAAAACTTTACGAAGATGTTATCCTGATGGCTTTTTATCCTTTTTATCTTTTAATACTGTAAACGATGTGACAAACAGTAAAACTAGACAAAGAAACAACTTTCATGTTCCCCGGACCAGAATAGACAGCGGTGCCAGGGACCTCACTGTGTTGGGTCCAAAGTTGTGGAACCAACTCCCATCCACCATCACCCTATCTCAACATCTAAACAGTTTTAAGACTAACCTCAGGAAACATTTCGAATCGACAAATATTGAATAAATATTTTAGACATATGTTAGAAAACGCACAGTGATGAAGCTTTACACCCATATTTTATGCAGCATTTTATGGTCTTATTATCATTTTAAACATAATTTTAAGGACATTCATGTATTTTATTTTACTTAGAGGTAGACATTGCACTTTAGTGTAGAAATACTATTTTAGTTACCATGATTATTTTATACTCTTAATATTTTTTGATGACAACATTCTGCAATTTAATTATTTAGTAGTATACTAAGATATTTCAATCTACAGTTTAGTTTTATGACCTCCATATTTATGTAAAACTATGTGAAGATAATGTACTTAATAACCACTTTCGTGGAATAAAGAATCTGAATCTGAATCTGAATCTCCTC
>CM035202.1:8871196-8878696 GCA_020233015.1 Callinectes sapidus | reverse complement strand
ACCAGCGGTTTGCTGGGGTGCGAGTGACGGTGCCCCCTCCCAAGGACACCGTCACCGCCACCGTCAAGGTGCGCGGCCCACGGCGGCAGGTCGCCGCAGCCGTGGAGCACCTCAAGGGCATGCTCCACGAGGCGGAGGTGATCGAGGCCCGGGTGGCAGTGGCGCCCCACCAGCGGCGTCACGTGGTGGGCCACCGAGGCGCCACCGTCAGGGAGCTGCAGCAGCAGTTCCCTGACGTGGCTGTGACGGTTCCTCCGGCAGGAGACCTGGAGACCCGCAGCGTCCTGCTGAGGGGTCCCCGCAGCCAGGTGGTGGGCGGCGAGGCCTTCTTCAAGGCCCGCCTGCAGGCCGCCCGCACCGACACCCGCCGCGCCCACACCTCCCGCCGCCACGCCCACGCTCACACGCCAGCACGCCACTGAGCGCCTTCACTTCCCTCCCTCAACCTATCCTCGCGTAAAGTATTGAATGTGTGTAAAGTAACTGTTCAGGACACCGTGACCTTTGACCTTCCTTGCCTTCTAAATTGAATATCAGAAAATAAAATTAAATTGATACAAAAAAAATTGAAATAGAAAAAAACAAAATACAAAATATGAAAAATGAAATATATAATAAACTAGAAATAAATAAAGGAAATTAATTGTAATAGAAAATAAATGAAATACAAAAATAGAAAAAACAAATAATAGAAAATCAAATACAAAAAAAAAATAGAACACAGAAAAAAGGAAAACAATTAATATGGAATGAATTAGGGAATAATGAAATATCAATAGAATAAATTAAAAAAAAAACCGTAACATAACTCGAGTTAATGAAAATGAATGAATGAATAAGTAGATAAATAAATAACTTCACGTAACAATTGAATCATAGGCAGAACCTGACCTCGTCCAGCCAATGTAGAAATAATACAGTTATATAATTTATGATGATTATAAAAATTAAACAAAAAAAGAAGCTAAAAAAAATAAGGAAATGAAAATAGAAAAAAAATAACCCCCAAAAAATTCTTAAGAAAAAACAGAAAACTAACAAAAAAGTCATCAGCGACCAAATATGTATAAGAAATTAAAGAAAAAAAAGAGAGAAAATAAAACATGAACAAAAAAAAAAAACGAAAATAAAATGACAAAATGATGATAAAAACCTAAAAATTAACAAAGCAATTCATCAGCGACCAAATATGTATAAGAAATTAAGAAAAGAAGAAACAAAAAATAAATAAATAAAAGTTATCTGCGACTAAAATGAAATAATAAAATGATAAAAAAAACCCTGAAAATTAACAAAAAAAATTCATCAGCGACCAAAATATGCATAAGAAATGAAGAAAAGAAAAAAAAATGAATAAAAGGAGTTGTCATCAACCAAAATGAAGTAATAAAATAATTTAAAAAAAATTGAAATTACCACAAAAAAAGTCATCAGCAACCAATATACAGAAAAGAAGGAAATATAGAACAGCAGAAAATTAATCAAAATGTCATCAGTTACCATAACAAAAAAAGAATGAAGAAATAAAAAAAAGAAAACAAGCAAATAAGTCATCAGCGACCAAACTACAAGAAATAGAGAAATAAAGAAAAGTAATCCCACTGTATTAGTCATTTCAGAACATAACTGTAATAAATTGAACTTTTTGCGACTTCTTATCTTATACACGAGAGAGAGAGAGAGAGAGAGAGAGAGAGAGAGAGAGAGAGAGAGAGAGAGAGAGAGAGAGAGAGAGAGAGAGAGAGAACTTATCTTCTGTGACAGTAATAAAAGTGTCATTATAATTGTATGTTGCTAATGTAAACTTCCATTTTTATCACTTCAAAGTATTAACGAATGTTTTATTCATTACTTACTACACTCATCTCTCAAGAATGGCTTCAGTTAAAATGATTTAGGTAAAGGGAAGCAGTTCGTCGCCGCGGTGAGTGATGATACTGAAGTGTTTTAGCCAGCAAATATGCTTCTAATTGTTTCTTAATGGTGAATATTGCACGTAATGAAAACAAATGTTAATGAAGCTCCATGGTCGGGGGTAAGGAAGTTTGCACTTAGTAGAGAAATAGGAAAGAACTGGTCCTCTAATAGGGTGGTTGATGAGTGGAACGGGCTTAGTAATCACATAGTTACTGCTGAGACAATAGAGAGAAGATTAGACAAGTTTATAGATGAGAATGGAAGGTGGAATTAGGCATTCCTTTCCATAAATAAACTCAATAAATTCAAGGGAATACCACTTTTGGTCTAAATATTTAAACAAATGATATTATAACCAAATTCTCTCGCCAGGAAGGATAAATATAACTTCATTAATCGTTATGTTATTCGTTTTGAATACTGAGAAGTAATTTGCAACAATTTTGTGTGCAGCAGATACCAATGAGGTGATACTTGTTATTTGCTGTGGTTGACTTCAAGTCTTGATTGATTATGGAAATTGAGAAGAAGATAGACACGAGGAAGAAGTAATTAACAGTGTCAGGACAATACAGTGTGTCATAACTCTCACTGAAGGAAGGAACAAAGATGCTGAGACACGTGAGGTGAGGCGCTGCAGCCGTCACCGCCTCGACCTTGACCCTTCCTGCTACTCTGCAGGTGACCTCAATTCAATGAGGAGTAGGAGGAGGAGAAAAGTTACATCTAGTCTACTAAAATCAAGTTCACAGAAAAAAGAAAAGAGACAACGGAACAGTGATCAATGGAAGAAATGAAAGGTTTAAAAGGACTTAAACAGGAGGACATGAAGAAAGAAAAAGAAGGGAAAAGGGAGTAAACGGGAGGGAAGACTGGTGTCAGCAGGGGCCCGGCGCCCCCCTATAGTCACACTATACAATAGCACGCTTACCGCCCCCTCATCTCTCCTTTCCACCCACGCTCGTCCTCCCATCACCCCATCACCTTCCTTCCCGATGCCCTTCATTGCTCTGCCCCATACTCCTCCATCGCTCCTTCATTTGTTTTTTTCTTGCCTCTGTTCCATCCTTTCAGTACAAAGACACATTTTCATATTCATATTGCTTATCATTTGTTGATTTTAGACTTCAGGAACTCATGTGGGGGACTGAAATAGTAGAAACTTTAGCCATTAATCCTCTGACCTCCATAGAACCTTCTTAATATCAATATAATCGTCTAATCACATTCAAGATTCGTGGTGAAATGTGTCTCACTTTTGAAGGGGTTAAAAAGTAGCTACCATTGAAGGTGCAGTTAAATATACAATCTATTTCTCCAGTTACGTCGACGGGGACAATACACTCACCAAAGAAGTTCATAAGCTTTCCGATAGAGTCGTGTGGTGTTCCGTTGTCCTAAATACTCGTAATCTACAAATTTGCCGCCAAAGGACATTACATACAAAAAACTAGTGTACAGGTTTGCCGGTAGAGGGATCTATTACTGTAGCGGTGAGGAACAATTGGTCCTAAGCGTCTGGGTCCGTATCAATAGAGACTCCCAAGTATGTGACTATTTTCTTTGACGAATTTACAATCTTGGTATTTATCCTAACCTCCCGAAATTGATCCTATACTTTTGCCATAATCTCATCACCAGTAAACTTGAAGCTGCTGATGAGATAATGACTAAAATACAGCACCAATACCAGGAAGTTAAGATTAATTTTAAGACTAGAAATTCGTCTAAGAAAAATTTATATACTTTTAAGAATCTCTTTTAATACGGGCCCTGTGTGCATGTTAAAGGCGTAGTGATCATAAGCTGCCAATAATGACTACAGTAACTCAACACCAATCTCATTCATTTTACGCTTTTCACCTGTTGTAAGTCTCGTCTCTATAAACTCCTTTTTAGGCGCCACGTAACCTCTCCCTCCCACGCGACAGGGGATGAAAGAGGGAACTAATTTAATGAACTGCCTCTGAGGGTCAACAAACCGAGGTCCGAGAGAAGGGAAAGTGGACATTGTAGTGCTTAAGCGGGAGAGTTTACTTAGGCGTTAAAAAGTGTCAGGCTAATAATAGAAAACGGAAAAAAAAGAAAATGCATGGGAATCTACTTAAGAAAGGCATTCATTGGTTGGGAGGATGACAGAGAGAGAGACAGAGAGAGAGACAGAGAGAGAGAGAGAGAGAGAGAGAGAGAGAGAGAGAGAGAGAGAGAGAGAGAAGGGGACGGGGGGGAGATAGCTGTCTAGTGGCAGGATTACTATGACTAGACAGCTATCTCTCCCCCCACCCCCCTCTCTCTCTATCAAAAAGCCGACCGACATGTCTTTATATATAACGTGTAAATGCAGGAGGAAGAAGTAGACGCCTGGCGAGACGGTAATTCCTCCCAGTTAGGTCTAATAGCACTGGTTCAGGGGGTGATGATTGTGAACTTATCATTAAAGCCAGCCGTGGCCTCACTGAATTTCTTCCCTTCGTGTCTCACAACACACACAAGGAGACAGTCACAGGCTGTCCTCTAAACACAATTTTCTTCCTTCACGCAAAGCTACGTACATGCATTAACTATACGTACATTCTTCATAACAAAAGGAAAAAATGAAAATAAGAGAAAACTTATTTCATTTTTTTTCAAAGAACCGGCAATTAAATGGGGCTTTTTAAAACCAAACTTTATTTTACCCTTGGCCGGATCCTTCTTACGTAAGGAAGAAAAGGATGCCGGTAGCCTAGGGACATTGCTATGCGAATACGTGCATTACATTTAGCTTCACGACATCAGCTGCACAAATAAAATGAAGTTGGCGTATGAAGCTTAAAGAGTATGAAATTAAACTTGATCTTGAGCATATTTAGTTTCATAGATATCTATTATCCTCAGGCTCTTTTTATTATTTCCAGGAATACAACACACACACACACACACACACACACGCACACGCACACACACACACACACTTGTAGTCCATATTCTTTAATAAAAGTGATTCTTGTCTGTTGATACATAAGAAGTGGCCTTCAATTTTGTTCACAAACTGACAGTATGTTATGGATTATTTCACAAGTCACATTAGGTTCAAAGTTTTCTGACAATAATTCCTCCAAATTGTTGAATCCGTAAGTGTCTCTGATATGTTATGTAAATGGACAGTCCTTTACCACGTGTCGTTCCGTTTTGTCGTTCCGTTTGTACCGCACCACACTGACATAGACGCTCTTCCAGCGGTAACCTTCCTCGGCCGCGTCTGTTCCATCGTCCCATCTCGCAGGCCAGTGCGTGCCCGCTTACTATGAACTTCGTGAAAGATGTTCTGTGTGTTTCCTTAATTATATGTTTCGCTGTGTATACATAATGAAGTGATCCATCCGGGTTAATGTCCATATATGTTCTTCGTCTTGAAGATCGACTGTTTCTGATGTCACTTAATACATTGTTCCTTATTTCACTGATATCTGTTACATCACTGTCGAGAAAGTGTAGAATTGATCGTCCTGTCACAGTATTCATATCCATTACTATCCTGATCACAAAACTCAATGGGTCATCATCATAATTAGATCTCTCTTGCCACATAGACCGAAAAGAAATATATGTTGTCTATTTTGTACAAAGTATCCTAAAGGTGGATAGCCTGACTCAGCATAGCAAACATCATTACATGTCGACCTTCTCACGCCCAGCAGCTGTTTCAGGCACCAGTTGTACAGCTTTGACATAGGTTTTATATCTGCGCCGACCCATGATTCGCATCAATATATCAGTGAGGACATGTGAGCTGCGTCGAAGACTCGCTTTTTAACTACAAATGGTACATCGTTACTCTTTTCGATAAATGAAACAAACTTTAATACATGTGGCATTTTTAAGGCAGCCTGGGTCTTGACAGCGGATGAGACAGATCCACTGCTGGTGAAGGGGGAACCCAAGTAGACATATTCATCTCATTTCTCTATTATTAAGTCATTCACCATCAGCGGCTCTGTGTCTGTTGTGCCATTGATAACGAAAAAAAACACACACACACGCACACACACACACACACACACACACACACACACACACACACACACACACACACACACACACACATGAATGAATATATTTACATAATTCATTTATGTATACATCTTCCCTTAGAAGTGTGCTAATACTACTGAAATCCAGCATATTGTAATTTTGTCGACATTGTTCGGTCAAAGTGCACGATATCAACACATGTTGTTCAGTCTGTATCGACTCATCATCACACGAGCAAGTCCTGAGTGGCCGTGGTGTACGATTCCACCTGCCTGTCTCTACCCTCAGGCTATGAGACATCAGCCTGAGGCGAGTAAAAGACTCACGGTAACACACACACCAGTAGTAGTCATCACTGCAATCGATACATCTTTACTACATAGAAAAGAAAGGCACAACTGATCCACCAATCAGTGCTGTAGTTGTAGTGATCTTGTAGTGACAAAGCGTCTTTCCGACACCAGCTTGGAGTGGTCCAGACTCCAGCTCCAACCTGCACTCGTCTATTTGCATTGCTTACATCAAAACATCTTTCATACCGAGGCCTCCTACTTCACTGAGGCAGAGAGCAATAGCAGGATTAGCGCAAGCTATGGATTTCACCGGCGGAGAATTTTGCCTCGTGGAAGAGGGCCGGGATGGTGTTCAGCCAGGGCTGCTGAAAAAAACAGACAAAGAGCCCCAGGGATGCGGGTGCCTGTGTGTCTTGCGACGCCTCTTCCGTAGGAAGAAGACGAGCAAGACGGGGAAGAAAAGGCACTGTAATGTAACTCGAGCCATTGTGCCACGTAGATGCATTGCAGGATGAGGAGGAAGAGGACCACACCAAGAAGGTCCAGGAAAAGGAAGAGGAGATCGAAGTAGACTCCTCGGAAAGGACAAAGTCAGAGGTTGAGGGAGAGGTGAAGGCGCCCAGCGAGGACCTCCTGGAGGGAGAAGGAGACGGTTCAAAGGACGGCGCAGAGAAGGAAGGAGAGACGAAGATGGTCCGCAGGAGGAGGAGGCGCAAGAAGGTGCAGGCGCTGCCCAGCGAGCCTGAGAAGCCTGCCGTTAAGGAGCAGGTTTCTTGTCCCCCTCAGGCCAAGGCAGTGCCTTGCAAAGGGGAGGAGGACCGGACCGGCGCACTGCCCAGAGTGCCTGGGAGGAAGCCTGCCGTTAAGCAGCAGGCTCCTCGTCCCCCCCAGGACAGGGCAGTGCCTCGAAGGAAGAGGCAGGAAGGGTCCGGGTGGCAGCGCGCGCCCAACAGCGTGCGCAGCTCCTGGAAGGAGGAGGTGGCAGAGGCCACAGTGCCCGTGCTGCCCAGTATGAGGCGCTGCATTGTCGGGCAGCACGGCGCCACCCTCCAGGAGGTGCACCAGCGGTTTGCTGGGGTGCGAGTGACGGTGCCCCCTCCCAAGGACACCGTCACCGCCACCGTCAAGGTGCGCGGCCCACGGCGGCAGGTCGCCGCAGCCGTGGAGCACCTCAAGGGCTTGCTCCACGAGGCGGAGGTGATCGAGGCCCGGGTGGCAGTGGCGCCCCACCAGCGGCGTCACGTGGTGGGCCACCGAGGCGCCACCGTCAGGGAGC
>CM035202.1:8855437-8867443 GCA_020233015.1 Callinectes sapidus | reverse complement strand
AAGGTGGGTGTTTATTTTTGGGTGGATGTTGGAGGTAGTTAGGTAAGGCAAGGACACGTAGGATCAAGTGTCTATAGGAGATCTGAACTCTTTACCGTGTCAAAAAATAGGATTCTAGTCAAGGTGGGTGTTTATTTCTGGGTAGATGTTGAAGGTTAGGTTAGGTAAGGCAAGATCAAGTAGGATTAAGTGTCTATGGGGGGTGTGAAGTCTTTAAAGTGTTGGTTGAGGTATGCTTAATTTCTAGCCAAGGAGGGGGTTTCTTTTTGGGGGGAATGTTGGAAGGGGGTTATATAAGTAATGCGAAAGATATAACTGTGCCAGACATCAGTGGTCAGGTTAGGTCAGGTTAGGTCAGGTCAGGTCAGGTTAGGTTAGGTTAGTAATGTATAATTATGTAGTGTACGTTATTTCAAGGGGAAGTCGGAAATAAGTTAGATGTCACAGAAGGAAGCAGTTTCACAAGCCAAACTCTTTCATTTCTTCCCCAATGTGTAGGGAACAAAATAATGCACGGAGATTATTTTTAGGTGGCTATGGGATTCAAAGCTTCTTGTATCCTGATCCTGAGCTTTTCTACCCAATCCTACCTAAATAAGACACTCCTTCCTACCCAAAACAAGACCCAAACAAGACATCCTTTTCTACAAACAAGACACTCCTTTCTACACTCCATCCTATCCAAACAAGACACTCATTTCTACACTATTTCCTATCCAAACAACACTCCTTCCTACCCAAGCAAGACACTTCTTCCTACTATTCCCCTCACCACTAACACATTACTTGCTAAATGAGTCTTTTTTGGGGGTGAAGTAATTCGAGTATTTCCTGTACACGTTGTTCAGTTTTCTTTCCCCTCTGCAAGAAGCAAGACAATACCTTCCCCACATTCTTACCATTACCCGCCATCGTTGCTACCGCTTTTTTTGTGCCTGCTTTAAGAGGACACGCAGACTCTCATAATGGGAAGATCTGGACTCGAGATAGCGGGAAGACCAAAGAATATAAAAAGGAACGAAGGATATTCACTTTTTGTCATAGCGGAAGGAATGAAAATATTGAATAGGAGAAGAAAAAGAGAAATATTGACTTCTGGTTTGCGAAATCTGTAGAAAAGTTAGATTAATGGTGTGTTTTGATGCATCGATGCCATAAAGAAAAAAGAAATATATATAGAATAGTAAGGAAACAATTTTAAGCGTGTGAAATATACATGACACTAAAATAAACGGGAAGGTTAAGACATAAATAATGAAAAAAATAACACAAAATATACAGAAAACGAAACGGTATTCCCTTTTGTCTTCACGAAAATATAACAAAAAAGAAGCAAAAAAATAATAAAAACTGATCGACTTATCTATTGTCTGTCGGAAGCAGTGTTGCCAGTCACCGCCGCCTCCCCCGCGTCAGTGTTACCAGCTGCAACGAGCGGCGCGGGACCTTCATACCCACACGTCTTTGCCACGTCGGGAAAAACCCTTCTCAACAACTGGCAACACTGTTTTTGTCCTCGCCTAAGCATTGTGTGGCGAGGCGAAGTGAGGAACGGAGGGCGAGGAGGGCATGGACACACTAACTTATAATACATCAGTTGTCTTGTCAGCCGTAAGAACAATATGTATGGCGTGTGCGTGTGTATGTACGTACGTGTGTGTGTGAGTGTGTACGTGGTAGTGGTGGTGATGGTGGTCGTGACGTAAATGCACCCACACAAAACAGTTACTTTTATATTTAGTCTTGTTATTTTTTATCACAACTGTTCTTGACAAAAATGTAGGAAAGTGATGCCCAGAGAAGAGAAAAGTGGACGGATAAGAGTAGTAGAAGTGGTAATGGTAGCAGCAGCAGCAGCAGCAGCAGCAGCAGCAGTAGTAGTAGCAGTAGTAGTAATAATATAACCATTAAACAAAAAAATATCCAAATTACCACCAAAAAGACAAAAAAAAAAAAAAGGAAGAAATAAAAAGATCCACATTAAAACAACACAAAAAAAGCAAAATACAGAAAAACACTGAAAACAACAACACAAACGAAAAACTAAAAAACCACACGCAACTCAACAAGAACCACGAATAAATGACGGAGGGAGCGAGAGAGAATAAGAAAATGAGCGAATAAGTGTGAGAGAGTATGAGTCATTGATAATTAATCCTGCACAAATACACACCTTTCTTACTTGCTTGCCCCCTCGACGGATATTTCACAAGAAGAGCACGTATTAGCATGACTGGCGTGAGGCAAGTCTTGACACCGCTGACACTGGCCTTAACGCTACTCACCTTCCCCACTGCCTACCTCCCTGCCTGTCTGTCTGCTTGGGAAGGAAGGCAGGCAAGCAAGCAGGCAGGGAAGGAGGCAAGGTGAATATGGTGTCAGAGAAATGATGGAGGTACCGGTAGAATGCGTGAAGGCCAGGACAGGATAGGGTAATACTGGTGATACTAGTGATACTGGTGATACTGGTGACAGATGGTGGTGAGGGGGTTGGTGGTGGTTGTCTCTAGTGTGAAAATTGGAGTCTTGAAAGGTAATTAGTGTATAAGTTTGTGGTGGAGGAAAAAAAAAGGTGGTGTTGTAATGAATGGAGAAAGTGAAGTTAGAGAAAGTGTTTTACGTGGTACTACATACATACATACATACATACAAGTGTTTGAAATGCTAATGATGTACTGCTAATGTGCGGTGAGGACTAGTACCTTTAACCTCCCCCCCCCCTACACACACACACAGCGGCCTAGAGTGTGTGTGTGTGTGTGTGTGTGTGTGTGTGTGTGTGCGTGTGTGTGTGTGTGTGTGAGCGCGCGCGTGTGTGTGTGTGAGCGCGCGCGTGTGTGTGTGCGTGTGTGCGTGTGTGTATCCAACCCGAACAGAAGAAGAAGAAAGTTGAAACATAAGACAAAAGGAAAAAGAGAAAATGAATCGGTACTGCTCCATTACTTCAAGAGGTTATGGCCCCTCCCCCCCCCAACACTCCTCCAGCCCACACCCTCCCCCCCCCTTCCCTGACTCCACCTTGCCCCCTTCACCTGCCCGACGGCGCACCTGTAATCACGTCCCCGCAAGCTCCAGGAAGCCACAGCAAAACATGGACTCACGTAATCAAAAATGAACAATTGGAACCTTCTTTGTTTAGTTAATTCCCACCAAGACTGAGAGCGAGAACGAGAGCGAGAGAGAGAGAGAGAGAGAGAGTCGTAAGTTGTCATATCATATCCTTTCATTTACAAGTCAAATAATCACCGAGGCAGCGGAAGTCTTAATGTGAAGTCCTTAAGTATAAATGGTTTCCTGGGCATTACGCTTCACTGTGGGTTAGGTTAGGTTAGGTTAGGTTAGTTAAAGGCTCGCGGAAGGGAAAGGAAGAGAGGAAACAATAAGCGAAGGAATGATAGTGACAATATGTTAGGTTAGGTTAGTGGTGAAAGACAATATTAAAATTACCTTCCTTCAAACACAATAAAACGTAATTCTACATGCAAAATTATGAAAAAAATGAAGAAAAAAACCCTTTATTTGTATTAAACTAATTAAGGGACCGGTACCTCAGTGGATCTTTTTTATAAATATTTACTCCTGACCGTTTTTCCCCTCTTACATAAATAAATAAATAGATAAAACAAACAGAAGAAAACAATAGAACACAAACAGGCGATGGAACACCAGAATGACGTTAGATAAAGTTGAATTAGTGGTGAAAGGCGTAACAAGGAAGGAAAAGGAATGGAGGAAGACATGAATGAGCAAATAAATAATAGACTAGCCGGCGATATTGCGTGAGTGCGTGCGTGAGTGAGTGTGCGAGCGAGTGATATAAAAGGAAGCACTACGAAATTGATATGATACGTGTTTTTTGTACCGTTTTTACACTCGTTTAAGTTGAATTAGGGTATTTGAAGTTATTTTAGGTTAGGTTAGGTTAGGCTGGATTAGCATAACATATTTAACACGAAGGAAGGAAAAAGAAAGATTGATTGATTGAGTGAGTGAATGAGTGATATGAAAGGGAGGAAGAAAGTGATGGGGTAGTGAAAAGTGAATGTCTGTCTGGCTAGCAAGGAAGTGATGGAATTGAGGAAGAGAAGGAAGAGGGAAGTGAAGTGAAGTGAAGTGAAGTGAGTGAGGGTGAGGAAGACGTGGATGTGGTTAGGTTGCATTACTTTACCAGCGGCCGGAACAATCATTCTCTCTCTCTCTCTCTCTCTCTCTCTCTCTCTCTCTCTCTCTCTCTCTCTCTCTCTCTCTCTCTCTCTCTCTGTCTCTCTCTCTCTAACCACGAAAAAAGTAACTGTATTTGAATTAGTGTGAAATAAACGTGGTATGTTGTTATATTGGTGGTGGTAATAGTGGTAGTAGTAGCGGTGGTGGTTGTGGTTGTAATTGTAGTTGTTGTTGTTGTTGTTGTTGTTGTTGTTGTTGTTGTTGTTGTTGTTGTGAAATATGACTGAAAGAGATAAAATGGAAAAAGAAAACAAAAAATATACCAATACCAGACGAAAAAGGAGAGAAAAGGCAACGAAAAAGGAAGCAAAGGAAAAAAAAAAAAAATCGGAGTAAACATAGAAGGAAAAAAAATTGAAATATATACACAAGATAAATTTACGGATTTCAACAACGCTACACTTTCTATCTCCGGCATATTTTTCCTGACAAAAAGAGACAACACACAAACACACACACGCGCGCACACACACACACACACACACACACACACACACACACTTATATTCAGAAATGCTGCTCCTCCCAATGCATAAAAAAAGAGAAAATAAGACAAGAGAAGAATTTACGAAACCTTGAATCTTGTGAAGTGTTTTCCTTTTGGGCTGAATTTGAATCTTACAATTTTATGAAGCAAGAAAGTAAGAGGGAGAGAGAGAGAGAGGGAGAGGGAGAGAGAGAGAGCACCGCCGAATAGGAAGAGAGGAGAAAGGAGACTAAGAGATGAAAGCTGAATAAGACGAAATGGGAAGCAACACAATAATGAAAGTGAATGAAAGTGAAAGCTGGCAGAAGAAAGCAAAAGAAGATATGATACCACGAGAAAGAAAGAAAGAAAGAAAGAAAGAAAGAAAATGTTTGGAATGTTGAAGTGAAATGTTAAATGTCAGGTGACTTACGTACTTCCTGACTCATGCTACTACTACTACTACTACTACTACTACTACTACTACTACTACTACTACTACTACGACTACTAGAACAAGGGAAACTGCAAGCTATCATGGTTAAATGTAGCAGTTCCAGTATTAAATCTACTACTACTACTACTACTACTACTACTACTACTACTACTACTACTACTACTACTACTACTACTAGAACAAGGGAAACTGCAAGCTATCATGGTTAAATGTGGCAGTTCCAGTATTAAATCTATTACTACTACTACTACTACTACTACTACTACTACTACTACTACTGCAGGTCACGTAGACAATAAAGACGTCATCCAAATACAATTTCTCTCTCTCTCTCTCTCTCTCTCTCTCTCTCTCTCTCTCTCTCTCTCTCTCTCTCTCTCTCTCACGCATATTGCAACGTGCGAACCAATGCATGCAAACAATTACAGTAAACGGAAGGGAAAGCCAAAACAAAACTGAGGAGTCCAAACTAAACAACATACTGACAATTGGCATGTAACTTTCACGGCTGACAAACAGATGGCGCTGACTTGACTCTCTATACTTGGGGCAAACACCTTTACAAATACTTCACTCTACTCAAGCTGCTTCAGGCGATGTTAAACTAACTTGAAATACAGTAAATTCACGAAGGATATTAGAAAGGGGAGGTACAGAGTTTAGGAAGGTAGTTATTACTTTCCCATAATAAAAAAAAAAGGAAGGTATTTTTAAGTTTACGAAAATAGAAGTCAGATAATTCTTCTCTATTATTTTGCTAACTGCATTATGTACTGACAATGTACAATGAATTTATGAGGGGAAAGTAGGAGGGTGGATAAAAAAAAGGTTTACAAGGAGAAATGTTACATAATTGATAACGTTATGATTCGAAAGGGGAAAAAAAAATGCGAGAGAGGGAAACTTTTGCGAATGATACCTGAAGAAATAAATACTTGGCGTGAAAGTTGGTGGTTGTTAATTAGAAACGGAAAAAAAGGGAGGGGAAAAAAAGAACAAATATGCGAATGAGAGAAAGGGAAAACTCAACACACACGTGGCGAGAAGAAAACCAGATAACAAAGAGAGAAAGAAGAGAAGGAAGAGAAAATACACAGAGAAAAAGAGAAAATAAAGAGAATGACAGTCAAACAGAAACGAGAAGAAAGAAAAAGAAGAGGAAGAAATTGATAGAAAGAAGAGTAACATCAAATGAATGACTGTGAGAAGAGGAAGAGAAGGAATAAAACGATGAAAGAGAAAGTAGAAAAGAAACAAGGGAGAAAGGGGAAAGAAAAGACAAGAAGGGAAATGTTAAGGGAAGGGAGATGAGGAAAGAAAAGGGAGATGAAGAAAATAGGGAGAGAAAGACAAGAAAAAAATAGAATAAGGAAAGAGATGAAAGCGAAAGTAGAAAAGAAAAAGATAGAAAGTGGTTAGAAAAGACAAGAAAGAAAAGGCAAAGGGAAAGAAGAAAGATAAAGAAAGGAAGATGAAAAAAGAAAAGGAAAGAAACAGAAGAGAAAAAGAAACTGAAAATGTGGAAAGAGAAAGAAAAAGGAGAGTGAAAGATAGGAAGAAAAGAAAAAAAACAGGAAGAAAAGATGGAGAGGGAGATGCATGAAAAAAAAAAAAAGAGGAGGAGGAGGAGGAGGAGGAGGAGGAGGAGGAAGAGGCGGGGAAAGATATGACAGATCTATGTCACCACTAGACTAACAAGAGGTCAGGTCAGGTCACGTGGGCCAAAACTGATGACCCTTCACCCCCAAGGTCACCTCCAGGTCACACAACTTTCACTATACCTGATCTGCGTTTGAACAACAACAACAACAATAACAAACAACAAAGGAAACAATTATTTGCCCTTTCTCTCTCTCTCTCTCTCTCTCTCTCTCTCTCTCTCTCTCTCTCTCTGATCGTCTAACCCAAACATAATCATTCATTCTCCCTACCTTCCCTTTGGTTTCCTCCTTTCACTACACTAATTATCCAAGATTTCTCTATTTACTTGCTTCCCCTTCATTATTTTCTCCCCCTTCCTAACTCTCCCTTCAATGGTTCCCTCTCCTCACCTATTTATTGCCTTTATCCACTATTCCTTTTTTCTGTTTGATCTCTCCTTTGTGACTTTCCATTTATTTCATGCTTTTTTTTATCTTGTTTACCTTATTAACCCCTTCGGTACTGGGACACATTTTTACCACGAGTTTTGAGTGAGATTAGAGCCATTTTATTGACAGTAGCAGGTCATAAAAAGATTAATGGCCGGAGTTTATACTTTTTTTTGTCTTGTTTATTACTTTTAAATTGTTTTGTCTTGTTTGTTACTTTTTAAATCGACCAATGATGAGCAAAATAAATATAGAAATGCGTCCTCAGTAGTGAAGGGGTTAAAAAGTGGAGGCGCTATATACTATTTTATCCGGCGTATCACCATCAGACAGCCTCGCTCGTTCTTCCTTTGTGTTCCTTAGTGTCGTCAGGTTTTCGCAATAATGTATCTTTATCTGACGTTATCCTCCACAGCCTTCACTGATAGCGTGGTGCATACTGACTGATAGGGTTGTTTTTGTTTTGTTTTGTTTGTTTGTTTGTTTCCTCTTTCGTGCATTCCTCTCTTTCTATTTCCTTTATATTCTTTTTAGTTACCTTGTTTAATTTCTTTTCTACTCTACCTGGTACTTGGGTAATGAGAACACGCCTATACATTCTTACATAGGAACTCATTACACTTAACTAAAAGCAAAAGGACAGCGTAATAATGCTTAAAAAATACAAAATCAATTAATAATGAAAAGGAATAAAATAAAAAAAATATCCGCCCGAACAGGGACTCGAACCCTGGACCGTTAGGTTAAAAGCCTAACGCTCTACCGACTGAGCTATCCGGGCTCATATTTTTCCATTGTTTCCGTTATTTGAGAACCTTCACTTTTCTATTATTTTTCATTATTTTCATTTCTTTTTTTTTTCATTCATACTTTCTTCTTTTATTTCCATGTCACGTTTCTCTCTATTGTTATTCTCTCTTCTCCATCATCACCAACATTTCTGTGCCTTCACTTCTACCATCAGGTCTTTTAATACGTTAATTCTTCATCATTTTCATCTATCATGGTTTTCTTCTCCAACTGCAACCTCTCTCCTTCATTTCTTATTATCTTTCCTTTCATTTTCCTTGTTCCCTCTCCTCTTTTTTTATATTACCATATCTTCCTTTACATTTCTCTCTCTCTCTCTCTACACTTAATTTCATGCCTTCTAACCTTTCATTATCCATTTATCTCTAACTTTCTCCACTTTTCCTTCCACCTCTCCCTTCCCTTTTCCTTCCACCTCTCTCAAGTCCCATCTATCTCTCTAGTCTTCCTTTCCTTTTCCGTCTACCTCCTCCTCTCTCCTCCACCTACTCTTCCACCTCCCTACCCTTTGCTCCTCCTCCTCCTCCTCCTCCTTCCCTCTCTCCTGTCCACCATCCGTCCCAACCCACTCATCTCTGCGTCTAAACAAAAACAGACTTAAAAGAGTGTTTTAACCCACCCCAGAGACATGTGGGAAAGGGACTGAGTGTGTGTGAGGGAGGGAAGTGCAGGTGAAAGGCGCGAAGGAACAGGAGAAGGGGGGGAAGGATGAAGGTAATGGAGGAGAAGGTATAGTAGAGAAGGAAAGGAGATAGAGGAGGAGGAAAAAGATTGACGAGAGAGAGAGAGATGAAAGAGGTTTGGTAAAAGTTAAGGTTAAGTAAATGTTAAAAGGAGGATGCAGGAAAAAAGAAAGACGAAGGAAGATGAAGGACGTGTGATCATTTAGAAGATAGAGGGGACAACTAAAGGTAAGGAAGGGTGGATATGGAGGGAAAAGAAACGCGGATATGCAGATGACGAGAAGGATGAAGAGAGAGAAAAAGGAAAAAAAGGAGAAAGGAAGTAGTGAGGAAGATACGTATGGATTCAAGAGAGAGAGAGAGAGAGAGAGAGAGAGAGAGAGAGAGAGAGAGAGAGAGAGAGAGAGAGAGAGAGAGAGAGAAGCGGGTCTGGCATCGATGGAAAAACCTGTGATGCATTCTTACTGAGGCTTCGTTGGGCTTCAATTTGTGTTTTTAGAAGCGTGTGAGTTGACTTGACGTAACATCTTGTCAAGTCAGTGAGATAAAAAAGACTTAACTGCATCGGTTTTGTAAGGAGTTGAAGGACAGGAAGTTGAATTGAGTTGTTAAATAACCTCATAGTCAACGGTATAACAATGGATACACTGTAATTCTTTGTGACTACAGCTCCATACTTAAATAATTGGTTTAACCCCCTTCGGTACTGGGGCACGTTTTTTTTTACCGTCAGTTTGGGTATCATTAGACGATTTTGTTGACATTAGCAAGGGTCTATAGAGGTCAGAAGATTAATGGCTAAAGTCTGTAGTATTTCAATCCCCCATATGAGTCTCTGATGCTGCTATAAAGTCGCTAATAGTAAGCAGAATAAATAGGAAGACGCGTCCTACTACTGAAAAGATTAAAATGTGAATAAAGTCTTTACAATATAGCAAATCAAAAACATAAGCAAACAAGAATAATCGCAGTTTCGTATCCACCAATCAGTTCTGTCTAAATCTCCTCTTTTCTTTCCTTCCTTCCCTCTGTTATCAAAAACTCGCATTGAAAAAAGAAGAGACCAAAAAACTTCAATCCAACATTTTTAGGGACTGGCACCACAGTAGGCCCATTTTTCCCCATCATTTAATTTGCCCTTGACTGGACTTCCTTCTTAAATAAAAAGTTACCGCTAGCCACAACCTTCCTGTAGGTGAGAAGAAACGGTGGGGGAGGAGTGGCGTGTGGAAGTGCCAGGTGTGGGAAGGAGTGGAAAGGTGTGGCAATGTGACTCCCTTTCCTCCCACGACATTGCAAGAAGGTGGGAGTGATGTGGTGATGGTGGCCAGCGGTCCCACGAGGCAAGGTGATGCTGGTGGTGGTGATGCTGGTGGTGGTGGTGATTGTGGTGGTGGTGGTGGTGGTAATGGTGGTTAAGTGTGGTTCTCATACTGGTCAAGTGCTGTTATCGTTGTTCGTTAGTTTTGTAATGTTGGTTAGTTATTATTACGTGTTTGTAGTTTAAGGTTACAATTTTTTTCTTTTCTTATTTCCAATGTTTACGATCTTGTTTTTCTTTTCTACGTATTTACAGTTTAATATAACATTCTTACATATCTGCAATGTTTAAGCTCATAAATTTACCGCGAAATTCCACACTGATATTATTTCTTCTATCTATAACTCGTGCACATAATAAAATATAATGAATGAATCCTTAGAAAAAATAGCTCAATTCTTGTCTTAAACACTTTCGTTACATTCCACGACTAATAACGTAGAAAATCAACTGTACAACGCCATCTGTTCTTCGTCTATGATACAACAACTCAACGTTACGGAAAACAACACCGAAAATTCACTACTATTCTTCAGACACACACAGCGACGTTACGAAATTACAGAATATACGAAGGGATGAAAGTGAACGATATTACATACCAGGAAACAGGAACGTTCAAACCAAAAGAATATTACGAAGAAATGAAAGTACACGAAATCACTTGGAAAATAAATACCCTTCATACAAAAGTAATCATCACAAATATACATGAAGAGACACGAGGAAAGAAAAGTACAATAACATTCCAAACTAAAGAATATCAGACACGAACAATGAAAGTACAGGAAATAACTTGGAAAATAAATACCCTTCATACACAAAATAATCACAAACATACACGAATAGACACGAAGAAATTAAGATGCATGTACACAAATAGACACAAGAAAAGTACAATAACATTTCAAACTAAAGAATACCACAGACGAAAAATGAAAGTACGAGAAATAACCTGGAAAATAAATACCCTTCATACAAAAATAATCATAAAGAGAGACGAAGAAAATAAAAATGCATATACACTAAGACACAAGGAATACATATACAAAGATACACGCAACTAGAGGAGGAAAAAAAGAAAAAAGAAAGAAGCTAACTGGCAAACTCGTGACGATCAAGAAGGAGGGAGAAAAAATGTTTGCGTAATCTCTCAATTAAATTCTTCAGGTAAGTAAGGCGGAGAAACTTAATGATGCACCGCCGCCCCAGACAGGTGTGGCTCGTTACCTGGCCATTAGTAAGAAGTGACGTGTAACTCAAGCACTTTCATCTCCTTGTTAGTGGTGGTGGTGGTGGTGGTGGTGGTAGTGGTAGTAGTAGTAGTGATAGTATTAGTATTAGTAGTAGTAGTAGAATTCATCACCATACTACTACTACTACTACTACTACTACTACTACTACTACTACTACTACTACTACTACTACTACTATTCCTACCACTACCACCACCACCACTAACGAGGACGATAACAACCACACAACAACCTATTCACAAGACAACCTTAACTAATTTGCTAATCAACAGTTCCGTACCATCTCCCCATTTAATCATCTTCCTATTTACCTTGGCTCACCTGTATGTCTGTCTGTCTGTCTGTCTGTCTGTCTGTCTGTCTGTATGTATGTATGTATGTCTTAGCAATAAACAACACTCGCCAAGTCACAAGTGGGATTCGAACAGCATGGGAAAGCAGGTCAGGTACAAAAAGCTAATTGATAAAACATGATGAGTAGTTAGAGGGTGATTGGACAGCGTGGGAAACTATGGGGAAACTACCTCTCTCCCTCTCCCTCTCCCTCTCCCTCTCCCTCTCTCTCTCTCTCTCTCTCTCTCTCTCTCTCTCTCTCTCTAGTCACGTGTGTATTTTGCATAACGTGACCATGAACGAACTCTCACTAAATCCGTGTCGCGTATTGGCTGTGATCAGAGAGAGAGAGAGAGAGAGAGAGAG
>CM035202.1:8816877-8839279 GCA_020233015.1 Callinectes sapidus | reverse complement strand
CTCTCTCTCTCTCTCTCTCTCTCTCTCTCTCTCTCTCTCTCTCTCTCTCTCTCTCTCTGACAGTGCAGGTGATTTAAGTGTTTAATTTCTCAAGATTTATTTGATTAGCCTTCTTATTTGTCTTACTTTATCCATTGAAATATTGTTACTTTTGTTGTTGTCTTCTTTTATTCATTTATTTACAACTGGTGTGTGCTTTTGTTTAATTTTATTCGTCTATTTCTTTCATTTATTATTCTTTGTACGTGTTCTTTCATGATTTATTAAGGAGCATTTATTAAGGAGTTTCATTTTCTTTTTCTTTTTTGTTCATCTACTTTTTATTTGTTATTGTTGTTCGTTTCATGATTTTAAAGGGAATATTTATAAAGAAGCTGCAATTTTTTTTCTCTTTCTATTCATCTACTTATTTTCATTTGTTATTTTCTACGCGTCGCTTCATGATTTATTAGGGAACATTTATAAAGAAGTTACATTTTTTCTGGTTCACAATTGTCTCTTAAGGGGAACATCACATTTTCTATAATCCACCTTCCGTTTTCCACCATCAATCATCCGTATTTCCTCGTCCATCACAATACTATCGTCAACTCATTCCATCACTTGTTACAATCCACTTTACTACTCTTTTTCACATTTTTTTCTTTCCCTCAATTTCTCCATTCTTTCCATTCACGTTCAGCTTTCTGTTCCGCCCACCAGGGAACCACAAACAAAAGCCTAACGACCCACACACTTAACTTCATCACAGCCCAGCGGATCTCAACAATGGAACCAATGTAATCCAATTTCACCGCATCTGGACCGAGTATGTACCGTCCTGGCAGCGGTACAGCACCTCGGCCTTCAACTGTCTCACCTTCAGGACTTGCAGAGCGATCACACGTCCCACCACAGCAAAATAATGACACCAAACACCGCCTCTTTATCTCAGAAACCGACAATATTGCGGTGTTTCGTTGGATTCTGCGAGTCATCCCTTAAAATCTAACAATGCCGTTTTCTCTCATGCACTTGCGACACATTCTCCGTTTCTCTCTCTGTTACTCTCAGTTTTTCTGCTTCATAATGCAGGTGAGAATCGTGTATTTCCTCCCCATTTACCTGAGGACTCAATGCTAGTTCTCAACCCCACTGGCGTCTTCACCGTTCTCTCTCATCGCTGAAGGAACAATGAGGGAAAAACTCTCATAATTAACACACCCATTACCCGTTTTCTTTCCACGATCTCCACCGTTCACTCTTCTCCTTCTCTTCCTATCATCACTACATACATACACACACACATGCGCAATATACAGACTCTTCTAACCATTTTTCCCATGAACCTTGTGACGCAACAGAAATATTAAAGGTAAAACTAAGAATATTTCCTCCCCTTCGGCTAAAACGGACAAAATAGCTCTTTTAAGGAATAATGAGAGAGGGGGAAGTGCATTATAATTCGTACACTCCGACTGGTGATATTACGCGACCTTGGGAGAGCGATACTGGTGCAAGAGAAGGTTTATTTTGTATGTGAATTATGTACCGGGCGGGAGAGAGGGAGAGGGAGAGAGAGAGAGGGAGAGGGATATATTGCTTCACTCTCCCTCTCTCGCACCCTTGACACGTGCAATCTTTTTGTTGGGCGTCACCAAAGAAAACGGGATGACGTCACAAGGTAAACACTGCGAGTCCTTTGTCCGCTAGAGTGAGAGAGAGAGAGAGAGAGAGAGAGAGAGAGAGAGAGAGAGAGAGAGAGAGAGAGAGAGTCGTGTATACATTTTAGTTTCATATATATTTTTTTTCTCATCTTCCCTCGTACGTGACTTTCATACAACACACACCCTTCCTACCTGTCCCTTCGTCTCTCACCTGAGCTGTTATTAATTTCTTTTGGCCAGGTAACGTTAGATGCACCCTCTGTACCCTTTTGTTTATTCTCTCTCTCTCTCTCTCTCTCTCTCTCTCTCTCTCTCTCTCTCTCTCTCTCTGCTTCTATATTTTATTATTTATCTATATCTTTTTCTATTCAATTCTTCGTTTTTCTCCTCCTCTTTCTCCTCCTCCTCGTTCTCCTCCCTCTCTCTACTTCTGTATTTTCTTATTTATCAGTTCATCTGTCTCTTTTTCTATTCAATTCTTTGTTTTTCTCCTTCTCCTCTTTCTCCTTCTCCTCCTCCTCCTCCTCCTCCTCCTCCTCCTCCTCCTCCTCTTCCTTCTTTTCCTACTATTACAAGTGACTATGACATTTCAAGCATCACGTGACACCCAGCTGATATCTACCTTGTTACCTTGTCCTTCGCTCGAGTCACACACGAGTTCCCTTGTAACTAGTGCGTGGTCACGAGGAAAGAGGGGGCGAAAAAAAGTACAGGAAACAGGAAAAAGAGGGGAAAAAATGTACTATTGTGTATGTGATATATATATATTTTTTTTTCCTGATGTTATTTCTTTATTATTTCTGGTATTTCTGGGTGTAAACTTTCTATGTGCCTACCTGTGGGGAATTATACATGTGTGAGTTAATTACAGGTATGTGTGTGTGTGTGTTCTTTGTATTTAGTAGTGAGAGAGAGAGGGAGAGATACGGAAGTGAGAGGAAGGGAGGAAATGAGGGAAGGAGGGAAGGAGGGAAGGGGAGAGGAAAAAGTTGAAGAGGGTTTTAAGCAAAGAGTGATAAAAGTGAAAGTGAAAGTGAAGGAGAGAAAAATGAAGAATGTAGAGATGGTAAGTGGTGGGAAGGAAAGGGAAGCGAATGGAGGCAAAGAAGGTAATGAGGTAAGGAAGGAAAGAAAGAAGGAAAGAAAGAAAGAAAGAAAGAAAGAAAGAAGAAAAGGAAGAGGAAAATAAAAAGAATCACATAAACCTGTAGAAATTAGTTGGTAAAAATAAATAAACATACAAAAAATAAAATAAGAAATAAAGACGGAATAAATAAAAAGCATAAAAGTCACTACATAAATAAG
Source organism: Callinectes sapidus (assembly GCA_020233015.1). Classification (NCBI taxonomy): domain Eukaryota; kingdom Metazoa; phylum Arthropoda; class Malacostraca; order Decapoda; family Portunidae; genus Callinectes; species Callinectes sapidus. Next base: position 8,836,328 of record CM035202.1, on the reverse strand, counting down.
GAAATAAATGGATGAATAAATAAAACCACAATAAGAGAAACTACACACACACACACACACACACACACACACACACACACACACACACACGCACACGCACACACACACACACACACACACACATACACATGGTAATTCCCTGCCCTTGAATCGAAGAGTTATATTATTTCCCATTCAAATTTTCTCTCTTATATTCTCTTCTTTATTGTTCTTTTGTTTTTATTTGATTTTTTCCCGTCCACGCCCTTAAAACAACTAGAATCACGTGCTCCTGTCTTGATTCCACCTGTCTGTTTACCTGTCTATCTCTTCACCTTTCAATTTGGAATGTATGTTGATTTTTCTATTTCCTGATTTTCTTTACTTCCTTTTATTTCATGTATTATGTTCTTTCTTTCTTTTTTTCTATTCGTTATTTCTTATTCGACTTCTTTCTTTTCATCTTTTATATTCTCTTTTTTGGGCACATGATTTCAATTTCTATATATTTGCTTCCATCTTCTACATATCAAATGGTCTATGTAACTTCAAGTACAGCCTTCGTACACTAATTAAAAAAAAAACCGTACTTTTATATCACTTCTTTCCCATCTTTCCCAACTTAAAAATTCCTGTCAACCTTTTTTTTTCTATCACGACTCGTAAGTTTGTAAATACGATAAGAAATATACACAGGAGCTAATAATAATTGATACGGTTAAGTAATAATAACAAAAAGATAACAAGAATTCACACAGGTTACGATTTGGTATAATTGGATCAGATTCTTACAGTTTCCTGAGTCGTACGTTTAATTTCTTAGTTTCTTGTCTGTCCCTTTAAGAAACTTTTATAGTGCAAATGTTGTTCCACTTGAATTTCTCTCGATCTGTTCCCGTTTTCTCTTGGATCTCTTTCGTTATATTCCCGTTTTCTATTTTTTTCTCTATCAGGAGGGGTGACTGCATTAACTCTGTATATAATGGGGAGCGTCGTCGTCATAACAATAATGATAATGAAATAATAATAATAATGATGATAATAAGATGATGGATACCCAAAGCAGTCACTCGCGCACTCCATGAAATTAATATCGAAAACTTTATGAAAACTTATGAAAACTGTCCTCAATCTCACTGTTTTCTGGGTTTGGTATAGTCCAGCCCGCCACTCCACTCCACTGCACTCCACACTCCCTTGTACTCTGTCCCACTCCAGCGTGTGTGTGGATGGAAGAGGAAGCCAAGACTTAATCAATAAATCACTAACTTAACTAACCTAACCAAAAAAAATCAGTTAAAATGATAAAAAAAAGTCAAATTAAATCAAGTGATAAAAATTGACATAAATCCTCAAATTAATTAGGAGTGGAATAGTTTAGCAGTATCCACGATGTAATTCAAAATATTTCTTGTTTAATTCATTGCCATCCTTAACACTTAAATATTCACCAAATAGTTAGTAGTCAGCATGAAAAATAGCCCTGCACTTTAGTTCACTAGATAGTAATAATTAACTTAGAACATAAAACTAATGCTAATCACTAGACTTAACCCAGAGTAAAGTAGGAGAAAATGTGTGCACTGAAGAGCTGCCTGACTGACTAGACTGCTGAGAGAGTGAAAGAGAGAGAAAGAGAGTGAGAGAAATAACGCTGAGTTCAGAGAAGGCCCTGACTGCTGCTGCCTGACTTCTGCTCACTTGGCATGTTCCGCTGAGCCTTTTGATTTTGCAGGCCTGCCACCCGCAAGAGGCAGTCATGTCGTTGAATATCCCAAACTTAACACCTTTACTGTTGGCGGAGACAATAGCGATCCGTTCAGCAAGGGTAAGTTATCCCATCACCGCCCCGCCCCGCACCATATCCCTCCTTCCCTGATACCAAGTCACGTGTACAAAGGCATTGGTGAGAGGATCGGGTAGTCTTGTAAGGGGATCCAATTCGATGTGTCTGTTTCCTTCTCTCTATCCTGCACGGCCCGTCCTTCCATCCTTCCATCCTTCCACCCTTGTATTATAGATAGAGAGCAGAGTGGGGGTCAGCATCCTCCCCCACCCCCGCCCCCCGAGACCTCGGTGCATATCAAATAGCATGATAGGATCTGTCAATGGTCTACAGAGCCTGCCTATAAATATATGCCTCCCTGCACACTCATTTCCTCCATTAGTTAGTGTGGGAGAACCAGTGTCTGCCTTGCCCTCTGGTTCAGTGGTTAGTGAGTCATTAGTTTAGTCTCTCCAGCAACCATCAGATGTTGTTAAGTGATAAGAATCCATCATACACTAGTCTACATCTTCATCTGACACGTGTATCACCGTCCATTAGTTCAGCGCACCTCACACCTGCAAACTCCTGCCACCTCATCACCCATCATTAGTTGTGCCTCACTGACTCAACACACCGTTGCCGGACACGAGCAACGCCGCGGCGCCTCGCAGTGCTAGACTAGTGGCTTTGCTAGACCCCACAAAGGCTTCCCCCAGGCGGCCATTAACCTGCTCGTGATTGCCTTCCAGACTGACTCTCGCCTCCTGTCAGCCAAGCGGTGAAGGATCGACATAAATGTCTTCTTGTTTATAGAAATAATATCATTGCATTGCATATAAGTATCCTTTAATGATAGACTTCTCTTGTCATGCAATAATTCAGCGTTATTACTTAATATTTTGCTCTGTGCTGAGGATACCATTTCTCCTTGCCCTTTCACCTCCATCTCAGCCTCACCATCTAGTTGTACAAGAGTCTTTACTCTCCCCGACCCTTGCTAGATTAAAGTTTGTACCTGCAGGTGGTCATTCCCCACGCCTGTCCCCCCCCACACCTGCCACAAAACTCATCCCTCCCATTGACACTTCCAGTGGTCAGTGCCAGCTGGGCGCAGGTGCCTGTGTACATTCCTGGGAATGCTGAAGGAGTAGAGCCTGTGGCCCCTCAGGTGGTGGAGGCCACGCCGGTACTCATGGCCCGAGCAGTGGCCAGCTCCGCTCCCACCACAGAGACTGCTGCCATCAAACCCTCCTCGAGTGGCGAGCTGCTCACCAAGACAGTGTACGGCTTCCTGGACTTCACCACCACCGTAGCGGGCACAGTGATGGTGTTCACGCCACAAGACAATGAGGAGGGTGGGTGTGCCTGACTTTTTAATGCAAACTCTCCAAGATTCAGGAATGGACGGAGGAATAACTAGGCATCTCAGAATTGAAGATTATTTATGTATAGTGTGTGTGTGTGTGTGTGTGTGTGTGTGTGTGTGTGTGTGTGTGTGTTCGGGCACGCCTTACTGTTTTCATGTCTTTCAGAACTCAAAGCCACCACCTCCATAGCAACTATGTCACCGAGGAAGAGTCCGCCCAGTGAGCCCCGCGCCAGACCAGCGCCCACGCCGACTCAGCAGAAGTCCGTCACAACCACACCACCTGCGGCGGCACCAGAGAAGCTGAGCCCTCGTGGTTCTTCTGACCTCGAGTCATCCTTCTTTGAGCCCACCACAACTCTGGCGCTTGAGGAACTGTTCTCCGCAACGCCCCGTGTGCCGGAGCCGCAGCCACAGTCCAAGGCTCAGACCACAACACCAAAGCCTAAGCGCACTACACCGTCGAGTCGTCCCTTCGCCTTCCCCCAACGTAACAAGGGAAGAGATTCCTCTACCGGATCACGACGTCGCCTTGATCTCAACTTTTTGACACGCAAAAAGAGCAGCACAGGAGGAAGGCAAAGGACGGGCGGGTCCACCCTGGTGCCCATCACGGTGGAGGGCACCGGCACTCTGACGGCAATAGCCACTCGAGTCACCCCAGCGCCGCCACCGTCTCGCCTGCCGCTGTCTACGCCATCTGAGGTGGTGGTGAGCGCCACACAGGGCTTCGCCTCCCTCAGTGTCATCGGTCCCTTCAGCACGGCAGTCAACAACGAGCTGGGCCAAGTCAGTCAGCACTATGACCTCCTGTCCAGCGAGGCGCCCCTGCAGGCACGCAGAACTTTTGACCTGGTTGACCTGGAGGCCAGCACGGCCAGTAGCTTCCCCACCGGCATGGTGACCAAGCTGGGAGGCACCATTGTGGCTGGTGGACACACCACAGTGCACGAGACCAGCGTCATCGGCACTTACATCGACGGCAAGTACGCACAGGTCCTCAGGAGCACCTCGCGCATCTTCCACAACACCCCGACGCCACCTCTGGTTGTGCCGTCCAGCCCCACCGCCTCGCCAGAGTACGAGACCGTCAAGTCTGTCATCCAAGGCTCGGCGACGCAGTTCATCACGCCCCAGGCCTCCGCCTCCCTGCCCCTCGAGTCTCTGTTCTCGGATCAGTCCAGCGGGAACCGTGACAGCCGCACCACTCAGAATGACGAGTCCCGCATCCAGGCCAGGCTGAGGTCAGCACTCTCCAAGAGGCGCGGCTCTCACGACTCGGCCCAGACTCGTCCACGACAAGACGACCCGTTTGTTGACGAGGAAGAGGATCACGACCTGCAGAGATCAGGCACCAACCTCCGTCCTTCTTTCAAGCTTTTCACAGAAACTTCAGTCAGAAAGACACCGGACGTGAGGACGTCAGTGCGGCGCGCTCAAGAGGTGAGCGTCCAGTACGCCGAGCAGCAGCAGGAACCCCAGGCACGCACGTTCCGCCCGCGCTACAAGCCCTCAGCCACGCGGCGCTTCTCAGGCGGCAGACCCACCAGGCTGCGACCACAAGCAGCGTCTGGTCCCAAACGACCTACGCGTCCAGCCTCACGCTTCCGTCCAGCCGCCGCGCCACGCCCCAAGCCCTCAGCACCACGGCGGCCTTTGTTCCCCGAGGATGAATACGAGCAGCCCTATGCACCACAGGAAGCACCCGCCGAACCAGAGTACCAGCTGTCGCCAGAGGAAGCCGCCGCCGCAGAGGCTGCTGGCGAGGAGACCGTTGGCATCGTGACCACCACCATTGCCAACGAAGATCACAACGCAGTGGTGGAGCTAGCCACTGTGCGCTCCCTCCACACCTTCCGCGTGGGCATCAGCAAAAACACCCGCTTCGTCACCTTCACTAAGACTTTCACCCTCGACATCCAGCCCACTGCCGCCCCTGAGCTGGACGCATCCGTCGCCCCCGTCGACGACCAACTCTACGAGACGCCTCTCTTTGAGAACATTCTGGACAGCGGCTCTAGAGACGTGTTCACAATGCCGCCTGTTGACCTTGGCGCCAGCGATATTGCGGCTGTGCTGGAGACAGTGACCGAGACCTTCAGCACCACAGAGGTAATGGAGAAGACGTCAGTGCTGCCGGTGCTGCAGGCAGGCGGCACCACCTTCCACACACTCACCCAAACGTACCACATCACCCGCGTGGTCACGGCCTATAAGACAATGCCGCCCGTCCAGGCCTTCTCCTTCATCCCTGAGAACTCCCTCAACGAGTTCAACGGTCAGCTGCTGGCAGAGGGAAGCGAGAATGACGAGGCGCTGCTGCCCGGGGAAGTGGAGTTCGACCCCAACGGCCAGGCGGTGGACCCGAGCCTAGCCGAGCTGGCCGGCGGGGAGTTCAATCCAGACGCCCTGGAGCAGCAGCTGCACCCAGAGCTGGCGGCGGCTCTGCAGCGTCAGCAGCAACAACCAACAGTGCCGCAGCAGCAAGTCAAGCCTGCCGGCAGCAGCGCGCCGCAGCTGTTGTCTGGCCAGCTGCCGGCGCCCGGCGATCCCTCAGTGGCCACGCCTGGCCTTACACCGGAACAAATGCAACAATTAGCACTGCTGCGCCTCCTCAACCCTTACAGCTTTGGTGGATTCCCGCCCGTCAATGGCGCCGTGGCCAGCACCACTGTCACCTCCACGCCCGTTACTATCACCACCGACATCACCACCACCTCCACCCATGTTTTCCGCGTCATCTTCAACGCGCGCCCCATCATGACCACCATCAGCACCGTGGAGGTTGTGCACACCACACTCACCACCTTCAGCACCTCCACCGTGACTCTCACGCCAAACCTCCCAGCCTTCCCATTCGCCTTTCCGTCGCCCTTCCAGCTTGGCTAAGACCTCCCCCCGCCCACCACCCTGCTCCGCCCCGCCCCGCCCCGCCCCAGAGTGCTGGCCGCTCACCCTTCACACTAACCCATCCTGCTGTCACACCTAACAGTGCTCACTATATTTTGGAAACACACACACACACACACACACACACACACACAAACACACACACACACACGGCTTAATATCATATCATGTCATACTCGTCTTCGCTCAAACCCTCGATGCTATAATGGACGCACGAAAGTCTCCCCAAAGATAGCGTAAAATTGAACAGCCCAAGAATAAAGACTTCTGAACACACCTAAAGTTCCATCCCAAGACTATGGATGCCACGGCCCAGTGTTGCCAGAAATGAGATGAATCTGTTTACGATCAACTGCTCACTGCCACAAACTGAAGCATTGAAGGTAATGAACGTGTATCTTCTCATTGCATCTCTCTCTAAATGAGCAACAAACACATACAGCTTCCACATAACTTCCTTAGCAATCACTTATGAATACAATGCCTAAGGTACACGAAAACAGAAGTTAGTGGAAGATCTTAAAAACACCTTCACAACACGGGCGCCATCTCCACAAGGCCCAGCTGATCATCCCTGACACCTGTTCCCCCCCTCACCTCAGCCCTCAGCACTCACCTGCAGGCTTTTGATGCTCTTCCACGCCCACACCTCATCACCCGCTCCTCCACCACGCCCCAGGGACACGTAGACAGATGCACGAAGCCCAAAAACAAGAGTAATACAGCGATAGCGTCTGTCCGTCAGTCTCACACCAAAATAATGATGGCCATGATGCGTGTGTGAGAGACTTGCTAAATCCTGTTCAAGTAATCGAGAGAAATTACCCTTTTTTTTATCCTGTATTGATGTTTTGGTGCAATGATGAGGTTATTTACTGGTTTTTTGTATTTATATTGTGCAAAATGTTAAACTATCTTCCTCTTGGCTCAAGAATTTAGAGGTTTATGGAGAATTCTTTGTAATGGAACCCCGGCAAGGTTTGAAATGCCAGATAACTCCATCCAGAAATTCTAAAAGGTGTAAATATAAGGGAAAACAAATATACATGTACATAGTTGTAAATATTATATGATAGATAAGTCTCTTCCTTCATCATTCTTTGCTTTCCTTAAGATTAGAAGGATTACTTTATTATCCTGACGGACGAAATGATACCTCTCTCTCTCTCTCTCTCTCTCTCTCTCTCTCTCTCTCTCTCTCTCTCTCTCTCTCTCTCTCTCTCTCTCTCTCTCTCTCTCTCTCTCTCTCTCTCTCTGAGCTTTTTCCACACCTTTTCCCACTATTTCCTTGCAGTTCATATATATATTTTTACACTCAGTATCTGTGAATGTATTGTGGATGCAAATGTCTCCTTCCTTCCTTCAGAGTGAATGTGGATGCAGATGTTGTAGCTTAGTCACTGTAAACAAATCAATAAATTCCGTGACTGTAATATGAATAAATCTGAACAAAGGTGATGAAACTGTTTTAATTCCATGTCAGTGTTTAAAGGGAATTCTTTTCATCGTTTTCTTTTTCAGCTAACTTGAACATTTAACCCCTTCAGTACTATGTTGCATTTTTATATCTATTCTTCTTTGTATTTTACGATTATATGCAGCACCAGAAACTTGTGCGGGGATTAGAATAGTGAAGACTCTGGCCATTAATCTTCTGACCTCCATAGAGCTTTCCTAATGCCAATAAAATAATCTAATCGTACACAAAACCGAAGATCAAAATGCGTCCCAGTACAGAAGGGTTTAAACAGCACAAAATGGACGCAAATGAAGCTTCGAACCTCCACTATGAAGCTTCGAAAGTTTCATCATTACCCTCTCGTGTTTCTTCTATATCATTGCTCCCCCCCACCTCTACCACTACCACCACCAATAAATCACAAAAAAATAGCAAAGAATACGTCACAATTAGTCTCTGTAGTGGGTATCCTATGAGCAATGACGTAAACAAAGGAACACAAGCTGAGGTGGTTAGTTGTGTTGCGCCACTGGTGCTTTTCCTGTTCCCCGGGTTGTGCAGTGAAGGAAGTTGCCGCCTCCACTGAGTTGCTCCCTCACAGTGATTCAGGGAAGATTAAATGTCGAGGAAACGTATAGTGTCTGTAAAGTGGAGGTGGTTTTATTCTGAATATGATAATATGTGTGTTGTTAAGGGAACATTCTTTTTCAAATACGTGTTTAGATTTAAGTGGGGTTTTACCTCTGTTGTTAATTAGATTTAGATTTAAGCTTTTTTATCTTTCTTGTTAATTAGGGTTTAATTAACTTATTGATCATCGGATAAGTGAAGAAGAGGAGGTAGCAAAGGATCAGAAAGAAAGAAAGGAAGAAGAAGAAGAAGAAGAAGAAGAAGAAGAAGAAGAAGAAGAAGAAGAAGAAGAAGAAGAAGAAGAAGAAGAAGAAGAAGAAGAAGAAGAGTTTATAGCCACATTCTTTTTCGCGTTACATTACAAAATTTCACACGTGGATATTGAATCATTAAGTGCATTGTCTGTCTTCTAAGTAATATGTTGATTTCTAGTTATAGTGTAAAGTTATTGCTACAGCAGAAAGGTGCCTCGTCTGACTCAAGCACACTGACTAATCCATCCAAGGTCATTAGGTTCCTGCCCCGCCATTAAGGTCAATCTCTACATTCGTGGTAAGAGGAAGGTCAAAACAAGAGTGATACGTGACATATCTTTCATTCATATAGCTTGAAGGGAGACAATGACTAAGAGGTCTACATGCAGTCCAAAATAGAAATAATATGAAAATAAGCTAGATAAATCTTTTCATTCATTCACATAGAACAATATCTAAAATACCAACAATATATGGTAAAAATCAAATGAAAATAAGATTGAGAAAGTTCATAAGAGGATCAATATCAAGTTGATCTTTTGATATATAGTTAGCTAAGGAAAGAGCAGTGTTTATAATAAGGCAAATTAAATAAAAGTAACATCGACATCAAAATAAAATAAAATGAATACATGGGTCGATCTTTTCAGTCACAAAATTAGAAAAAGAACCAAAACTATAAGGTATGAAGGAATATGACACTTAACAAATGCAATTACAAGTTAAAATCATACTAAGATGACTTGATAATATTCAGTACAATCAAATAAAAAAAAAATGATAGGTATTGCAACAGAATTGGAGATAAAACAAGAACTAAAAGCTATGAAAGAATATGAGGCTTAACAAACGCAATTATAAACTGATATCATACCCAAAGGAGTTGATAATAAACAGTACAAACAATTGAATAAAAAAAAAGGGGGAGATAGGTATTGCAAATGTTAAAGTAAGTCAGGTTAAGTATGAGACATCTGGGAAATGGAGGCAGTAAAAAAATAGGAAAGGATTACAAATATCAAGGTTCCTTCAAGGTCTGGTATCCATCAGGTTATACGCCTTCCTAGAAACGTTCAGGTGTTGGCAGGTGAGAGAGAGAATGTGGCGGGGTAAAAGCAGTCTGTGAGGGAGTGCATGGAAGAAATAAGGAAAAAAAAACATTGAGACACTGAATTAAAGAAGGAAATTATAGTATACCGTTTGAAAGTCAGTCGAAAGTAGCAATAGAGAATAGAAAGAAATAATATTGATGATTGTAATATTAATGGTGATATCAATAAGAAGAAAATACAGAAAAAATAATTGGGACACTAAATTAAGGATAGAAATTGCAGAATAATCTTTGAAAATCAGTTAAAAGTAGCAATAGTGATTAGAAAGAAATAATATTGATGATTATAATAATAATGATGATAATAATAAGGGAATACAGAAAAAAGAGACACTAAATTAAAGAAGGAATTTGCAGTATATTCTTTGAAAATCATACGAAAGTAGCAATAGTGATTAGAAAAATAATAATAGTAATAATAATGAATGTAATAATAATAATGACAACAGCAATAATAACAAAACAGCTTACAGGGTGATTCAGGCAATGTGTGTTAGTTACAAAGGCGGGGAATTTCCAGGTAAAACCAGTACAGTGTGAAGCAAAAATTAATAACAGGAGGGAATGAAGATAGAGATCTCCTGACAATTATCTTAGTGAGGTCACGAAAATCACACTGCAGGTCACAAACTGAAGGTCACGTAGCAAGTCGCTGAAAAGGTCATGGTCAAATTTAGGGTCATGGAAGGTCACGTTGGAGGTCACATTGGAGGTCACATTGGAGGTCACGTTGGAGGTCACACTGGTCTGGGTTTAATTCTCATGGTGACCTGGTCCAGCACGAGGGGGAATCTTTTCTCGTCCTCGTGCGTCCACCAAGTGATGTATTTTGCGTCCTGGCGGTCCGGTATGACAGGAAACAAGCCGTTCAGGTGGGCATCGTAGCACCTGTATGGCGGAGGGCAGGTGAGGCGGCAGGTGAGATGAAGTTAATTAATCCTATAGGCTCAAGTTCATTTTTATCTATTTTTCTTATTTAATTTGCAAAGGTCTCTGGTTTAAGGCAAAATTTAACCCTTTTAGTACCTTAACGCACCACCACCACCACCACAACTACCACTTCTACTACTACTGCTACTACTACTCACCTGTCGTACCACCAGCCACCTGTGAACTCCTCAGCGCAGTTCCCGATGGAGTAGAGGTCATTGTCTCTGTCCTTGGTGGAGAAGGAGCGTCCGTGATGGTACGTGAAGGCGTCCGTGGTGTTGCCAGAGAAGTCGCCGATGTAGAGAGGGTAGTCACTTTCCTCGCCGCCCACTCGGAATGTGCTAAGGAGGAAGAAGAGGAAGAGGAGGAGAAAGAGGAATAAGAGGAGGAGGAGGAGTAGTAATATCTATTCAACATTACACCTCCACTAGTGTTAAAATACTCATATAAAGTAACTCGGGATTAAGGGTGTTTTGGTGTTTCTAGGGACAAATTTACATGATTCTTTTTTATTAAAGGGAAAATAGCTCTTAAGAACTTTGCAAATAGTTTCCGTGGCCTTGAAAAATAGTCGTGGTGTGAGAGCAAAACACACACACACACACACACACACACACACACACCTGTAGGCAGCATAGTAAGGCCCCTTTTCGTAGTCGTTAAAGTCAATACGTAGCTGATATGCCTTCTGGTTGGTGAGGACGTGTAGAAAGTCATTGCCAATCCAGAACTCCGTCTCCACGTCCCCGAAACCCTTCTTGTACTCGTCCCAGCCCAAGTTGAAGTCTACCTGAAGGAGTGGAAGCAGAAGGTAAGCGACACGAAGGAACACAAAGAAAGTACAAGGGAAATGGGAAACAACCCGGATATTTGTTAGTGTTTCTCTTTGTGGAATGGGAAACTATCTTGTACAAGGGGAAGGATGGTGAAAGGTGCGATTGTGGGAGTATAAGGAGTGATGGGAAATGAGTGTTGAAGAAAGAAAAGAAGAAAAATGGTAAGTAAATAGGAGGAAATATAAAAAGAAAGGTAAGAAGTAATAAAGAGGAAGAAAGAGACGAAACGGGACACAGAAAACTATAAAAAAGAAGGAAATGCAGAAAAAACAGACAAATTAGGGAATAAACAAAACAAAAAAAGAAAAAGAAAATAAAAGCAAGTAAGATGCAAAATAACACTCAAAATAACACTAATCAACAACCATTCACATACTTTCCTTTGTAACTTACCTTCACAGGCACACTCGCCCTTCTCTGCACCACCAGCCAGCCTCCATCACCGCCCTCCATCTCACACAGGACATCACGCCCGTGCCTCGGCAGGTGGTACACCCCAGTGGCATTGCGTCCCAAATCGTACAGGTCCTGGCAATCCCCCGCTACCATCTCCGCCACCTGGGGAACACGTGGGCCTCTGGTGGGGATGTGTTGTGAAGGTTGGGGAGAGAGGGAGAGGAAGAGGGAGAGGTAGAAACACATAGGTAGAGAGAGACACGTGGGCGGGCTCTTATAGGGCTCTTGTGTTGTGGAGAGAGAGAGAGAGAGAGAGAGAGAGAGAGAGAGAGAGAGAGAGAGAGAGAGAGAGAGAGAGAGAGAGAGAGAGAGAGAGAGAGAGAGAGAGAGAGAGAGAGAGAGAGAGAGAGAGAGACGTAAACACTGATAGGTTGATAAGCAGATATCGAGTAATGCAAAGAGAGACAAACAGACGGACGGACAGAGTAGCAGTGGCACAACATCACTACAACAACAAGAGCAACGATAACAACAACAATGACAAACTACCCATCTATCTAAACAACGCTAAAAACACAACAAAAACCATTAAAAAAAACATCAAAACCCAACCAAAACAACTTTGACCCCCCCTTTACACCCCCCCTCCTCCCATACTGAGGCAGGTGAGGTGGCTGACCTTGTCAGTGAGGCCCTTGTTCTTGTTCTCCAGCAGGTGCCGTAGGTCTGCCAGCTCTTGGGACACCCGGTCGCGAAAAGTTCTAATCTCCACACGCGTCCTGTCCACCCCGTTATCAACACTGTTACGAATGTTGTCAATGTTCCTCTGCAAACCACCCACGGACTCCTTCACGTCCCTCATAGACTCCTCCAGGCTCCTCACACTTGCCTCCTTCGCCGTGTTGTTCTGCAGGCGCGTGATGGCGTTCTGCAGGCTGTGCGTGGTGTTCATTAGGAGGGACTTGAGTAGCCGCATGTAAAATTCAGTTGTGGGGTCCTCTGGTATTGTCTCCTGCTGGCTGTGTACTGCCGCCAGCACCCCCAGCACCACCATCACCGCCGCCGCCGCCCCGCCAGCCATGTCCCTGCCGCCACTTCGTCGTCAGCACCACGGAAAGACCCTGGCGGAGCTACATAGGACCTGAAGAGCTTGAAGGGCGTCACAGGAGTCCTCTTAACCTTCAGCTCCTCTTCCTCTTCCTCTCCCTCTCCTCTCTATTGGATAAGCTTCTAGATGGAACTGGTTGTTAAGTTACATAAGCGATAGATTTGCGCAGTTTTCACTAGATAAAGTTTTTTTTTACATGTCACAGAGGAATAGCGAGGAATAACTTTGCTTTTCTTAGCTTTTCACTTCACTTTTGGCATCAGAGAGGGGAGTATTGATGCACTGCACTGGACATTCCTTCCCTGGCGAGCAGACCACAACACAACGAAACACTCACTCACACACACACAAGCAACATAAACAAAGACACGCGGCGAAACCAAACAACCAACACCACTTACGTCTTCTTTCTTTACACACACAAACACTCGCTATACAACACCACACGCACTCAAAAAACACGCAAATCCCCCTACAGGAGCGCCAAACAGTGCCTCTCCTCCCCTGCGTTTCTCTGTACTCTCGCAGAAACCTCTAGAGACGGACAGAGAGACGGTGAGACAGAGGGGAAGAAAGAACATAGCCTCTCATTGGTCAGCCTCTCGTGACGTCATCTGTTTGTTTACAAGATGATCGGGAGAGGCTCATGTTCCCTCATCCTTGGTTGTCCTAAGCCGTACCCTCGAGTGGCGGTGATGGTGGTGGTCTGAAGGTGGTGGTGGTGGTGGTGGTGGTGGTGGTGGTGGTCTCACTGTGAGTCTTTTAATAACTTACAAGGGATTTTAAGTGTGTGTTTTTTTTATATTTATATTTATTTTTACCCCTCCTGTACCAAGACGTATTTGTATATTTATTCTACTTAGTATTTGGTTATTTTGTATAGTTTCAGTAACTTAAGTAAGGATTAAAATAGTATAGACTCTGGTCATTAATCTTGTGACAACCATAAAATTTTCCTGATGTCAATAAAATCATCTAATCTTACCCCAAAAATGAAAATAAAAATGCGTCACCCGGCTGTCCTGTTAGGTTAGGTTTTTAAGAGTAAGAGGAAGAGGAAGTAAGAGTTCTTTTAAGGATATGTTAAGATTTCTACCATAGTAACAGGAGAATGAGTCTTGAGAACTTCAGTATAATCAGGCTTATCTCTCCCTTCCTGTACCTCCCCCCCTTCCCCCCCTTCCTTCTGTCCCGTTAGGCAATGAGATCATTAGGAAGGAGTAAATAATGTATATAAAAAACAAAGGTCTACGACATCACATGCTCTTCGCTAATGAACAAAGTGTGGAAAAAATTTACATCATTGAGCATGACGTGCGTGACATGTTAGTGGGTGAGCGTGGCCCTTATCGAGGACACTTTAGAACACCTGCAGTGAGGCAAATTGTTTATGTCATTCATGTTCGTGTGATTTAGGTTTCGTAATAGTCCCAGTTGTTCTCTCCAGCTGTTCACTTCTATAGTTTACTGCTCATTCTCTCTCTCTCTCTCTCTCTCTCTCTCTCTCTCTCTCTCTCTCTCTCTCTCTCTCTCTCTCTCTCTCTCTCTCTCTCTCTCTCTCTCTTCTGGCTTAGTATCTCCCATCTCTCGCGTGGAGCTGCACGTGGTAACTAGATATAAACAACCGCGAGAGTAGCTAGCATTTTGTTCTTCCTTTACCTTCCTTTGTGTTGGTCGTGGTATTGACAAAACACAGGAAGACGCTCGTGACGATCTTTCAAAACAGCATTTTTCTTGCCATATTTTCCCTCTCCCTCTTCTCTCTTATTAAACAACACTGACGTCACTTTTCCCCTTGATTTATTGCTATAAAGATCCATGTCACTCAATCATTCCCTACACCCCGTCAGTGCCTCGCTTACCTTCCACTCATTCCATCCCAGTATCTCCTTCACGGTGCTCCACTTCCCCTCCACCTTCCCCGTGACACCTCATTGTGCGCCGTGTGACTATCTGAAGGTTTATCCCTGTGGAGTTGGTCGAGGAGGCAAGGTTAGTCAGTCCACATGAGATAAAAGGAAGTGGAAGACTCACTCACGCCGGGGCTTCGTCAGGTTGTATGTGAAGGGGATGTGTAGATTCGGAAGTTGATATCGTTCGTTTGTGGTGATGTGTAATGATGTTTGGAAGGGAGATGTAGTGAAGGACTGGAATGTGCGAAAGAGATGTGTTTATGGTTTGATTAGGTATGGTAAGGTTAGGTTAGGAGGTTTAATTAGTTTGTTTTGTGGTGTGCAAGGGAGTTTGTGGGAAAGATTCAATAGAGAACTTCAATGTGTGGGAAAAAGAAATGTGTTAGTGTGGTTAGGTTAGGTTCTGGTTTATGTTGGGTTGAGAAGTTTGATTCGTGTTTAGTTTGTGATGTTGTTCAAGGGAGTTTGTGGGAAAGATTCAATAGAAGACTTCAATGTGTGGAAAGAAAAAAAAAGTGCTTGTGTAGTTTAGTTATTGTTAGATTAGGTTAGGAATGTGACGTTAATTTTGTTTTTGATAAGATACAGAAGCCTTTTCTTCCTACTTTTAAAAGCGAGTGTAGTATAACAAACCAGCCCATTAAAAACAACACATGACTGGAAAGAGTGACCAGCAGTGATTGAGTTACGATGAACAACTCATTCATTTCACCAGTTCTCGCAGCAAGAATCTTTTTGGACAATCTTGTGTGTACGGAAAATGTTAACAAGTCGTGATTATGAAGATTAAGTGGCAGTGAAAGTGTTAAAAAGAACAAGAAAATAATAAGCATCACCAGTTTTCATAATGATTAACCCCTTCGGTACTGGAATGGATTTTTATCATTAGTTCTAACTGTGACGATATTAGTGACATTAGGGATGGGTCTTTGGAGCTCAGAAGATTAGTGGCCGGAGTCTTCACTATTCTAATTCCTACATAAATTTCTGATGCTGTATAAAATCTTTAAATAGTAAGGAGAATAAATATAAAAAGATGCGTCATGCTACTGAAGGAGTTAATGAAATATTTTGTCCAGTAGAACCCTCTTGAAAACTCGAATTATTTCATCTAGTGTCTGCTCAAATAGTCGAGACAAGATGCAGGATTGCTTGAAAATGTCACGCTTATATATTTGTTGTCCTTCCCTGAGGTGTGACGTTTGGCAAGATGAGGTGGCTACTGTGGTGCGGTGTGGTGGTGGTGGTGGCGGTGATGGCAGCAGGTACAGAGACAGATTCACAACCCACGACAGGTGAGAGCTTCCCTGTTGTTCCATATTATCATGCCTGCTTTCTTTTTCTATTACTTGTTACACATTTCTTTTAATAATCTCAACATGATCTCTCTCTGTTTGTTTACGGCTTATACTTGCATGCCTGTCTATTTCTCTCTCTCCACTTTTTTGTATTAATATTTCTTGTATTTTCACACTGTCTTTCTGTCTGCAGCCTTTTATACTAACCTCTATTTTTCGGATCATTATTATCGAGCTCTTTTTTCCACCTTCTACTCACAATCTGCAACAATTCTCGATACACTCAAAACTAATTAGAAGATACAACGTTTAATGCCAAAAAATCTGATATTCAATTTTCATCTTTCACCAACTATAATGGAGAGACAGAAAACTGAGACACATTCAAAGAAAACCTTGTAAGGAGATGGTAGACTAAACTAAAACTAACCTCTATCCAGATACTAAAGGAGAAGGAGAAAAAGGCATAACATTCCCAACAACGAATGAAACCACAAAATATAAAGTAAGTGCAAACGAACACCACAACACCTCCTTATTCAAAACCACAACAAAACAAAATAAAACACTAAACACAAAACACCTCTATAAATGTACACAATCCATTTTTTTCTCTGCGTCTCTCTAAACGAACAGAACAAGACAACGAATATTTTGAGAATCATAAGAGGGGAGGCGCTGCTGCCGGACGAGAACGAATGCGGCAAGAGATCACGGAAGTCCTACAGAGTCTACTTCGGGGAGGACGCGCCTCTTAGTGCCTACCCGTGGATGGCCCTGCTGGGGTATAATAGTAAGAAAGAGGTGATGGTTGTAGTTTAATGAATATGAGGTAGTGAAGAGTAGAATATGAAAAGAAAAAAAAGAGAGAGAACAAAAAGTAAATAAAATTCAAAAGGAACAGGAAAATAAGAACCCTGAAAAGAAATACAGGAAAGAAAAGAAGCAACATAAGATACCACAGGAAAACAAACTTGAGACAACAGAAAAATGAACACTGAATAGGAGAAACAAAAAAACAAACAAACGCAACCTAACCTAACCTTAATATCTGTGTCCTCTTTCCATGCCTCAGAGGAAGAAAAACCAGATTGGCTTTGTGGTGGCAGCCTCATCAATTACCGCTACGTACTCACTGCTGGCCATTGTGTTCATCGAGAATCCATTAAGGGTAACAAACTGTGAGTCTTTCCCTTGGTGTTCTAGACGAGATACCTTTACTGGGCTGAGAAACGTGGGTCAGTATTCAGAAACGCTTTGCTCTCTCACCATGACTGTTTTCCAAAGCCTCAGAGATTATTGGCGGGGTTTTCAAGGGTGCTTCTCCTGTTGATGATGTAAAAAAAGGAAAAAATTGTCACTCTGCCTCTAGAAATGTAAAGATACCTTAGCTCGTGTAGATTTAAATGAACCCTTTCTAAAATTGTAGAAGTGAAGCACAGAAGTGTTTGAGAATACGAGCCCTGTAGTCTCAACATTCGGGACTAGGATTGCCACGTGTATGGTTGACTGTTTCTTTATTAGTTTCTTACGTTATTATTCTCAAAAATATGGATTCATCTATCATCAGCTTAACTTATGATCTACTAGAAGGCAATGAGTTTTCAAGAGTGTTTTCATAAGGTTTTACTCTGCTTATCATTTGGCGATTTTATACACCTTCAGTTTCTCACGTGGGGAATGAGATGGTACAGACTCTGGCCATTCATCTTGTGACTTCCATAGACTTTTGCTCATGTCACTGGAAGCGTCTAGTCACGCTCGTAACTCGTGGTAAGAATGTGTCCCAGTACTGAAGGGATTAACACATTCTTCCCAGGATCAAGGTGAGACTCGGAGAACACAACCTCAACACGAACCCAGACTGCCCCGAGGATTTCATCGACAGCTCGGAGTGCGCAGATAAATACAAGGAATTTGGAGTGGAGATGGAAGTTACACATGCATATTATGAACCAAAGACCTTGTACTATGACATTGCCCTCATCCGCCTCACGGAAAACGTCACTATGAGCCGTGAGTATTGGTGGTGATGGTAATGTGTGTTCTTAACCCCTTCAGTACGTTGCCTTTTTATATTCAATCGTATATTATTATGTTTCTTAGTGGTATGGTACAGAATGGGGTTAGAATTCATTTGAAATTATGACTTGACTCTATTTAATAGGGAGGTGTCAAGACATCTGTCCCTGACTTTCGGTTAACTCTTTTGACTTGTAAGGGGACTGGCAAATTAGTAAGATTGTTTTTTTTTTTTTTCGCTGTTTTTGTTGCTCTTGACCAGCTTCCCCCATCTTACATAGAACAAAAGACATCTTCCATCGTTACCACTTTACACTTTTCGTTATCACTTTTCACATCTTCGTTTACAATTCTACATTATTATCATTTATATCTTTTCTGTATCACTTCACCATTTTACATCTTCACCATTTTACATCTTCACCATTTTACATCTTTATCAATCATTTCACATCCTTTGTTACCAATTGACCATTGTACATCTAACGTGCCTGTGCCTCTGCTTCATCGCCTCCGTCAGATTCCATTCAGCCGGTGTGCCTCCCTAAGATTGACCTTGACGTTAAGGAATTCCTGGGATCTCGGGACGCCGTGGTGGTGGGCTGGGGCACCACGGAAAAGGGCGGTAAACCCAAAATCCTACAGAGGGCGCCCATTCCATACAACAACAATAGCGTGTGTGGTGATGATTTTAATTCACGTATTACCGACAATCAGGTAAGTGAAGGGTGTACGTAAGGTCCGTATTCAGAAAGGCTCTCTTCTCTCACCACGACTATTTTCAAAGGTCAGAGAGATCATTAGCGGGGTTTTCAAGAGTGTTTCTCCACTTAACGATATGGAAATCTTGCCACTCTGCTTCTAGAACTTCAAAAATCCATGAAAAAAAGAAAAAGCGTGTCAATTTGAATAAAGTCTTCTGAAATAGTGGAGATGAAGCATATAAATGTTTGAGAATACGAGCCTAATACGATCATTTGAGATTTTGTATCATTTTGAGGAGTCTAAAGCTGGTGATGTTTTCGACTTTTAAGATAGATTAGCTTCATAATCCTCAACTCGATCCTTTTACAACTTAATCAAATGAGTATTATCAATTAGAGCCTTTGGAAAGTAGTGGAAGAGAGAGAGAGAGAGAGAGAGAGAGAGAGAGAGAGAGAGAGAGAGAGAGAGAGAGAGAGAGAGAGAGAGAGAGAGAGAGAGAGAGCAAAGGGTCCCAGAATAGGGGCTTAAGAGTGTTCAATAGTGTCCTCTCTCAGTAGAAGGGGAAGTCATTGTTTCTCATTGTGACTGTCTCTTAGCTGTGCTTCGGAGGGCGCGGCAGACAGGACTCATGTTTCGGTGACTCAGGAGGTCCTCTCATGCAATCAAAGAGTGGCACCGGTCAATACTACCAGGTGAGTGAGTGTGTGTGTGTGTGTGTGTGTGTGTGTGTGTGTGTGTGTGTGTGTGTGTGTGTGTGTGTGTGTGT
>CM035202.1:8786109-8816795 GCA_020233015.1 Callinectes sapidus | reverse complement strand
TCTTGTTTTCTCAGTTGGCCTCTCTCGCCCACAGCTCGGCATCGTGTCCTTTGGGATGCACAACTGCGGCATGCCCGGCGTCCCAGCTGTCTACACCAACGTGGCCCGCTACAGGAACTGGATCGCAGCAGCTCTTAGACCTTAAAGAAACTTCCCTTAGGCTAAACTGAGTCTCTGACAGAACGCCTCCATAAGAACGCCTTTTTCATTCCCTGTGTTCGTGTAAATTCATGCTTTTTATAGTTTGATTCTCTCACGTAACTTTGGTGTTCCATCGAGTGTAGTTTATTAAAGGTAACGTTTCAAAAGTCGTAGAAAGGATGTTGATATAAACTTTACATCCTCTCCATGAATAGTATTGCATTGATGATCTTTACTTATAAATCGTGCACGGATGAGATATACCAGTGTTTCTCTTATTCCCCACCCCCACCCCCACCCTCCCTCCACCACCACTACACGTCCATGCACACCCTTCATAATATAAGAACAAGTTTTCCTTCATTCCGTCCCCTCCCCGTGTCCTCCCCCCCTCCCCCCCCGCAGCTCCTCTTCCCCAGTATACACATGTAATTCGTCCCTCCCTTTTCTTCTCTCACCGGAAGTGCTCGAAGGTTGCTGACCCTCACCATTACCAGTCACTACCAGAAACATCACCATCCACCACCATCACCACCACAAAAAATTATCCTTACCACTCCTCAGTACTCCCACCACCGTCATTATCTTAAAATTAGCGTGATGCAGCACCTTCCAACCCAATACGTCATCACCTTCAACACCATGACAACACCAACTCACATCTGGTCACATATTCACTATTTTAATTGTCACACTTAATCTAATGTAACCAAACTACTCTATCACTAATTTATTCATATTAAAGAGAGAATTTGGCAGGGGTAACAAAAGAATGACATAAACAAAGGCTAACTGAGGTGCCTGCCTGTCTATAAGGTGGTCAAAAAAGATTATCGGAAATTTGGATAAGCGTCCCTAAACCTCCATCTTGAAACAGGTTACTTGAAGGGAATAGGAGATAAAAAATGATAATAATAAAAAAAAAACACATCCTTACCATTTTACACCTTTCTTTATCATTTGCCCATCTTACATCCTTCACCATTTTACAACTTTATCTTTTTACATCTTTCTTTATCAATTACCTACTTTACAGCTTCACTATTTTACATCCTTACCATCTTACACCTTTCTTTACCACTTGCCCACTTTACATCTTTACCATTTTACATCCTTACCTTTCTTTATCACTTGCCCATCTTACATCTTCACCATTTTACAACTTTACCATTTTACATCCCTCGTTATCTATACCAAGAAGTTACAGCTACAATACACTGAGCCTGTTATGACACGACTGAGTTATACCGGTGGCCTATCTACTCTGTGACGTAAGGGACTAGGAATACGGCATAGCAGGAGGGGAAAAAAATGCTGTGCTGCTTGGGAAGTCCACCACGAGAAAAACAAAGGAGTCAGTCAGGCGAAGGACACAGACACGTTAGCCTTCCACTAGAAATGAGAAGTTAATGTAGGGGAGAGATGACCTTGAAGTGAAAATGAAAACATGAAATTGGAGGTGAAATGAAAGAAAAAAACTAAGAAAACAACAGGGCATGAAACAAGATTAGCCTTCCACCAGAGAGAGAGAGATTAATGTAGGAAAAAACACCTTAAAGTAAAAGGAAAAGGGTAGCAAACTCGTGGTAAAAATGTGTCTGGTACTGAATGGATTAATAGTGTAAATACCAAGATAATATGTCACCAGATGCATTGTAAACATTAAGAACCGGTGTCAGTTCAGCAACAAAGCCTTATGGAAGTAGTATAGGTGAGGAATGAAGTGTTTTATGATGATTTCAAGTCTCGTATTCTTAAACACTTCTTTGCTTCACTTCACTTCACTTCACTTTGCTTCACTTGCTTCACACTTCATTTAAATGCACTCGAGTTTTTCCAGGGTGTTTTTGCGGTTCTATTGAAAGAGTAACGAGATTTCTACTCTATAAACTGGAGAAACACTCTTGTAAAAACTGCACATCATCTTTTTGGCCTTAGAAAATAATCGTGGAGAAAGAGCAAACTGTTTCTGAATGCGGGGCTTCGAGTGGTGTATTGCTTGAGTGGTGGTGGTTATCACGCACACCTCCACCAGCAATGCCGAGGGAGTCCGTCAAGGTGGCAGGAAGGACTTGAAACGTTTCTGGGGTTGCAGATTATTGCGATGCGCTGCCACACTGGGAAAATTCAGCAGTTCATTTACCGCAGATGACTTTCTCGATGAGTTTCTCTGCTTTTTATCTTCTTTTATGTGTGATTTTTCCTGCTTTTCCTTGTAAGTGAAATTCAGGAACTGTTTATAATGTGTATCGTGTTTTGCAAATTTGGGGTAAGTTTATTCTATTATGTGAGATAGTTAAAAGAATATTAAAAAAAAGGATCTACTGAGACGCTAAAGCTTAAAACGGATATGAAAAAGACGATAACAAAATAAAATAACAAAATAACAAAAAAAATAACAAAAAGAATAAGTCCCTCCAAACAAACAAATACACAAAACAAACAAACAAAACATAAAATGGTCATGAATATAAAATAAAAAATACACTGAAGTAACAATAAGAAAAGCAAAAATCCCCACCAACACCACCACCACCACCACCACTTTGCTTCAAGGTAACAACGCAATGCACACCTGAGACGCTTGCCAAGACTAGTCACAGGTAAGAGTTGAGTCACTGAGGCGAAGAACACAGGTAAGTACTCATTATTAACCAGACCTTCACATTGTTTCTCACTCCCCAACTTCCACACGGAATTAAGTCACTTATTCACTAACCTGGCAACTCCCTTTGAGAGAGAGAGAGAGAGAGAGAGAGAGAGAGAGAGAGAGAGAGAGAGAGAGAGAGAGAGAGAGAGAGAGAGAGAGAGAGAGAGAGAGGGGAGTGCGTGCTGGATGTGAGAGGAGAGAGAGGAGAGAGAGAGAGAGTTCTGTTACTCCTCCTGATAGAAAATAAAAATAAACCAGAGAGAGAGAGAGAGAGAGAGAGAGAGAGAGAGAGAGAGAGAGAGAGAGAGAGAGAGAGAGAGAACCAAGGTTTACAGAGCCTATTCTAGGTCAGTGCCCCCTTCCAAACAGAAAACGGAGGACCAAAACGCACCACTTGATAAGAGCACCCTATTCCGCCCCCCCTGTCCCCCCCCCCCCCCCACACACACACACACGTGCTTGAAAATGAGAACTGTGATGGGATTTCCGATTGAGAAGATAATATTGATGACAGACAGGGTGAGGGGAAGTTTAGGGGCCCCTCAGCTTGGGCAATGAGTGTGGGTGTTGTGGTGGTGGTGGTGGTGGTGGTGAGTACACGTGTGAGGCTGCCTCTGTATCACCGCATCACCACAGCACCACAGCAGAGCGTCACGTGGTGTATCTCTTCTTTTGCCGACACCTGTGATGATATTTGTTCATTACTTTTGTTCATGCAAGAGAGGGAGGAGAACTGGTCAAAGGTAACAGAAAGAGTAACAAAAGAAATGGCTTGCTTGTATCAAATCGACAAATAATATGCAGAATAGATTATGAAAATGCGTCCCAGTAATGAAAAATAACCACGAAAACCCCCAAACTGCTTCTACTGTTACATTAGGTTTAACTAATTACTATCATGACAACATCCTCGAAAACCCCAACAACTTCCACCAGAACATGTTGTAAGCACCACAGATAAGGCGCCGGTCTGGTTGAGATTAGTCTTGTTTGTGACTTTCCTTCTCCTCCTCCTATTCTTCTTCCTCTCTTCCTCCTCCACCTTCTCCTTCTCCTCCTTATTCCTATGAAAACACCTTAGAAACTTTTTGTATGTAAGGAGGGTAAGCTGGCCAGGAACAACAAAAATAAGGATAAAGAAGAGCACAATGAACAGAATAGCTTTATTGTTTTTCCTTATTGTCCTTTTCTTTATTGTTCTCTAATATATATATCTATTCATATACCCCTTTATTTTCTTTGGTCCTTTTTTAATTTATCGTTCATTCACTTATCTATTTATCTAATTTATTTTACGTATAATCTTTAAACTATTTTCTCTCCTCTTTCACTCAGTATCCTATGACGAACCGGAGCAACCAGTAGGAAAGAGAAAACAAGCTTCATTCCTTTCTCAAAACGTATCATAAGGGAAAAAAAATAATAAAAAAAACCTTGATCAACTCCCCCAACATCACGACTTTCCTACATTTGAGATGCCTCGCAATTATCAACACCAATATAAGTAAGCTGAGGGAGGGAGGAGCAAAGATCAGTTCCTACCATAACAAGAGAGAGAGAGAGAGAGAGAGAGAGAGAGAGAGAGAGAGAGAGAGAGAGAGAGAGAGAGAGAGAGAGAGCATCCATTGGTTGGCTTAGTGTGGTGTTGTTGTCCCTCAAGATGCACTGGAGAATTTGCTTTATACTGACGGTGGCGGCGACGGCGGCGGAGAGCAGCGGTTTGGCAAGGGAAACCAGGCAAGGTAAGAGAGAGAGAGAGAGAGAGAGAGAGAGAGAGAGAGAGAGAGAGAGAGAGAGAGGGCATGTATCCTTTCATCGTAAAATCAGTAAAAGCACTTTCCGATTACGAAAAACAAAATAAATCCCTGATAAACAATACAATTTCACTGCCAAAGAAAACGAGCACTTCTCCCATGAACCAAGCACATTGATAGGGGAGACTTATCTAATCTTCCCTTTTAGCGAGAGTGTGTCCGGTGGGGGAGGACTGCACGCCCCTCCCAACCTGCCAACCACTGAGAAGGCTGGTGACAAACAGAGTGCCAGGGTGGGAGAGCAGAGTGAGGGCAGCGCATTGCGGAGGAACATACTCCAACTACAAAGTAAGATATTTACCCGTATTCTTAAACTGCGCTCTCACCATCACTATTTCCCAAAGGTTCTGGTGAAAAGTAGTCATGATTTTGAGGGTATTTTTATGGTTTTGGTGATGGATTGGCAATATTTCTAGTTTATTATAAGGAGAAACTGTCCTGAAAACCCGGCTAGTCTTTCATGTGATCTTCGAAAGTTCTTGTGGTGGGAGAGGAAAGCATTTAAGAATACAAACCTGAGAGTGAAAGTAAGATAATGATATGACACTAATCATTTATATCTTCTTATTTCAAACCTGACATTGCCGTCCTTCAGGTGTGTTGCCCGGGACAAGGCTCGCCCACAAACACCACCTCGAGGCCAGGGACGGACCGGGAGGATCTGCTGCCAAGTAATCACCATTGCGGCCAGTCCAGCCTCCTGAAGATTTTGTTTGGGGAGGATGTGTTACTAAGTGGGTATCCTTGGATGGCGCTCCTCGGATATGGAGGTAAGAAAGAAGGAGGAGGAGAAGGAGGAGGAGGAGGGGGAGGAGGAGGAAGAGGGGGAAGAGGAGGAGGAGGAGGAGGATAAAAAACGTGAAAATATAACAATTCTTGTGTTCTATAGTGAAAACAACATGGTGAAAAATATAGCAGAGAATGAGATGGAAGAAAAATTGGAAAAAGGTGGAAGAAGAAGAAGAAGAAGAAGAAGAAGAAGAAGAAGAAGAAGAAGAAGAAGAAGAAGAAGAAGAAGAAGAAGACATAAAAGGCAAAGACAAAAAATACCTCCCAAAAAAATCACTGTTCTATAATGACAAGGAGGGGAAGGAGGGCAAGGAGAAGGAAGAAGAAGAAGAAGATTCCCATAAAAAAAAACATGAAAATCCCCCAAAATCTACTATTCTATCACAAGGAGGAAAAAAAGGAGAAGGATAAAAAAAACAAAAACATGGACAAACTAAACTAAATTAACATCCCCTTCTCCTTTCATCTTGCAGGCAGAGGAACGTCTAATCCAAAGTGGGGGTGTGGCGGTGTTCTTCTTAACAATCGCTACGTACTAACCGCTGCTCACTGCGTCCACCGTAACTACACCGTATTGAGTGGCTTAGGATCACTGTGAGTATCCCTTATTAACCTCATTCATTACTGGGACACATTTTCACCACGGATTTTCGGTGTGATTAGACGAATTGACTGATATTAGCGAGGATGTATGGAGGTCAGAAGATTAATGGCCAGAGTCTGTACTATTCTAATCCCCCCACATGAGTTTCTGAAGCTGCATAGAGTCGTCATATTGTTATCTACGCCTCATGACTCTCCACAATGACATTTCTGTACAGCGTGAGGGTAAGGCTTGGAGAACACGTCATATCCACGAACCCAGACTGCCCTCCGGATCCCAGTGTGCCCATCCCGTGTGCCCCCTCCTCGCAGGACTTCACCCCGCAGGAAGCTATCATCCACAATAGCTTCAACAAACGAGCTGATCTGAGTGACGATATCGCTCTTATCCGCCTCGACAGGGAAGCCACGCTGGGAAGTGAGTGACAGTAAAAGTAAAGGTAAAAGTAAGGAAGTAAAGTAAAGTGTGAAAAAAAATAAAAAAAACTACAGGGATAATATGATAAATCAAGTAAGTAAGGTCATGCAGGTGAATCCTCTTTTTTTTCTTGTAATGAATCTGTTCCTTCATCGCCTCCTTCAGATAGCGTTCTTCCTATTTGCCTTCCTCCTGCGGGCGTGGACATACCGAACTTCCTGGGTGAACGTGATGCTATCGTGGCAGGCTGGGGCATCACGGAGACCAAACAAACTTCAGATGTCTTAAAAGCTGCGAAGGTTCCATTTTTCGAGCATTCAGTGTGCCAGAAAAGATTCGGCCAGCTGGTGAAGGAGCAGGTCAGTCAATGGCAGCGGTGTGGGATCCTGGCATCGGTTGTGGCTTCTAGTTTTTGAGAACAGGGAGGGCGATGATAAACTTTACTGAACCTCACCTAATTCAAAGAGTTCAGCTTGATATCATATTCTCTGATTTCACTTGAATTTTCTTGGAATTTTTTTTTTTTTCATCCGGTAGGCAAGACAATGCAATGACAGACGTTCTTTAGGCAAGATGGAGGTTTTAAGACATTTACCCCCTGATTTCCGGCTAATTCTTTTGACTTCCAAGGGAACTGGAAGATTAGTGGGTCTTTTATTTCCAGCTTCCCCCTCTTTCATTAAAAAAAGTCTATTTCTTCAGCTCAGTTTGGTCCTCCCGCAGGTGTGCTTCGGTGGGAGGGGCAGAGTGGATTCCTGTACGAGCGACTCAGGAGGACCACTCTTCCAAGTCAGCAACGACCCGCCTCGCTTCGTCCTGGTAAGTGGTGTTGGCTGAGAAAGAGACGGTTGTTGCTCTCGAGATTGTTACATGAATTTCTTTTCCTCCTTTTTTACATTTTATTCCGCTGCGGTCTGGTTTGACAATGACTGTTGAAAGCTTCCCTCTAATTTATCACCTTATTCAGAAACCCCTTATTTTCTTTCATTATGACTATTTTCGAAGGCCACACCTGTGTTGTCAAGATCTTTTCCACTGCTAATAATGTAGAACACTTCCAAATCTGTCAATGGACCCGTGAAGACGCCATTGCAAACTCGTGTCCTCGTTTTCTCCCACTACGACCATTTTCAAAGTCCCCAATAAATTAGCTATGTTATCAAGACCTTTTCCATTGCTAATAATGTAGAAAACTCGCTAAACTCTCACTGGACCTATGAAAACACCCTTGGATACCCATTTTTCAGTAGAGATATTTCAACGGAATAGAGGCGCGGCGCAGAAATGTCTCTAAATATGATAGTAAGCGACACTCTCTCCCACAGCTGGCCATCGTCTCCGGCGGGCTGGAAAAGTGTGGCACTCCCGGGGTTCCAGGTGTCTATACAGAGGTCGGCAGCTACAGACAGTGGATCGTGAGCAACATTAGACCTTAGAAGTACATCAGTGTCGTTTTCCATAAGGCTGCCTTCTTTTTTTCTTCTTCTCTTCTTCTTTTCTTCTTTTTCTTTTCTTGATCTTCATTTCTTTTCCTTCTTCATAACCTTCGTGGTTTGAATGTCTCCATGTTTCGTCAGAGTCGTTGTTTCCAGTCAGGCCTCGAGCGTCACTTCACCAATAAAGTGTCGAGAATATATGAATTGTCAATCAGTTATCCCTTTAAATATTAGTCCTTCCCTATTGTGTACGGTAGCAAGGGTGCTCGTACACACACACACACACACACACACACACACACACACACACACACACACACACACACACACACACACACACACTTCCAAGAGTCCAAATCACACGACAAAAGTTATTGAGACGAAATGACTCCTTCGGGATTTCCAGTTGGAGAGTTTGGGGCACGTGGCTTATGCAATCAGGTGTGTGGTGGTGGTGATGGTGGTGGCGGTGGTGGTGGTGATGGTGGTGGCGGTGGCGGTGGTGGTGGTGGCGGTGGTGGTGGTGGTGGTAGTGGCGGTGGTGGTGGTGGTGGGGATGGGGGTGGTGGAAGAGTACACAAACGCAACAGTTTACAAACTTGTACTGCGACACAAAAAAACAACACAGCACAGCACAGCACGCAGCGCCGCATCACACCCACTACAGCACAGGTGACATCACACTACGCATCTCACCCGTAACTCGTGTGACGCTAGAGTAACGAGAGCATGGTGTAACGTTACCTCGTCTCCTGCCTCCCCCCCTCCCAAACCTCCCACCCCAGCCACTCCTCCCCTATGACCTGTGTTCTCAGAAGCCAACACGGGACCCTAATTATGCCTAGAGCGAGTGACGTCACATTCCAGTTGATAGAGTTTCCGAATCGCGAGACAAACGTCATATTGTTCTCAACCTGATTCTGTGACGCCTGACTGGTAAAAAGATTCAGTATGGTGACTCTCTACAAGGGAGAAAATGTTTTTTGTTATTCAGGTTGTGCAATACAGCATCAATCTGCAACAAGGGAGGATGTATGAAGAGCAGCGTGTCAAGAAGCCCAAGTAACAAACAGCACGTCAGGAAATACAGGAAAGAACAACATCAACGGCTACTCCAAAGGTTTTCCCAATGTGGTGGCGCCTTGCAACTTCCCCCTTCATTATAAACCCAGCACGCCGCACTAACACGTAGTCTCCACCGGGCCAGCCTGTCTGTCGGTGCTTAGGTGTTCTCGTGCCCCACCAGAAAGAGGAACAAGGTAAATGTTGATAGTGTTCTGCTTCGAGTTGAACACACAAAACGGCATGGATGTGTTATTGAAGTGGTAGTTTGGGTAGAAGGTGGAGTGTAATTAATGGTGGTGGTGTTAGTGAAGGGTTGTGAGGCTGAGTGGTAAGAGCAAACCTGTTTCATTCTTTTTTCATATTTCACTACCAAAATACAAGTCAACCCGATACATGAACGTGATAAACTTAAAGGCAAACTAATCCTTTTCATCATTAGGGGGACTGGCAAATTAGTGAACTTTTTATTTTCATTGTTGTCCTTGGCCAGCTTCCCTCTCTTGCATAAAAAACTGTGATGTACGGGTAGAAACCGCAGCGCCAGGTGAGCTGCCATGTAGGGGCGGTTACCTACTGGCAGTGGGAAATTTTGGCCACCTAGATTAGTTGCCAGTTAATTCCTCGTAAGTACTATTTCTTTTATTTATATAATGTGGTGGTTTTACGCGAATTTATTGGCTAGAGACCACCTAAGACCTCCTATTTCAAGGCCCATTACATAATCGTTACTTCATTGCGATTGAAACAAAGTAAGTACACTTTTCAAGACGGATTGGCTGACTGACTGTGAGAAATGTACTCCTTGATAACACTATGCGTCTTAGTGAGTTGATACTTGGTGTTAGTGTTATTTTCTGACTTCAAATGTGATCAGGTAAGTAAATATGTGTTTGAATTGCCGACTGGCGGTGAATAATTTAGTCCATCACATATGAATGTATCTGTCAGAGATTTTACTTTATTGTTTCTCCTTCTCAGATGAACTGGAGAGTGTGTTGCAGCCTGGTGGTGGTGGCGGCGGTGGCGGCGACAGTGAGTGCTGGAGCGGCGAGGACAGCAAGGCAAGGTAAGAGTTCATTGTAAAGTAAGCAGGTAAACAGTAAGAATATCAACTAGTAACCACTCTCCAAAATATGCTAAATCCTTTCATTTTTTTATTCCGAGAATTATATTGAAAAGCTAGAAAATCAAATAGTAGAAAATTCCCCAAACTAAAAAGAAAAAAAAAAAAAAAAAAAAAAAAAGTCGAGTCATCACAGAAAACGTAACAAGTGAATGGTAAACTAAACCATTTTTTCCTTGCAGCCCGCCAGTGCACAGCAAATGAAGAATGTGTATCTCTGAGGGTGTGCCGGCCACTCCAGGACGTGGTAGCGAGACGGGAAGCAGGATGGGAGACCGTTGTGAGGGAGGCGTTATGTGGGCGAGACAACGGTGACTTCAGAGTAAGTGTCAGGGAGTTGAGGGACCGATGGAAAGACAAATAGTGAAATGATCCATTGAAAATCCACCATATTCACTTCTTTTTTATCTATCTGCCTTGCTCTTGTTCTTCTTGTTCTTGTATTTAGACTGTTTCTTTAAAGTCTCACGGATTGCCATATGTAAAAGTCTCCAGTAGTTCTTTCCACAGTGACTGACTCCATATTACAAACCCGACATTCAACTAACCGTCCCACATTACCCCGCAACACCTGACACTCCTCTCCCGTCCCCAGGTGTGTTGCTCAGACTCACACTCCACTGGCAATAACCACGTGGTCTCCAGCAGCAGCAGCTCCACCACCTCCGGGCCTACAGTGGACGGAGAAGCACTTCTGCCTAAGGGGAATGAGTGTGGACAGTCTAGTAACCTCAAGGTCGTGTTTGGGGAAGACGCTCCTCTCTATGCCTACCCTTGGATGGTGCTGCTCGGATACTTAGGTAGGGAGGAGGAGGAGGAGGAGGAGGAGGAGGAGGAAGAAGAGGGGGAGGAGGAGGAGTGGTATATGAATGGGAAAACATAAAGATGACACTATACTTGAAACATAACGAGGAATCAATGTAGCTAATCACCGTTGGTCTCTTCTCGCTGCAGACAGAGCCAACCCATCTTGGAAGTGTGGTGGTGCCCTCATCAACGACCGCTACGTTCTCACCGCTGCTCACTGCGTCCACTCTAACTTCACCTCTATCTCTGGCAACGGTGATGTGTAAGTGTCTGTTGCTGCCTTGCTACCTTGCCCTTCTAGTAATTTCCATGTAAGAAGGAGAAGCTGGCCAAGGGAAAAATTCAGATAAAAAGGTGACTAATTTGCCAGTCTCCTTAAAGGTCAACAGAATTAGCCGAAAGTCAGGGACAAATGACTTGAAAATTCCTTCTTAAATAAAATCATGTCATAGAAAGTTGGAAATATGGAAGCAGGCGGAGAGTCCCAGAGTTTACCAGAGAAAGGAATGAATGATTTGGAGCACCGATTAACTCTTGCATTAGAGAGTTGAGGAATCTACAACGTGAAGGTAAATAGTCCCTCTCACTCCCTTACACTCACCACGCCGTGGCTTCACAGGGTGGCTGTGCGAGCGGGAGAACACACCTTATCCACCGACCCAGACTGCGCCTTGTCGTCCGCCGTGCCGTGCTCCTCCCCACAGGACTTCCAGCCCGAGGAGGTGATCGTTCACCCAGAATTCAACAAGCGAGTTCCTGTGAGTGACGACATCGCCCTCATCCGCCTCAACAGGAGAGTCACGCTGGGACGTGAGTACCAGAGGAGCTCATTGTGTCATGGCGAAGGAAGGAGTGTGATGGAAGTGTTTCAAGTAATGATCTGTTGGTGATTCTTTCCCTCCATCCCTTCTGGTATCTAATGAGACTCCTCTACCTTCGTCGCCTCCGTCAGGTTCCGCTCAGCCGATCTGCCTTCCTGCTGCGGGTCTGGACGTGCCGAGCTTCCTGGGTACGCGCGACGCCGTGGTGGCAGGATGGGGGGCCACAGAGACCGCCTCCAGCTCTGACATCCTGCAGGCTGCGAGGATTCCATTCGCAGAAAAGTCAGTCTGCGGGCCCTTCTACAGCAACCAGCTGGTTGACGAGCAGGTGAGTGAAGCGTGAGGGCTGAGGGACACTGATGCCTTGGAAAACGGAGGATCTTCATGTAAATGTGTCGACTCTTGATAATGTTTCAGTCCATGCAAAAGTGGCTCTCTTGTCTAGTAATGGTTCCTCGGCCTAACCTCTCCGTCCTCCCCAGGTGTGCTTCGGTGGGAGAGGCAACGTGGATTCCTGCTTCGGGGATTCTGGTGGCCCAGTGTTCCAGGCCAGCAATGATCTCCCTCGCTTCACCGTGGTGGGTACTTGCTCCTTCTATCACGATGTTATTGGCAGCATCATTTCAAAGCCATGTCATTCCCTAATGCTTTACTCCAAGGCACCCTCTAAGCTTCCCTCTCTCTCTCTCTCTCTCTCTTTCTCACAGTTGGGCATTGTGTCCCGCGGCCTGCGTCACTGCGGCACTCCTGGGGCTCCTGCTGTCTACACTAACGTCGCATTCTACAGGCAATGGATCGCAAGAAGCATCAGACCCTAGAGTATCTCCTTTTTCTTCAGGAACATCTGAGTCTTTCCTTCACACAGTCCCCAAAATTACCTCCTCTTCTCGGTATTCCCTGATTCCCCATGGCACTTCGTCCTTTCCTCTGGCGTCGTGTTCTCCATCGCCTGGACAGAGTGCATTGCCCGTGTCCCTCTCCAATAGTTACGTTCCTAGCTCAGTATTACGACGAAGCCTTCTTTTGTCACAATTAGGAAACCAGATGTGGGTCCTTCAAGCACGGGAAAATATTTATATGTAGTGACAATGACATGTGATAAGCCAGTGTGGCGCTGATAATAAACTATTTAAGTCCATTATCTGGCAACTCATTTATGTTCCTTCCCTTTTTACATAACTTTCCTTTTGCAACCTTAAGGTGCCAGCCAGTCTCTAATGTTCACCCATGCAGTGAGGCGTCCAGATACACACCACATGCTGGAAGGGATACATGCATTACAGCAGCATACAAGTGTTACAGTAGCAGTGTATGGTGTAGCGGTGTACTGACTGCTAAGTTCTGTCGCGGCACAGCGAAAAGGTTAAATACGACCATCCTTTTTTTTCGTGAGGATCTTGAGGGGGGGGGGGGGGCATGATACGAGATGTGCAGGTGTTACCACAACAAAGGCTACATTTGTATATTGTATAATCTTTAGTATGTAGTTAGGGTCCCATATCATTGTATCATATATAGTTACCGTCCTACTTTCACATCACTATCAAGAACATAAGCAATAAAGGAAGCTGCAAGGAACCATCATAACTACACGTGCCAATCACTGTATGACACATCCCTGTCTATTCATCTCATATTGTCTCACATAGGTACAGTCCACCTTTCATATCATGCAGGTCAACATTCCGTTTTCTGTTATTCTCCGATTCGTAGCCAGATGAGTCACAAGATGTCGCTTCTTAATGCTTGTATTCTGAAACGCTTTGCTCTCTCACCATCACTATTTTCCAAAGGCACTTGCTGAAGATGGTAATGTTTTTTTAGGGTATTTCAATTGTTTTGGTGATGGATTGATAACATGACAAAATGATCGACTATTTCAAAATGGACGACGCATAATGAGTTAAGATGTGACTGTGATTGGATACTTTCTATGCAGATTTCGTCACCGCCCAAGAGAAAACAACTGACCTACTCGTAGCACAAAATGTTGCACCACACGATAGGATACGAACCCATGGAAGGGGATCGAAACCTCAATCTACGAAAAGGTTAAAGGTTCTGAAGCTACAACGAATATATAAATGGTGTTTCACGAGGCATCACCATCCCCACCACCACCACCACCACCACCAGCATCGCAATTAAGTCGTGCGTGGAAGAATGTAGAATGACAGCGCGCGCGCGTGCGCACACATACACACACACACACACACACACACACACACACACACGAGAAATCCCCAGGACCAGTTTCAGATAAGAAATGGGAGAGAAAAAGAGAAAGGGTGAGCGATAATAGAGAGAGAGAGAGAGAGAGAGAGAGAGAGAGAGAGAGAGAGAGAGAGAGAGAGAGAGAGAGAGAGAGAGAGAGAGAGAGAGAGAGAGACAGGAAAAAAATATATTTCTTCCTGTTCTTCCTCTTACACGTATAGTTAGCGTGTCGAGGAGGAGGAGGAGGAGGAGGAGGGGGAGGAAGAGAAGGAACACAATGGAAAATCCCCAAAGGAAACTCAATATTGTGAACAAAGTAAGGTGAACGAACCGTGTTATAAGGACGCATACCTTGCCGCCGCCTGACTGTTCTTGTTCCGCGTCCGTGGCTTCGTTCCGTCCGTGAATTTGCTCCGTTCTTGACTCATCTCCGTTCGTGGCTTAGCTCATTCTTGGCTCACCTCTCCAATTTCCATCTTTTCTGCTCATATCCCTTCTGTCTACTTATCGATGCTATTACTAGTAAACTACTACTAATAAACTATTGCTACTAAACACACTTCTTTCTTTCCATCCTCTCTGCTCATGTCACTGCTGTCTCCTTAACGATGCTATATACTACTAATAAACACACTCCTTTATCACTTCCGTATAGCGAATGAACGTATTCACTGTCACTTTCATCTACTTAACGATATCACCACTAATAAACGCACTTATTTGTCATTATTTCTCCCGTCACTTCTGTATAGCGAGTTTATGTATTCATTGTCACTTCTACGTACTAATAAGTGCACTTCATCACTTCATCCATCACTTCCGTATAGCCAACTAACTCCGTGTTCACTGTCCCTGCCGATTTGTCCATAGAAACGTTGTATTTCGAGTAACTGACCGTAATTAAACGTAAGACACATGGATCGATCTAGTTGCACTGTTATTTGTTTACTCAGTACTGCCTAGCGGGGGTGAAAGGCGTGCTGTGATTGGCCGGTTTCCAAATGCGCGAGCCAATAGGAAGTGTTCGATTTTATTGAGCACTAAGGGCTTAAAAAGTGCGTGAAATTACTGGGTTTTTTTTTTTATAACTTGTGGAGTAAGCTATGATTTATGAGAGAGAGAGAGAGAGAGAGAGAGAGAGAGAGAGAGAGAGAGAGAGAGAATGATAACTCTTGTCACTTTGGTAGTAGTGTTGGTAACTAAATAATTTCCTACTTTTACTAAAAACACACAATCTTACTTAAAAATCTGGTAATATTCAAAGAAAGATCAAGATAATGCTATAGTACACACACACACACACACACACACATACACACACACACACACACACACACACACAAGGACAATAACCACATCAAGACACTTTGCAAACATCACATGGAATCTTTATTAAATAGTATAAATTATTCACACATTATTATTCATTAAAAACCTGATTCATTATCTAAAGAGAGGGAAGGGAAGGGAAGGGAAGGGAAGGTGGTGAAGAAGTGACTCAAAGCACCGGTGTCATTTATCTCGAAGCTTCACAATTAAAAGCTTCACTAATCGATCCGTCTCGTTTTGTACTCCAAACAGACCTTGATGTTTTTCTTCCCTGTCTTTCGAAAACATAAACGAACAAACATACCAGAGAGAGAGAGAGAGAGAGAGAGAGAGGGGGGGTGGGGTGGGGGGTCCGTATTCAGAAACACTTCGCTCTCTCACCACGACTATTTTCAGAAACCACAGAGATGATTAGCAGGTTTTCAAGAGCGTTTCTCCACTTAATGACATACAAATCTTGACAATCTACCTCTAGAACCGTAAAAAAACACTTTAAAATGTCGTGTAAATTTAGATAAAAGCCCCTTAAGAGAGAGAGAGAGAGAGAGAGAGAGAGAGAGAGAGAGAGAGAGAGAGAGAGAGAAAGCAGGTCAGTCTATCCCGGAGATGCGAAGGGGGTGGGGAAACGAGCTACTCATCACTATTGCCAATCCAACAGCAAACCTCTCTCAGCCTTGTAATGCCATGTAGCCAACCCCACAGAGAATCCCAATGCTTGTGTTCCTTCTGTTGCCTGTGAGTGTTTGTGTTGCAGGTGCTCAGGTGTGGGAGTGAAGGATGGGAGGGTTGGGGTAGAGGCAATGCAGTGGAGGAGAAAGAAAGGACAGGAAGGAGGAAGAAGGAAGGAGGAAGGAGGAAATTGCAAAATGAAGGTTGTTTTTGCTTCCTCGTGTTGTGTTTTCTTCTTCTTTTTCTTCTCTCTCTCTCTCTCTCTCTCTCTCTCTCTCTCTCTCTCTCTCTCTTACACACACACAAACACACACACACACACACGTACACACTAAAACACACCTAACAAACCTTTCACAATAATAATAATAATAATAATAATAATAATGACAATAATAATGACATAAAGTAATAAAAAACAAGCACACAAACAAACAAAACAAACTAAAAACAACACCCCCCAAAAAACAACACAGCCACTGAACCATCATCACCACCACCACCACCACCACCACTGTGACGTCACTTCCTCCACCGTGGGACTTCCCTCTGGCTGGATGCGCGGGGGGTGGGCGGGAGATGATGTGGGGGGGAGGGGGGGATGTGGAAGGGAGTAGCGGAACACTCGATCTTGGCAAGGTCAGAGGGAGAGAGAAAGAGGGGGGATAGGGAGAGAGAGAGGGAGGGGGGGTGATGTTTTTAAGGCTTCATGTTCTCCAGTATCCAGCTCCTGTAGGCGGCCATGGAGGTGTAGACAGCAGGTACCCCTTCCACTCCACAGGAAGGCTGACCAAATGACACCAGAGCGAGCTGCGGGTGGGGAAGGGCGTGAAGGAACTGCTGCTAACTCTTCTTCTCTATCCTATCCATTCTCTCCTGCTATTCTATGTATCCTACTAAGTGTTATCCTACTGTTTTTTTTCTGTCCTTATCTTTCCGTCGTTATTCAAGTTATTCTATTCTCCTTTCCTTTTTTGTCTTGTTTCTTACGTTTTTTCTTTCTTTTTCTTTCAAATTTGTGTTTCATACTACTACTACTACTACTACTACTACTACTACTACTACTACTACTACTACTTACAATAACAAAAGACAATTACCGCCAATAATTGTAATACTAAAACAATGACATGGAAATAACAATAAGAAATAATCAAGCAAACTATAAGACAGACAGACAGACAGACAGACGCCAGACTCACCAGCAGGAAGGGTCCCCCCCCAGGTGCAGTCGCCACTACGGGACCCCCTGAGTCACCGAAGCAAGAGTCACGACGCCCGTCACCTCCAAAGCACACCTGGGTAGAAAATAGAGTTAAATAAAGGTGTTCAGGTGAGGTAGGTAACTTATGTATCCTTTCTTTTCCTACTTTCATTCTTTTTCTGCACTTCCCCACACTTGCCCACACCTGTTCATTTCTCTTGTTCCTCCTCTTACCTGCGTTGTTGTAGTAAAGACTGCAGGTGTTTAGGTGAGGTAGTTAACTTATCCTCCCTTTCTTTTCCTACTTTCATTCTTTTCTGCTCTTTTCCACACCTCCCCACACCTGTACACCTTCCCATCTGTTCCACCCTTGACCTACTCCGGGAGAAGGACGCTGTTGTAGTAAGTATTCCAGGTATACAGGTGAGGCAGCTAACTTATCCACCCTTTCTTTTCCTCCTTTCACTTTTCTCTGCTCTTCCACACACCTGCCCACACCTGTTCATCTCTCCTATTCTTCCTCTTACCTGCTCCGGGAGAAGGGCATTGTTGTAGTGAGGATTGCATTCATCTCTAGTGACGTAGGGAATGCGGACTTGCTGTAGAATCTGGGTGTCCGGGCCCCTCTCGGTGGCGCCCCAGCCGGCAACGAAGGCCTGGCGACCCCCGAGGAAGGCGGAGAGGTCAGTGGTGGGCGGCGGGATGCAGATAGGCCCCACGAAAGCTATAGAGAGAGAGAGAGAGAGTAGGTCAGTTAACTTTTTCACTGCTGTTTGCTCCATCTTTCCTTAACCCCCTCAGTACTAAGACGCTTTTTTCATATCTATTTTTTTTAACTACTTGACAATTTTATGCAGTTTCGGAAAATTAAGGAGGGATTAGAATAGTGAAGCCTCCAGCCATTAATCTTCTGAGCTTCCTAATGTCAATAAAATCATCTAATCCTAACCCAAAACTGAAGGCAAAAATGAGTCCCAGAACTGAAAGGGGTTAAAAAACACGACTATCTTCAACTATAACTATTGGAAGAGCGGCTCACCATTAAACTCGACCACCCTATCGAGTCTTATCAGCGCTATGTCGTCGCTCACAGTGCCTCGGGTGTTGAAATCTGAGTGGCGGATGATCTCTACGGGCTTGAAGGTCTGGTGGGGCGGCGCGCAGGTCCTCCTCCCACTTTTGCTTTCACAGTCGATCTCAGTGGACAGGTTGTGCTCTCCCAGGCGAATTACGGTCCTGAGAGGGAGAGTGGAAGAGTGAAAAGGTGGTTGAGGTGCGCACATGTAAGAGGAAGGAGTAAAGAAAAGAGGTTTCAATGCAATTTATCTTTTTCTTGTGGCTTACTGTTTTGAATCTACAATGGGACTGGGAAATTAGTGTCTTTTTTAATTGTCTTATACTTAAATAGTTGACTGGCGTTGAAAAGAATACATTGTCCAATTTCTACCCAGTTTAAAGATTTTAGGGAACTATGGAACAAGTAAAGATGTCTTAGAGTGAACAGTTATTAGGGAAAGATGGAACAAATACCAGTAAAAGGGTTAAGATCAATACTTTTTATACTTTAGCACAACATGCATTAACAACAAGCAAACAAGGGGGAGTTAACCAAGCGAGTCCATCTTTCTCCATCCTTATCACACACAATACCCTGAAAATTTCCCCATCTCCATTATATTCCCCTCTTTCATCTCTCAAGGCCACACGTAAGCAAGACTATTCTCCCCAAAAGATTATAATTAGTGGCATTTTTCAAGCGTGTTTCTTCAGTTAATCACGTAGGAATCTTGTCACTGTATACTCACAGGTCTCTATTGAAAGTGAATTCCTCCGCGGTGCAGTGCCCAGCTGTGACCACGTAGCGGGAGTTGATGACAGCCCCACCGCAGCCCCACACCACCTGAGGCTGGAACCGAGCTGGGGGAGGAATGGAAGGTGAGATGCTGGTGTGGAGTGGGAATGAGGTAAAATTTGGACGAAAGGGGAAGAATGGGTGGACGAAAGGGCTGGTGGGGTGTGAGTGAGATGAAATTTGAATGAAAAAGGAATAATGGGTAGTTGAGAAAGCTGGTGGAGTGTGAATGACATGAAATTAGAATGAAAAAGGAAGAATGGCTAGTTGAGAGGGCTGCTGGCGTGGGACTGAGATGAAATTGGGATGAAAGGGGAAGAATGGATGGTTGAAAGAGCTGGTGGAGTGAAGGATGGTTAAAATGAGGTAAGTTTTGTCATTTTGGTTAAGGTGCTGGTATGGAAGAGTGGAAATAAGGTGAAATTTGGACGAAAGAAAAAGAGCTGGTGTTTTAAAGAGCTACTTGAGTGAAGGATGATTAAAATGAGGTAGATTTATCATTTTGGTTAATATGAAGGAGTGGAAATAAGATGAAATTTGGATGAAAGAGAAGAAAGTGGATGGTTTAACCCTTTCACTGTTATTTGCTCCATCTTTCCCTAATAACTGATCACTCTAAGACATCTTTACTTGTTCCATAGTTACCTAAAATCTTTAAAACTGGATATAAACTGCAAAATGTATACTTCTCAATGTCCTTCTTTGATCGCAGATGCTTATAAAGATCTAATGCATTGCCAGTCATGTTGTTATTTGTCTATTATTGCAGTGAAGGAGTTCCCAAAGTCAAAATCGTCCAATAGCCAAGACACAAGGTAAAACTGTATCCCCAGAACTGAAGACTAAAATTCCTTACTGTCTTTCCCACTCACGACACAGGATTTCCCTATTGCCTTCCTGGAGTCCGTACATTCTCTCTCTCTCTCTATCTCTCTTGATAAAAAAAAAAATGAAGGCCAAAAAGAGCAACATGCAACTCTATAAGGTCATCGGAAGTTAGAATATCGGAAGGAAGGAAACTTGTAAGTCGTAAAAGTCATTTCCTCATCTCAAGGCTGAGCGTCCTAGCTATAAATCACCCCCTTCTTTTTTTACCTTAACACTCTTTGGAGGCACGGAATGTTCACCCTCTCCCCCCCCCCCCTAAGCCTTTACAGTCTCTCTTCACCCCTTAATTAGCCCCCCAAACTAACCTCCTTTCCCTTAAACCAGCACCCTTCTCAGTAACAATTTAGTGAAGTATAATATATATTTTTTTTATCTATTTAACAAAGGGAAGTTAGACAAAGGGGGAAAAAATGGAAATAAATAGCCCATTAATTTGCTAGTTCCCTTAAAGTTCAAAAGAGTTACGCGAATATACCAAATACCCTATTACACATTTTACTACAATATTACCATTTCGTTGTTATTATTTACAACGTTATTATTGTCCACTATAAACTATTGGACACTAAGATCAGTATTCAGAAACGCTTTGCTCTCTCACCACGACTATTTTCCACAAACATTATAATTAGTAGTTTCAAAGCATGTTTCTTCATTTAAGGATATAGAAATCTTGTCACGCTGCCTCTAGAACCTTAAAAACACCTTAGAATTTCATATAAACCTGAATAAGTCCTTTTGAAATAGATGAAGCGCAGAAGTGATTAGGAACACAGCACCAAAGGACACGGAAAAGATCAAACCATTAGCTCCTCTTCACACGTCCTACTCCGCCACAGGTCTCTCTCTCACACATCTAGCGCGGTCAGTGGTGTTCTCACGGCTTTCTGGGTTTAAAGGCCACTGGGATGCGAACGTGTGGTGTTGTCACTACCAGTATTTTCCTTAGATGTCAAGGTTACCATGTGACTTAGTTTACAAAGACCACACCTTGATTTCCTCGCTTTTGTGGGTTAATTGTTTCAGGATTTGATCATTTTATAGGTGATTCAACGCGTATTGTTTATCTATTATCTATCTATCCATTTATTTATCTATAAAACGCACGTAAATAGATACATGAGCAAAATGAAACTCTACCCAATATATTCATTAATCTATTTATGTCTATCTAAACATATATTACCTACACCCCTCCTCTTTCAGTATTGGGACGCATTTTTATATTTATTTTGCTTATTATTTGGTAATTAGTCTTCTGACCTCCATAGATCCTTCCTAATGTCAATAGAATCGTCTAACCTAACCTAAAACTCTTGTTAAAAATGCGTCAGAGTACTGAAGGGATTAATATCTTAGGTTCGCATTCTTAAACACTTCTGTGCTTCACCTCCACTATTTCAAAAGACTGTATTTAAATTTCCACCAGTTTTTAGAGGTTCTTTTTAAAGTTCTTGAGGTAGACTGACAAAACTTTTACATTATTGGCTGGAGAAACACTCTTGAACACCCCTCTAGCCATCTCTGTGGCCTTTAAAAATAGTCGTGGTGAGAAAATAAAGCGTTTCTAAATACCAGACATCACCCATTACCAGACTAACCTAACCCCAGTCAAACCTAACCCCAGTCTAACCTAACCCCAACCTAACCTAACCCCAGCCAAACCTAACCCCAGACTAACCTAACCCCACCAAGCCCCCCTCCTCCAGGTAAGCAGGCAGCAACTCACAGGTGTATCCAAGCAGGGCGATCCACGGGTATGCTCCCAGGGGGCTGTCCTCGCCGAAGAATATTCTCGTTTGCCCAAGAGAGGACACCCCACACTGAGTCGGCAGTAGACTCCCACCAGGGCCAGGGGCTTGGGTGGTGGGTGCGGGGGTGGAGGGGCGGGGAGTAGGTGAGGCAGTAGGTGTCTGTATTGGCCTGCTTGGACTCACTGTGGGTCTGAAGTCGATGCTTGAGTCTGTGGGATTTCCGCCGTCACCATCCGGGCAGCAGGTCTGTTTGGGGAAGGGGGAAGGTGAGTGCTGAGGGTAATGAACTTGGCTGTTGTTCCCCCCCCACCCTCCCCACGTGCACTGCTTTTTTTGGTGGTGGTGGTGGTGGTGGTGGTGGTGGTGGTGGTGGTGATTAGGAGGAAGAGGATGAGGAAGCAGAGGGTGGAGAAAGATAAGAAAGGATGTACAAATAGCAACTACTACTATTACTACTACTACTACTACTACTACCACCACAACGACACAATCCATATCTCAAGGTGCCTTTCAAAACAACCAATACTAAAAAAGGAAAATAGGAAAAGAACAAAAAGATACAACATATAAATAAGACAAGAAGACAGGAAGTAATGAATCAGGCTAAGGTAACAGAAAATGGAATAGTTACAAAGCACATTTTTACCCATCCCCACTGCCCCCTCCTTCCCTCTCTCTCTCTCTCTCTCTCTCTCTCTCTCTCTCTCTCTCTCTCTCTCTCTCTCTCTCTCTCTCTCTCTCTCTCTCTCTCTCTCTCTCTTGAACAACACTTTTAGCTACATCTAATACACCTTCCTATAAATACACGTAAACCTTAACAATTCCCCTTTTCAATACATCCCTCAAAATTACCTCTTTCTCCTTACCTGCCATTACGTCACGGTGTTCCTCAGTTACGTAAGCCAATTAACAGGTAAGGGAAAGGTGGGAAAGGTACAGAACAGGTAAGATGAATCCAGGAAAGCTAATTTACGCATTGTGAAAGGGAAGGGTTATAAGATTATTGTTAGGAGGAGGAGGAGGAGGAGGAGGAGGAGGAGGAGATGCAGTTGGTAAGCATAAGATAAAGTGTTGAGTGGTGTGACAAGCAATTTTGAAGGACGGGGAGATGAGTTAATGGCGGTGGTGGTGGTGGTGGTAGGGAGGAACAGGAAGAAAGAGAGGGGAGGCAGAAACGGGAAATAATAAGAAAATGTGAGATAAATGTAAAAGATAAAAAGTAGGAAAAGAATGAGAGAGAGAGAGAGAGAGAGAGAGAGAGAGAGAGAGAGAGAGAGAGAGAGAGAGAGAGAGAGAGAGAGAGAGAGAGAGAGAGAGAGAGAGTGTGAGAGTGAGCGAGAGAGAGATAAAACAAAGACAAAACAAATAATAAGACACAGAAAACACAAACAGAAGCACAAAAATAAACAATACAAACACAAAAAAAATATAAAAAACAAACGCAACATAAAGAACACTCACTACAGATAAAAAAAAAACATAGAAAACACAAAACAAACAAAAAAATAAACATGAAAACAAAAAAAAAACAAAAAAAAAAAAAAAAAAAAAAAACATGAAATGAAAAACAAAAGAGGACCAAGGAACACTTACTAAGGGACTCCCGCTGTCATCGAAGCCACAGTGACTCTGCTGTATTCTCTTTATTGCCTCCGGTGTGGGTCTTGCAAGCAAACTGACGAACACTGGACAAGTTCTGATGGGAATGCACTGCCGCCCGTCACTGCAATCTGGGCTGGACTGAGGGAACACTACAGAGAGAGAGGGAGAGAGAGAGAGAGGGTTATGAATTTTCTATCTGCTTTTAATTTCTTTCTATTTCATGAGGTACACTTATTCATTGTACATTATAACGAGGTTTATTCATTTATCTATTTGTGTTGAAGAGATGGAGAGTTAAAGTGAATGTATAAAATTGTGAGATACATAGCTACGGTGAACTGGAATAGATGAAAAACGGACAAATATATGAAGAACAACAACAAAATATGAAAGTAAAAGCAAAAAAAGAAAGAAAAACAGGAAAATAACAAAAGCCGCGTGTCCATCCATGAATAAAACATTACTATTCATTTTCATTTACGGAAAAAAAAGAGAAATTCCATTATATTAGGAACAATGAATAAATGAAGAAGGTTAGGGAAGTCATTCTTAAACGATGATGATGATGATGATGATGATGATGATGATGATGATGATGATGATAATAATAATAATAATAACATTCCGTCCTTATGATCACGTGACTATCTCTTCTCTATTTACCGCCTTCATTTAACCTTTAACTCTTACACATTTCATAACAGACAAGTAAAAAAGTCAATGAAAGCCACATGACAAGACACGCGAAGAAGAAGCGAGAGAAAATACCATAAATAAGGAAATGGACAAAAAAAGTTGATAAAAAGAAAAAAGAAAGAAGACAATGAATGAATAAGCAATAAGAAACAAAAAGGCATGACCTGAATAAAAAGTTACATGAAAAGACAATGAGAGAGAGAGAGGGGGAGAGAGAGAGGGAGAGTAAGAGATTAGAAAGATCCACAGGGTTTTTCCCAATAGTGGCTTCTGGGAAAGGATGTTTTGATGATGAAGGGGCATCCCAAGTCACTCCGGTGTACAGATAATGAAGAAACCTTACCTCTATGTACAGTCAGGTGGTGTTATGTATGAGTATGGTAACAGGTGGATGTATAAATATCTAGTGTAGTAACGTAGGGTGTATAGATAAGACAGTTTTAGTTGTATTAATGGATGTAGTAGAGTGTAGTGTAAGTTACTGAGTTTAGCTGTGGGTATGCAATGTATAGCTTGTGTTTTGTCCTTTTTTCATTCTATAGTATTGCCCATAAAGCTTCTATAACTTGCAAAGGGTTATTTTGTCTCACTATCCTATCTTTTTAATGCATATATATATAAGACGTATGTAATAAGGTGTTTAAAATACTTAAATGTGGCAATTGAGTGTAGTTATGTAGGTATATCAGTGTAGTTATTATAATACAGGTGTAGTGAAGATAAAAATGAGATGACTTCGTAAAACAATCCGTAAATGTAACTAACAGATCTAGAAAGTGAAAAATGCAATTAAGGATGAATAAAAAAATGAATGAAAGGTTAATTAAAGTAGATTTGAAGATAGATATTAAGTAGATATGAAGTATTTTAGAGAGTACAGACCATGACACACACACACACACATACAAAAAGAAGAAAGAAAAGATAATGACGTGAATTGCAAAATAGCGTAGCGAGACAAGAGTAACTGTCTAATTCCGCCAATCACCGGTCGTAACTACTCTCAGTGCTCTGGTTTCCCCACTCACTCACATTGTCTGATTGACCTATGCGCTGCCTCCACCCT
This sequence comes from Callinectes sapidus, assembly GCA_020233015.1. Taxonomy (NCBI): domain Eukaryota; kingdom Metazoa; phylum Arthropoda; class Malacostraca; order Decapoda; family Portunidae; genus Callinectes; species Callinectes sapidus. Next base: position 8,791,854 of record CM035202.1, on the reverse strand, counting down.
GCCTCCACCCAGCACCACCACCACCACCGCCACCGCCACCGCCACCGCCACTGCTCTCGCGTGCTGCATTCTCCTGTGGTAAAGATTAAAATAGGTAAATAGAGTGATAAAATTGACATACCCAGAGAGAGAGAGAGAGAGAGAGAGGGGGGGGTGAGAAGATAGAAATTACTTGACCTTTACATAAATTAGAATACAAAATAATTAAATAAGTGGATGCAAGTTAATTGTGATAAAAGGTAATGATGATATATGAATACAGATGTCACAATGTAAAAAATAAAGATAACAGGTCTGAACTTTGATGAGTAAAGTGAGTCAGAGCAATTTAGAACAGGTGAGAAGAGCGTAATTAGACACAAGAGAGTGAATGACCCTAACATAAATTAATCTGAAGACTAAAACAAACAAATAAACACACATATCATCAAAACATAAACAAACATAAATAAACACACACACCATCAAAACATAAAGAAACATTAATAAACACACATATCATCAAGTCCAGGTAACTAAAATACAAAAAAAAAGATGAATTAATAAGAGGAATTTCAGGTAACTTTCTAGCGACCTTGAATTAATGCGTTCTGTAATGCCTCGCAAGAAACCTTCATGAATTTGTATTGAGAGCGTACGTAGATGGAACACCGGGCGACAAGATAAGCGATTTCCTGTACCTGCTTCCCTTCTGTCTCTTCCTGGTGTCCGTGTGTGTGTGTGTGTGTGTGTGTGTGTGTGTGTGTGCGTGTGTGTGCGTGCGTGTGTGTGTCATGTACAAAGCACCACTAATACCGCAATCTCTTGGAAAGTACGCACAATTTTCTTATGATTGTAAAAAAGTAAAAAGAAAAGAAAAAGAAAAAATCCAAACTAGAAAGCATTGTGACGTAAAACCCAGAACCAGTTTCCTTAATTAATTCACCGTTCATCACCACACTTACTTTCACACCATTCAAATTACAACTCACAATCACAAGGACAATTACAACGACAAACCAAAAAAACCACAACACTCACAAACACAACACTGAACCAATAACAAAACAATAACCTCTGTGTCTGAATCTTTGAACCCTGACAGTCCACCACAGAACCGTAATCGAACCACCAAAAACTGGGCCCCTCAGGTGAGCGCCCGGTAGCGAGCCACACACCTGCGCACACCTGGCCACACCTGACACTGACTCCCCATTCTCTCCGGAACGCCTAAGTGGATGCTACTGTTTTATCTATAGTTCTACGTTTTCTTTTTGTTTCGTTTGTTTTCTTTTTTTTCTTTTTGTATCGTGTGATGTTAAAAGGGTATTCGTAAGTTATTTGTTTATGTATTTGGTAATGTTACTGTATATTTCTTTATGGTTTCAAGTGTTTATTTTGTGATTTTTCGTGGGTATTTTGTTAAACATGTGATTTTTTTAAGGTTCACAGGTGTTCGTTATGCTTTCACTGGTCAAGAAGGCAGCAGGTAACTCCCCATAAGACTGACCAATCACCGGAGGGTCATAGCACACACACACACACACACACACACACGGCCCTAACCTTCTCACCTTACCAGTTCGAACGCTCCACTTAACCCAACACACGCATGAAACACACAGTAAACAGTCAACACACACACACACCTGGCTGGCCCACTGATCCTCCTGTAACACTGATCTAGTACACTCTCTCTCTGTTACACCGGCGATGGAAATGACTACTACGCTACTTCCTCGCTCTATATCTGCGCGCGCGGAAGAAAACGGGGAGTTGACACACACCTCAAGACTCGGTTACTGGTAGGCTGGATGCAACTTACTACCATATTAGAAAATTACTCGCTCTCCCGCCACAACAGTTTTCCAAGATCAAAGAGACGAGTAGCCGGGTTTTCAAGACAGTTTCTGCTTAAAATAAACTTAGAAATCTTGCCTATACATCGCAAAAATCATGAAAATACCCTTAAAAATATGAATATCTTTGGAAAATAGTAGTAGTGAGAGAGCAGTGTTTTAGAGTACGGCCCTTAGAATCTTAGCAGCTCCCACAGATGCGAGATAAAATAATATGACTCCTATTTAAAAACGCTTCGCTCTTACCACTATTTTCAAAGGCTAAGAAGATTAACCGGGTTCTTTAGAGTTTATCCCATTATGTAGAAAATAGTGATGATAACTATGAACATTCTAAAAGATAGGAACCTCAACTGAAACCTTTGGAAAGTAGTGGAGGTGGGAGGGAGGGAGGTAAAGATGAGTCAGAATATACCCCTTCTTTTGATCGCATGTTAGCCTTCCTATCAGCTTCTGAAATCCCAAATGGAGGATGTGTCGTGTCCCAAATTGATACCTGAGTGTAGTGTTAGCGTGTTCCTGCTGCGTTTCCCCCAAAGTGCCTCATTTGTGCTGGGTTTTTGCATCCTGGCTGAGGTGCGAGAAGGCAGTAATCATTTGTTTTTATGTATCTCTCGCCTCGCCTCGCCTCCCTCCGCCTTCATGCTGTGCGTTTACCTGGACAATTACCGGAAGTTCTCAGGTGCGAATCGAGACTCAGGTGTATCAGTGAGACTTCAAACTTCATAAACTTCCAATCTTGTGAATCTTCAGGTATTAATTTCATACCAGAGAAGGAAGCTAGTCAAGAGTAACAAAAATAATGAAAATAAAAAGGCTACTAATTTGCCAGTCCTCTGAAACGTCAAAAGAGTTAGCTTAGTCAGGGATACATGTCTCATAAACCTCCCTCTTCAATAAAATCAAGCTATAGGGAGCTGGAAATATAGAAGCAGGTAGGGAGTTCCAGAGTTTACCGGAGAAAGGGATGAATAATTGAGAGTACTGGTTAATTGTTCATTGTTTTTCCTTGATGTTTCTTTAGGTTGTCTCTCACTACACGCCTTCACATGATCCCCCCCCCGGTGACCTCCCCACGCCCTCAAGATCCCCGTGCCCTCCTGCAGTCCTTGTCGCCCTCAGTTTACCCGCCCCGGTCACTTCCTCTGGGCTCTTCTCCAAGGTCAGGGCAACACGCTCATTCATAAAGGACACCTTGATGTGGGGAAAGAAAGTGTTAAGCAAGAGTAGTAGTAGTAGTAGTAGTAGTAGTAGTAGTAGTAGTAGTAGTAGTAGTAGTAGTAGTAGTAGTAGTAGTAGTAAAAAGTAATAAGCAACATAATTCTTTCATTTTACAGATTAATTAACGAAAGAAAATGAAATTGCAGTAGAAGAAAACGAATATACAATAACAAACACACTATCTCTCTCTCTCTCTCTCTCTCTCTCTCTCTCTCTCTCTCTCTCTCTCTCTCTCTCTCTCTCTCTCAAGGTCAGACACACCACACTACCACTTCAACATCACATTTACTTACTTAACTCACTACTAATGCTTATGAACACACTTTTGGTCACACTTATGGCCACTCACACTTATTAAGGTGACACTCATTAATGGCTAACTTCATCACACTTAACCCCTTCAGTACCATGACGCGTTTATTTATTTATTTATTTATTTATTATTCTTATTTGTCGATTTTCCACATCTTCAGAAAAATTATGTGGGGATTAAAATAGTACAGACTTTGGGACATTATTAACAAAGATTCATCTGTAACTTATTCTTAATCTCGAAAATTAATCTTAACCTCAACAAATAGGTGTTGTATTTAACCCATTACCTCATCAGCAGCTTCAAATTCACTGTTAATGGGATAATGGCTAAAATACAACACCAATAGAGGAAATAGAAGTTATTCCACTGGGTACCGCAACAGCTTAGGTCATATGGCACCACTAGGGTTAACGGCAGAGCGCTATATCTCCCACTGGGCAACTAGGTTTGGCAAGGATTCGAACCCGGGCCGCCAGCACAGAAGACCCAAGACAAGCCGCCTTAACCAACTATGCCTAACCTAACCTAACCTAACCTAACCAACTATGCCACCCAACCCCCACCAATAAAGGGACGTAAAGATGGATTTTAAGACTACAAATTCGTCTAAGATAAAAACTACATACCTAAGAATCTCTGTTAATACGGAATCTGGCTATTAATTTTCTGAACTCCGTAGATCCCAGTCAATAAAATCATCTCATCACACTCAAAAACTCGTGGTGAAAAAAATGTGTCCCAGTACTGAAGGGGTTAAAGGTTAAAGGTCACACTTGTTATAACTTCCTCCTAGACTTCCTTCTCCCCAGCGCCGCCCAGCCAAGGTCACCAAGGTCACCAAGGTCACCACTGCATCCTGGGCCAATCAACAGCCACCACAGGGCAGTCTCCTCACATCCCTTGGCCAATAAACTGCAAGAATACTGTCCACTCTTGCCATGAACTTCAATTTAAGGGGCAGAAATATTTTGAAATGAAGTTGGTCTCATTGTTTTGTTTTGTTTTGTTTTGTTTGTTTTGTTTTGTTTTGTTTTGTTGGTGTTGGTGAGTTTTGGGTGTGTTCAGTTGTTTATTACTATTATTCTTTATGTTTTTCTTTACGCTTCTCTCTTTTATATCTTTAACTGTTTTTTTTAATCTAATTTCATGTTTCTATCTTCCATTTCTTTTTTTAACTGTTTTTTTTCCTAATTTTAATCAGTATTTCTATTTTATCGATACTTACTTATTATTCTTTCTTTATTTTCTTTCTTATTACTCTGTTGTTTTATTTTTATCTTATTTCTATTTATTATCTATTTAAACACACTCACACACACACACACACACACACACACACACACACACACACACACACACACACACACACACACACACACACACTTAATACTTTCCCAAACCCATTCTTTAACTTCACTTCAGGGTTTATTTTCTCTCTATCAAAAAATAAATAAATAAATAAACAGTCTAGAATCAAACAGGAAATATTGGTGTTGAACTTTCCTCCTTTCCTTTCACGGAGTTTCTTTTGTGACAGGGAAATAAAATGAAATAAAAATGAAATACATGAAAAATATTTGTCGGTGAAATCAAATGAAACTCAAACACGCAAGGTAAAAATTTCGTGTTTCTATAATTTTTTTCTTGTTTTACTTATTTTTTCGCTTTGTTTTTCAATGACCACTGTAGTCACCACCACAATCACCACCACACTCACTATTACGTTCACTACATCACTATTTTTCTACTATTAATACTATCACTATTTCACTGCTAGTCTTCATCACCACCCCATCTTCATTATTAGTAAAGTAGTCATCACCATCATCACCACATACAATTTCAACATCACCAGAGTAGGTTTTCATCACCACTACCACCATCACCACCACCAGTACCAGGTCACAAGTGTAAGGAAGTTTCCATCACTATCAACACCATCACCACCAGGACCAGGAACGCTGTACTTCACCGCAGTCACCACCACTTCTACTCGCATCACCACAGCACCACCACCACCACCACCACCACCACCACTACCAAAACTCAAACTAAAGGAAAATAAAAAAAATAACAAAAAACAAAGAAAACAATAACTTTCCACCAAAATTTCCCTTGTTTTCCTTTATCAGCATCACCACAACACAACACCACCACCACCACCACCACAACTACCAAAACTCAAAACTACGAGAAAATAAACCCCCCAACAAAACACACACAAAGAAAACAACAACTTTCCACATATTTTTCCCTTCCTTTTTCCTCTCAATTTCCTTTTTTTTCCTCTATCTTCATTTTTTCCTATATTTTCCTTCTTTCTCTATATTTTCCCTTTTCCTCCATTTTCCTTTTTTCCTCTCTACTTTC